>PTEX01000001.1:13230041-13290352 GCA_003342815.1 Eudromia elegans | reverse complement strand
TTTCCTGTGAGGGTGACAGAGCCCTGGAACAGGCTGCCCAGAGAGGTTGTGGAGTCTCCTTCTCTGGAGATCTTCCAAACCCACCTGGATGCCACCCTGTGCCACATGCTCTAGGGGTCCCTGCTGGAGCAGGGAGGTTGGACTAGATGATGTCTAGAGGTCCCTTCCAACCTCAACCATTGTGTGATTTTGTGAATCCCATTCACAGTTTCATTCCCATTTCTTCATTCCCAAGGAAGATGATCTGAGATCAGTGCAACAGGGCACTGGTCAAAACTAGAGTTCAGAAATTCTGATATGGTATTTCAGCAGCCTTCTTTTCTGTCTTCCATATCATATCTTGGCCTTCAGTGAAAGGGTCATATACACTTTGGGGAATGTGCTCCAGAGTATTATATCCAGAATTCAGGAATATTCACTTTCAAGGAACTGCATTAGAAAGACTTCATACAAGGCAGAATAAATGGCTAAAAATGTTTTGCTGTCTTATAGTAATAACCTGGAAAGGAAATAAGTATTTGCTTCTCTGCAAGAATATCTGTTACTGGCATCTACAGGAGGACATGAAGAATCAAAACAGAGAAATTAGATTAGTGAGATAAAGATATTCTGATCACAAAGGAGCTTTCACTTGTAAAGGAAGGGCACTGCTGAAGCCTGAAGCAAGGCTGAAGTAAATTTGACCAGACTCATGGCCACAGACATGCTAATAAAAACCTGAAAGTCTCATGTTAGCAATCAAGACACTGTAATTTGCAGTACAAAATAAATTCATGAAATCATTATGAAACTTCAAAACAAGATCTCTTTCAGAGTCTCCAAATTGCCTTCAGTAACTTTATTTCCTTTACAAGGGAGAGAAACTGTAAGGCATTGAAGCAGAATAAAAATGATGAAGGTTTTTCAATGAACTCATTGTAGGAATAAAGAAAATAAACTATCAAACTGGCCTTTATTGTCAAGGTAAAGAGCCATTTCTGTGCTGGACATTTCTGCGTTGATTTGTGAGACACACTGTCTCCATGTAAAGTTTACATCTATATCCTATTCACATCTCAGTCGTGAATGCAGTCAGAAAAAAATAGGTTAAAATAACTGGGAATTATTCTCCAAAAGATTATGTCACCATTACCTCAGAGTAAATGTGTCTTTAGGTTTTTGTTGCTCCTTAAATAGCTTTTTTGTGCTGCTGGAGTTTAAGCACTGCTGGAACTCTGTCAATTCTAGGCCTTAGTTTTTTTTTCTTGCCTAAGTAAGGAAAACTCCCAGCTGATTGTAAGAGTGCTCTGTTGCCATCACAAAAGGCTCTCTTCTTTGGGAGAAAAACTGAATTTCCGGTGTGAGATCATCAGGTTCAAGAAAAGGAGAAAAAAATGCTTTTAAAAAAATAACTGCAGCAGACAGCAGAGCAGGAATTGGTGATTATCTGGCACACAGTCACATCGTCAGTCATAGCTAGGCACGAGGAACTCTGTCTCTGCAGCTGCAGCATGAAAAAAATCGGTGAGACTAAACAGTGAGCATTTATCAACAACTGGAAGCATTTAGACAAAGCAACTAATTTTTCATTGTCCTCCTTTATAATCAGTTTTTTTGCTACATTTGTCTCCAGTCAGAAAGGCAGTTAGCAGACAGGCTTCTCATCAGTCCCTCTGAGCACTTTTTCACCCCTCCTGGAAGGACAAGCTTAAACTGATCATGTATAAGCAATTTTTGGCTTGATTAAAAGAACTGGTGTATATGCAGACAGTAAGCATAATTTATTTATTTATTTTAATGGGATGAAATAAGTCTTGTTCCAATGGAGCAAGTTGTGCCAAGAAAGAGGGTGTTCCTCCAGGGTTACACTTCGTATTCAGAGCATGATGACTATAAAATGCTTGTGTCTTCAGAAGTTTAGAGACTTGGCCAAATAATACTTGTTTCCTATGAGCTGTTGTGGGTTATATTGCTGCATGAGAAGATGCAGAATAAGTGCATAAACTGATCTGTTTTCCATGGAAGTTCACTTTACTACCATGAGACAAGATTGAGAGAGGCAAAAAGGGGGCAATATGTCTCTCTCTTCTTACTACTGCAGTTGTTCAGGAGGATATGTGCAGTGGAGTTGGTAAAATGCAGGGGTTGAAAAAAGTACATCGATATTGGAAAGAAAGCTATGAGTGATGAAGCATTGATTGTAATGATACACTCTGTTGCTTTAGTTCTAATTATTCTATAATGCCAAAGAGAGGCTCCTATTGTCATTGCGGTATATCCTTGTATTAAATCTTTATTAATGGCTAATGATTTCCACTGTTAAGATGCTATTTCAGTCACAAACCCTATTTATGATATGTAATGAAGTGCTGTTTCCTTTTTCTTATTCATGAGCATAGTGACTGTACATGCAAAACTGAGGCAAAATACGCATGAAAGCACTTGAATGTAGTGTAGTATTTTCTTGCAATTGAGAGGGAAACCTCAGTGAGGATGTGAGGATATCTCAGGTTGGAGGAGCATGTAATTTGAGAAATAACAATCTGAATAAATGGTTATCAATATTCCTTTCAGTGCCTTTAAAAGCAGATGAGACAAACACCAAACAAATATAGCTGAAAGTAAGTTTTCCCTGATAGAAATGGGACTCAGTGACCTGTTTTTATTTCCCTTTAGACACATAAGATGAGGACTTGGCCCTTCATTTCTACTCATTACATACAACTCATTGCATGTAGATCTGACTAGATGGCAGTAATCACTCAATGATCTCAAATCTATATCATAATTCCTACAATTTTTTGTAGTATTAAAATCAGGTGAGGAGGAGAACAGACAAGTCTCAGCTCTTAAAAGAATATTTTGTCTTAACTACCCTCTGCAGGAGCTTATATAGCAGATTTATGGTTAACACAAAGAAAGCATTCATAGATCCTGGTTCATCCCTGCAGTTCCATATGCACAGAGCCATTAACTCTATGTAGTATGAAGAGCCACTGTATATGCAGAACCACACATACGGTTCCCAAACTGTTACCATAAAATTCATGCTGCAGAATATATCATTCACTGTTGCTTCACCCTCACTAGTACATCAGCCTTCAGCTATTCAGCTATTCAGCTAGGCACATTAAATAGTGGCTAAATAGGAGTGCAAGAGGATAGAATAAAATAGGAATAAAGAGAGAGGACTTTGATAGAACTGAGAAAGCATTATTAAGGAAAAAAAAAAGTGCGCAACAAATATAGGGAGTCAAAAGTCAAGCATTCATGTTGAAATAAACCTACTGAAATAAGTAGTTATTACAAAACAACTCTAGCTATGAAGATTTTGTTCCAATCCTTGCCAATAGCAATGAGAAGGACAAGAGTAAAAAATAGAATAAGAGCCGTGAAAGCTTATACAAAGTGCTACTCCTGGAAAAAAAGACTGGAGTAGACGTGTAATTCTGTGAGGAACTCATTTCAAAACCATTCAGGTGGCTGACCATAAAGAACTATGCAATTTGTTTCTCCCTCAGTCCTACCATTCTCCTTAAATCTTGGGAGATTGACTGGAGTAATAGTTAGCTTTGAGATGTTCACTTGCTTTTAGTTATACAATCTTTTGTAGTTTTTCTTAGTTTTAAATTAATGTAGTTCAGTCTATGCTTTTCTGGTATGAGGCTAAATGTTTTCAAACAGCATGTATGAGTACTTGCTGCACAATGCCCTGTGGTGACACTAGAGAGTATCTAAGTTGGTAGGTGTGGAAAAAGAAAATAGAAAACTAGTTCACCAGACCAAAAGGGGGGCAGACGTTCCCATTCCTTTCAAGGAATGTGAAAAATCTACACAAAAGACAATGTTTTATATTCATGACCGTGCTTCATATGAATGTAAGGAAGCATAAAACACAGACATTCATTAGCATATTGGTAATGAAAGCTCTCTTCAGTAAATTGTGATCATATTTTGCAACCATCTGTACTTTCTCTGTAATATGAAGCCATGAAATTCATTACTGTTTGGAGAAATCAGTGTACTTTTGCTCCAGGTTCAACAGGACAATTCATGATTTGTTGTATCTCCACTGAAGAATATGCAGTAGTGCCTAGTTTTGCTGGCAGAGGATTTGAAAAAGTTATCTGTGGAATGAACCTCCTCAGAGTTTTAGCTCAGAGACAGAGAAGAAGAGAGAAAATATGTTGACTTTTTGAGCTGTGAAGAAAAAAATCACTGGCATGCATTTATATGAACGAGATTGTACAGTCAATAGAAAAAAATATTCACACAATTTTCAACATGTAAGTGCTTCTGAATGTTGCTATTGAATATTCATCTTTGAAATCTAAGTAAATATATATTTATATGATTATTACTCCCAACTAAGGATCCAAATTCTGTCAAATTCACAGTAAAAAGCAAAAGAAATATAATCAAAGGCATATATAGCAATTCTCAAACTGAAAGGAAAGGAAATTATATTGTCAACACAGCAAATTCTTAGAATAGTGGGTGACTGGGTAGCGGTACTTCTACAGAAGGACTGAAATGTTACAGATATCACTGTCAATGTGGCTTTTCCCTTATCCCATTATCCTTGGCTGAGTTTTGTTTTGTTTTACTTTTTATTCATATTTTGATCATCACTGCACTCAAAGATGTTTTTGTGCTTTAGTCATATGTGTTAACCACCTATTCTCCCATTGATCATAAATGAAACACTAATTGCCTTCTACAGATTTTACCTATTAATTGAAAGAAGGATGGATCTGCAAATTATTTCCCTCCCCCTCAAAAAAAAATCTAAATAAATATAAACTTTGCATAGGAAAATCTATTTCAGGTATTTATCTCATGCCTTAATTATGACTGAAAACTTGCAAGGATCCAGGATGGTGCAAGACTCAGAAGAGACAAATGAATCACAGCTAATGAAGGGAAAGGTGAGAAGGACACAAGGGAATAGCAAACTGTCCCCTTCCTTTTGGAATTGTCCTCCTTCTCACACATGCACTGACTTCTTTACAACAATGCCAATGATCTGTAAAACATTAGAAGAGTTTGGTTTTATATCCAGTTGACACCAGCATAGCTTCCTGCACAGGGTGTAGAGCAATGGAACAGTGGATACTAGATGTATTTATTACATCCTAAATCCTTGCCTGTGAGCTACAATGTGCAGTGCATGAGGCACTGGTTTTACCACAGAAAAGATAAAGCATGTTTGGAGGAATATACTAGTGACTTCATAGGTGTGAGAAGGCCTTCTATTTTGAAAAGATCTTTTCCTTCCTTCCTCTCTGTTATTGCTTTCTTTACAGCACTAAATATAGATTTTAGATCTGAGGTTCTACTTTTTTAAATGTTGCAGCTTATTTATACTTAACACCTGCTTAGCTTTATTGTCACCACACAAATCTTTTATATGTTTAATGTGAAGAATTTTCTGGAGTGTGTTCCTGAATTATCTACAGCCTCAGAGAAAGAAAAAATGCCCCACATCTTGTCTTTGTGTTTGGATTTTGTCAATAATTTCCAATATAACCTCCATCATATTGCTTTATCTCCTGCCCACTCCCTTTTTTTTATGAAGACCTTCCCTCATTTGTCAAGTAATTGATCAAGATAATCGAAACCAACCCAGTATTTTCTCATAGGATTCCTTTTAAATCAATTCACCTTTTGCAAAATAGAAGAATATTCCTTTATTCACAGGGTGCTGTATTGCTTGAAAAGTGTTTTGAAATCCGTAGATTGCTCATGCCACAAAAATATTAAGAAACTCAATTTTAATAATTCTTAAAGATAACTTTATCAATAGTTATCTAATAAATACTAAATGAATACTAAAAATCCATACTTACTGCCATTAGTAAAATCTTAAACTCATTTGTAAGTACTCTAAAAATTTCTGTTTACATATATGTGCAGCTATATATGTCCCTGTATATAATCTTCTGTTATGCTACTACACCTGTGTTTGAAAATTCCAATAATTACATTTGTTAAACGCATATTAAGAAATGTTAGCTAAACCTTTACCACAGAATTCATATTCAGGTAATCTGAATGATCAGTGTGATATTTGAAAGAAGAGAAATCCATAAAAGTAGGAAAGAACCTCATGATTTTCTTTCTCCTATTTCTAATCTTGTTTATGCTAAATAACTCTTCTTCATTCAATCTGCCATTATGGATCAATTCTGGATCTCTAATAATTTTTAGTCTTTTTCTCTGGGTTCTTTCTAAGTCAATCTTCTTTTTGTCAGGGCAGCCAAATACGCACTAACATGAAATAATAATAGCTCCAAGTGATAAAATAGCAAAATTTATTTAAATTGGCTAATTATTTTAGTCTCAAGTAGCCAGTAGATCAACAAGATTGCTTCTAAATATGTCTTTCTATTTTAACGCACATGTCAAGGACTCTTCAATGTGCATGGTGGCTTTCACTACGAATAAAAGCAATGTTTATAATACATGATAAAGACTCTGATAAAAGACTTTAATAAATGAAAGTAATCACATGACAGCATTTCTGCAAGAGATGTTATTATAAACTTTAATAAAATATAACATCAACATTTAATTTGATATGATTTAAATATTCCAAAATATCTCTCATATTACTGTGTTAAGGTAATGACTCAAAGATATTACAATCAAAAATCTGAATTATAGTTCTTCCACTAATTGGTATTGTGTATTTTAAAACATTAGTTAATTCTAATTTGAAGGGAAGGAGAGAAAACTGGACTAGATTCTGTAGTCATCTGCATTAGATTGTTCTCTATTTTGGATCTAGCTTATAGTACTTTGTTGCTACAGCATTGAGACATCCATGGGGACTCATCCATTTAATGTCAAGATCGCCCAAATGCCTGCAGGATTGGAAAGTGAATTATATTTTCAGAAGTACTCCCAGGAGAGAAGCATGTAACAAAACTTAGATTTTTTTTGCTGTTTTCTTAATCTAACATAAATGCCTTTTGGAGCCAATGCTAAATACTGGTCATTCTAGAAGAATATGCTGAAAGTCAGAGCTTCTCTCTACACACTATGGCTTAATCCAGGGATGCAGTATA
The DNA here is from genome assembly GCA_003342815.1 of Eudromia elegans. Classification (NCBI taxonomy): domain Eukaryota; kingdom Metazoa; phylum Chordata; class Aves; order Tinamiformes; family Tinamidae; genus Eudromia; species Eudromia elegans. Next base: position 13,283,303 of record PTEX01000001.1, on the reverse strand, counting down.
GTTGGAGAAAGGAAATTTGTTCAACATGGGAGTCCAACTTGCAACTGATTTAATGTCTATATTTCTCTCTTTTTAAATGTTCTAGTTTGTTCAAGAGCTACTAATGCTTTATGCTAAGAGAAATTTTTAAATAGAAACAAGTAAATTGATGAAAGCAAATAGAATTGACTCAAACCTTTCAACTTTAAAGTCATCCTTTTTTGTGTTTTTGGCAATTAAAGATTTTTTTTCCTTTAATCCCTTCTGCCCTTCTCCTTTGGGAATGTTATTACATGAACCCTTTTCTCGAAAGCTGTCTTAAGATGGATTGACATCCTCAGGCCTGCATGGAATAAAATGTACCATGAAGATATTAGAACATAAAGGATTACTTTCTGTAAACCTATACAGATCTTTCACAGTCTTTTACAGTCTGAGCACTAAGAAGCAGTGAGATGTCTAATGAAATATTCCATTGTACATTGTACATTGTACTTATTCCATGGATGGATATGAAACCATTAAACAGAAAACCGTTAAACTTTTCAGCTTTCTAATATTCAGCCAACAGATTCCCCTAAAATTCTACCTGAATGACTAATAATTTCAATTGCAGATGTATTTGTATACCAAATTTTTAATGTTTCCGAAATGCAGATTAGTTTTAAAAGATGAAAATACAATCATGAATACCCATTCTATTAACTTCAGAAGTTTTTTGGTTTGTTTTTAAGAAAAAGTTGAATATGTTAGTACTTATGAATTTTGTGGGAGAAGTGATGTCTGAATAGGGATTTGGAAGGAAAATGGATGAGTGCCAGTGGCACTAGTTTGGAAATAATTTGTGGTTTGTTATTCTGGCCTCTCTGTACCAAGATTATAAATTGATAAGTTACTGAAAACATATAAATTATATAGAAAATCCCTAAACAAACCCTACACATTAAAAAAAATGAAAATTAAAAAATGTAATTCCAGAAAAAGAAAGTAAATACTTGAATTCCATTTGTGTGCACATGAGTATTACAAAGCAGCCTTAAAACAACATGAGCATTTGCTAGTATTGTCACAAGACTTGTGGTTTATTCAGTCCAGGGGGGAAGGCTGCTAATTTATGTTCTTTATTTGCTCTCTATGCTCTCTAATCCACCTTTGTCTAATCTACTTATCTGGCTCCATACCATGCTCATCCCTGGATTAAATGATTGCTCTCATGCCTCAGGTCACTCATTGGTTTGATTTGACTTTCTTTTGTGTTTGCTACTCCTCTTATTTTAGAACCATTTGCAGATATTATTCTACAACAAATAGGTATACAACAGCAAAGAACACAAGTCAATTTTGGAGGGCAGGATGCGGAAAGGAGTTTTGTCTTAATCAATGGACTGGAAAAGCTTAATCATGTCCCCTTCTCTGAAAAAATGCGATCAGTGAAAGAGACCTCCTTTTTTATTACTGATAGATAATGAAATCACTATGTCAGCAACCAGTTTGGGAAACACATTAGTCACCTACATGAACCATGAATAGAGAAACTGTTCCTTGGAAATGTTTAGACCAAAATAAACCCTGTACAGAATTGCCTCTTTAACGAGGGAAAGCTGGCGTAAAGCAAACAGCAGCTCCTGAAGCTGCAGGTCACTGTGTTCAAAAGAATGCTTGGAAAGATGATAGGTTACTGCTGCCATCCAGACAACCTGGGCACAAGCTCTGCAGTCTGTCCTTGAGGAGGGAGGTTTGCTCTCCAGCTGGTTAGCATTTACGCAGCAATCAGCAGGAAGGACTAAGTGGAACTGCAGAGTGTTCTTGTGTAACTCAGCAGAAAAATGTTCTCTGCCATGCATTGCTTCAGGCTGCTTAGATAAATTCAAACTGACAGGATTCCAGCAGCATAGGGCATTGTAGGTACACTTGCCATTGCACTAGTCAGGAAAAGACTGAGCTGTATGTAGTGTTAAAAGTGAAATAGGCCAAAATTGTCTTGGGGAGGTATAATAGTGAGATTTCTCTTTGCAAAAGAGATGTTATTCCCTTTCACCTATTTTCATGAAGTATTTGACTGTTTTGCTCTTCAGAATAATGATCATAATGGCTTTTTGAAGTAAAGAAAAGCAAAAACAGAAAGAAATTAGGAAAGATACTACCAATTACTGAATGTCATTTAACTGAATTCATAGAGAAAAGGTAATATTCCTTTGCATTTATTTTGGAAAAAAAAAGTAGAACTCTGGTATAAAATGTTATTTGAAGTCAGAATCAAAGTGACCAACATGCAAAGTTGGTATTAATTATATCAAAGAATGTCACAAACAGTAATATGATACAGAAACACAACCCCAGTTGTCTTCTGTTAGAAGGTGCTACTGGAGGTCACCTGAACACTTAAAAAACTCCATTGTCTGCAGACAAAGTTTATGTAGCAGAAACCTCTCTTTTACGTGATGATAGCAAAGGTTTTGATCAGATGTCTGGAGACTAAAAGTCTTTCAAGTGTGCTCATGCACCTGGTGGATATAAAATTTTATGAAGTGGTACTTACGGAGTTGCGAGGTCAGTAGTGGCATCACAGAGAAAAAGTTGGGAAACCACATATTAAGATAATTAAAAATGGATGTTTTTCATAAAATTGGAATAAAATGAATGTTGGGAGAAAATGGAAATGCACAATAAAGAAATTACAGTATTTAGAACACAGAGAATTGGTTTGAAATTATGACTACAAATGGAGCAATTAGAAATCATTACAGAATAAAAATAATTTGGTAGTGGAGAAGTCCACAACCACAAGATGATGAATTTCTCTTTGAAAAACAATTCTGTATTTAGGACGTGTCAAAAAAGAGATTTTACAACTTAAGGGAAATTCATTGGTATTGATGATTGAGTTGATCATGGCTTGCAAGTGTTTGGTTAGAGGGAGGTAAACAAGGCTGAGTACTTGACAGAGGCAATAACAGAAGGACAAGGCAGCCTGCAGAGACAGAATTGTAAAATATTTTCTGCATCATGCATCAAATAAGGGAGCACTGAAAAACTATAGAATGCTTCTTATCCAAATGAACCAGCTTAAGCTAAATTGATTGAAGCTTAGTTTTAAGTAGTCCCTACCGATTTGGCCTAGGGAGTGATTATATGACCTATCCAGAAGATCTGAGGAGGAAGTAATCATAATCAAAACCACACACTTGGCAGAATGAAATGTCTGCCAAATGCAGAGTGGTCTTATCTATTACTCGTGTGTAAGAAACAGATTGCATTTATTTCCTCTACAAGAAATGAACAAGAAGTGTCAATGCAAAACCCTGTCTTGATGTTAGTTGGGTTTAAATACTAAAGGGATCACTTACTATATTTTCTGCTTAATATTTTGCGCTCTAGAAATGTACAGTAAGTTCTGAAAACTTAACCAATATCCTTGCACAATGGTTCATGCTTTTTTTCCTCAGAGTTTCTTTATACAGACTTCTTCTGTATAATTCATGGTGACAGTTTTCCTTTCTTTCAGTTTTGTATTGGTTTATTTTACTCTCACTGTCAATCCTTATTGACTACAGGAAGGAACACTTATTATTATTGGCATTTAAGCCATTACAGTTTGCTGGATAGACTTTTATTACTTGCTTTTTAGAATTTATAAATATTGGATGCTCTCAGAACATATAATTATATATGAATACTCTGTGGCACAAAAAAGGGTTTATGGATATACTTACCAGCACTGAAGACAGTTTCCCTATACGTTAGCAGTGAGTTGAGTGTTCATAGTTCTAATAGCTTGAAGTGGCTTTGAGTTAGAAGTCTAAATGCTAGCTAGCACTTTCATTATGTGTCTGCAGCTCTGAAAAGGAGAGTAAGTAGTGATTAGCCACACTGTGTCAGAGAAGAGATATTTCCCCCTATGGAAAGAAAAAAATTAAAGGTTTAATTTATTTCTTATTGAAATACTATTTCTGGAAGCCTATAGTCTGGAATGTAAAAAGAAAAATCTGCTATAAATATTACAGTGTTTAATATATAAAATGTATAGAGGGGCAACACTTTCATCCTGATGTCTGGGCAATTAGACACACCTTCTCAATGTAACCAGCAATAGAAATTCATGCTTCTTATTCTCTTTTGACTGCTCTATTAATTTCTATAAAGCTCTACTGCTCTCACCTTTAGTGTTTCAAGAGTATACGGGTAGTCAGGTATGTAAACACAACAAAACAAACCTCACATCCTTTTCTATTCTACGGAGATATTGCAGTATATGACTATTTGGCCCAACTGACAAAATTCTGCTGATATTTAGGTGAACAAAATCATAAGATGTAAATTAAAAGCTATTTTATTATTAGTTACTGTGACATGTTTATTGTTAAGTTTAAAGTTACATAAGCAGAAGTTGTTTTGAATTTAGGTTATAATGCCACTGGTGACTATAATTTTCATGATTATGAACCCTAGGCGCATTATGGCCCTGTAGTGCTTTGCCAACCTACAGACACAGAACAGTGAGCTGATCTCTGCATCTCTCCTAGAGTCCCCACCTTTACAGCCTATTCTCTAGGACAGAAAAGGAAAGCAAAAATTCTTCAATGTTTAGCCGTGGTGAGGACATGAGGACTAGAAAAAAGATCTAATTGAAAAATGCATTCTTCTTACAGTCTTCAGTGTCTGTTTACATGGCAAAGTTCTCACTAGTGACTAAAAAAAAAGAGGTAAAGTCAGTCAAACTGTAACTTTCTGTATTTTCTTCCTGTTGTAATATTTCTGAAGAAAAAGAAACGTTGAAGATTTATACTATTTTCTTCTGAACACATCTGAAAGTTAGTGAGTAAAATGCTTCTGTTGATGGTTATGGCTAGGAAGACTTCTCTGATACTGTGATTTTGCTGTGTACACAAACTGTCATTAAAGAATGGTAATTCAGATGGCATTACTGTGAGCTATTAAAAAGGGTTTGGATAAAGAACATGGCTTGCTCACAACTTCATGTGGCTGAATTTGTAATGGTAATGGAATCTCTATCCAATTGTATGTCTCGTGTCACAGCTAAAGGGTTTTAAACTCATACCCATGAAAAGATGAATGCCTAGGTTAGGCTATGAAAATCGAGTTATGTCATTTTTCTATTATATATTGAGCCGTGCATACATAGGAAGAAATCAGAATATGAGCATTTCTTCTGTTGGTTCCCCTGGGGCTCCAGTGATAAAGAGAGATTAACAGCTTTCTCTTTGCAAGACATGCCTCAGATGTGCTCCGTGTTGTTGCTACCAGGATCTAGGAATTCTCACTGGCAGATCTTTCATTCCAGATTTCCACCCTTTTTGACGGTTTTGTGAAATACTTCTACTCAAATATCTTACCAAAAAACCTACATGCTCCCTACCATTAAAATCTTGAAAAAAAAACCATTCAGGCATTGTGCCAAGCTTCTGGTTTCATAATATTTTGCTAGTATAACTCTTTATAATGAAAAAAAAATCTGTTTTTGAAGAAGTTGCATTCATACATTTTCTATTTTCTAGATGGAAAGGTAGTTTGGCTTAATTCTACAAGGTAACTACAACTTTACTTTTGGCTGAAGCCCTGATCAAAATAAGTTATAAATGGGATAGATTGAAAAAACTTCTGTGAAAACAATATCTACTGGAGCCATTAGGGAATTCTGAAGGAGCTTTTAAACAATGTCAAAGATTTAAATGCAAAATTTAGCACTTCACAATAGCCCAAGAGGACTGTGAATTCTGAAATCAATGTATGTATTACACTGATCTTTAGATGACAGTAATATCGATAACATTCTCCCTGTAGAATTTTTTCCTAAAGTCAGTGACTTCTTTTCTACTACATTTCTTAACTAGTAAATCCTCTTTAATGAAATAAACAATTAATCTAAAACAACACCTTCAAAGAGCCTTTAGGAAGGGAAGACATTAATTTTGATAAAAATGCTGACAGTAATTTATATTTATTTTAAACAGTAATTTTATATTTTAAAAAGTAATTATGAAACAGTAGCTTAATAATCCTGCAGAAACTTCAGCTGCTTATGCATCAGTAAGTTATATGCAGTGGAAAAGAATACGTAGGTTTTGGTGACTTACCATTTGAACATGTTGTTCAATAAGGAATGACTACGAGTAATGGTCACTTTACTCATATTGCCATTCCTTCAGCCCATTTTTTTTGTCTTCAAAAGGTCCAAATGCATATTTAGTTTGTGTAATCTCAAAACCTTTATATTCTCATGATTACAAGATGGCTCTCTACTGTTGGTTGGATGATCAAGCCCAGAGGTAAGTCATTACTGAGTCGTATTTTACCTAGGAGAGAGTGACAAGAAGAGTGTTACAAGGGTCTATCCTGGAACATGGACTGTTTAACATCCTTTTCAATGACCTGGAGAAAGCTGTGGCGTGCAGTTTGCAGATGCTATGAAAAATGGGAGGAGTGGTAGACATGCAGGAGGACAAGGCTGCTATTCAGAGGGTCTGAAACAGTTTAGAGGGACAGGCTGAGAGGAACCCGTGCTAAGAGGAACCTAATGAAATTCAATAAAAGGATAAAGGCAAAATCCTGCACCTGGGAAGGAAGAGCCCCTTGCAATTAGAAAATGGACATCTGGGGAGTATCTCTATGGAAAAGGGCTCAGGATTCTGATAGGCATGAAGATGAACATAAGCCAGCAATGTACTAGTATCAAAGGAAGCAAACAGCCTCCTGGGCTGTATTAAGGAGAGCACAGCCAATAGACTAAGGGAAAAGATTATCCCACTTTACTTAGTACTCATCAGAACAAATCTAGAAAATGCTGCCCAGTTTGCCTCTAGCTGAAAGACCATCAATAAACTGGAGAAACTTCAGCAAAGGGCAAAGATGTTGGCTGGAGGCTGGTGCACATGCCCCGTGAGGAGAGGCTGAGAGTGCTGGGCTTGTTCAGTGGGAGCAGGGATGGCTTCAGGCTCTCAGAACAGCAGAAGCCCCAAACCTACAGGAGCCTATCAAGAATACTGAGCCAGGCTTTTCAAATTAGCACATGATGGAAATAGACTGAAACAAGACAGGTCCAACAGGATATACGGTGAAACTTCTTCCTGAAGATAGTCAGTCTAACTTAGGTGCAAGAACTGAGCTGAAGTATGAGGCAGACTTCAGGGTGCCAGTGACAGTTTTGCCGTGAGAGGCTATGTAAAATGTTCAAATATTTGATCAAGTAACTACAACTCCCTGAATTACTGAAAATCCAATGTGTAATGACCACAGATGGCACATATGCTCTTTGTCCATTGTAGATGCAAAGATAAAATCTTAAATGAGCTTCTGGAACAGAAGTAGAAAAGGTGACAGACACAAATGGCACATGCAGAATAGCTCAAACTGAAGTAGCTTAGGTTCTGACACTCTTTTTCATCAGTTAAATCAATTTCTGTATGTCATAGGCATTAGAGATTTTTTTAAAACACAACCAACTGTACTTCTTCTCTGCTCATTTATAGGCCAAAGGTATCACTTTTAGGGGTATCACTCTCCATGGGCTTTCCATGGGTTCTCCATGATGCCATTTTAGCTTCCTTTCTGTTTTCCTAAATGACAAGAAGGGGATTCAATGCAAAAGTGGGTCAGTTCCACCCTTGATACATGACAGACTGAGCAATGCAAATGGGTGCAATTATGATCTCTTTTTGCAACAGACTTTTTAGTTAGCAAGTCTGTGTCCTCAAGGTTTTATGTGATGAGTTAAAAATGCTTGGGTTATAAATAATTTTGCAATAACTAGAAAGTCCTGAAATGAATCCTAGCCTAGTTATCAGAAGAGTAGAGGATGGGAATGAAAGTCTTGGATTAATTCCAATCCTCTATTGTTTCAAGCATCAAATTGTAAACTTACCAAACTAAAAAACCACAATAAACTCCACCTGAAAGTTGCTAATGCTATTCCAGAACATCTCTGTTTTAAAGGTTAGACATCTCTTTCTAATGTGTAGCCTAAATTTATTCCTGGCCAGTTTCTACGTATCAGTTCTTGTGTCAACATAGTGTTTTAACTTAAATGACTTTCCTCCCCTCTTGTTTACCTCTTTGGTGTGTTTATGGGCAGCAATCATATCCCTTTCAGCTTTCATTTTGCCAGCCTAAAGAAACCATGCTATTATATGCTCCTCTCAAATGAATACTGTTCATTCCCTTCCTCATGCAGGCAACTCATTTCAGTACCTGCCCCATTCATTCTTCTTGAGTAAGTGGCCAGGACTGTGGCTGGTCAGCATATCCCAGGGAAACTTTCAACAGCTGGGTACAAAAAGCCTAATAGTTCTATATCCTTAGATTCGTAACCAGGAATGACCTGGATCAGACATACTGACTTCTCAGACAGTCAATCACTTCCTACTTAAACAGTGGGTGACAGTTTAGTACAGACATTTCATAATGCGAGGTGAATGTAATCAGACCTTGGCTCCGCAGCTTCGCCTCACTGCTTAGCCCTGTGTGCTACATTAACAAGGAGGGCTTGAGACGATACGGAGCCTTAGGGGCTGCCTCACATCACGAGTTTGAACATGTCAATATTTACGTATTCAGCGTATGAGCTCACAAAAGAAATAAACTACATTCTAAATGTGCCATCCCCAAACAAGGGAGTAGTTAGTATTTGGAGCACTTTCATCTGTACTGAAAATGCCAGATTTTGCTCCAAATCCAACAGTAGCTGGCACAGGAAATTACTGACGGCACTTGCAAATCAGCAGGCATCCAGATCCTCCACAGTAAGTTTTGACAATCTGGTAATATATCCGAATAATGAAACACCTTTTATGCAAGCCCAGTGACCAAAACACTTATGACACAAGTCCTAGTTAGCAGTATTTCTCTTTCCATTACATTGACAAAATATTAACCTATAAAAGTCTCTTCTCCTCTTAAAAATGTGTAAGAATAAGATAAATTATTCATGTAGGACTTAGCTCAATTGCTTTTGATTCAGTACTTTAGTCTGAAAAGCACATCTGGACATGCATCAGTATATAAACTGGCTAGGCTTCCCTTGAAACAGCTTGTACTTTGGAAATAACCACATGATTTGAGATCAGGATGACCCTGGTATTCAGTTGAATAGCATTAAAGCGTCCCATCACTGGGAATTAAAAGATCCAAGCTGAGATCAATTTGCTGACCTGGAGAAAACTGGGACTTGCAATGCTGATTTGGTATAATGGCAACTGCCTTATCCAGTTAATTGCAAAACGACATTTATTGATTATCTCTTTTAGTATTTCGGCTGTCCTTAAAAATTCTCAAAATGGTGGCATTTAAAAGATATTGGTGGGAAAACCAACCAATTACACTGTTCAAGCATGTCAGCATGCTTATGCCTAGGTGCATGTTGGGTTGTCTAGAATACTAGAATATAAATGGAAACTGTAATCACTATAATCCTATACCTTTCATATACATGCACACATATAATAATTCTGTATTATTTGCAGGATTTTATATTCTTTTAATATAAAACAGAATGCATGGTTGTAGATGGCAAACGAAGAAAGAAGGAGACACTAAAAATAGCAATTTAGATACATAATTTGAAAATTTCAGCATTAGCTTATTTATACATACATATATGTCTATATGTATATGTCTATATATATATGTATATGTATATATATATGTATATAACTTAGGAAATCCTATTACCTTTTATCAGGTAAAGGTATTAATATATCTTTCAAGCAATAGAGTGATTTTTCAATATGCATTTTTTTCCCAAAATCTATACAAAATATTGAGAATATTTTGGGTTTGAAATATTAATAAATACGATATGCTTAAATAGAATACAGTGAGGACGGATGGCCATACACACTAAAATCTAGTGTAAGTCTACAGTGATCTACAGACAGCATAATAAGTTTCTAAAATCAAAATTATGATTCTAAAACTTCCTGCTCAGTTGTCCTATTCTGTAAAGGGCCCTTCTTTTTAATTCTCTCAGCACATAAAAATGCATTTTCTTACAGTCATAGAACAGTCTTAATCTGGGAATACTATTCTGTATATACCTCCTGCCTGAGCCTCAGTAGAAAGGACAGACTGGTTGAACCCTCACATAACTCTAAAGGCAAGATTTAGCTGCTCACACATAAGCATCTTTTTTATTTCAGACATCCTGAGGTATCCAAGATTTTTGAAAAGTAGTAGCAGGAAATTTGTGCTTTTATGACACAGCATTGGTAAACCAGGAAGAATGCTCTAGGACATATCAAATGACAGACTACTTTTATGTAGAATAATGTGTAAATACTAAATCTTATTCAGATCTTGAAATGGATGTGTACCTTCTGAGGTAGACAGTATCTATGTGATTTTAAGTGTTCTGCTCAGTGGGGAGTCAGTGGGGTCAGTGGGGAGAAACTGAGACTTGCAAGGCATAATTTAACTGATTTTAGATATTTCCTTACAGGTGAGATGAATTGCATCTTAGAAATGACCATTGATATGAAAGGACCTTAGATAAGTAACTTACACATAGATATTTATAGGTACATACACATAGACACCAACTTTATAACCCAGCTGAATCCCATAGCAGTCTGAAAAGATTTGTCTTAATTCCCAGGATCTCCTACTAGCTTGTGAGATGGTGGTGGCTGTAGCAGCTCCATTGGCTTCCTCCAGGACTATTTTAGTCTATCAGCTTGAGCAAAGTTCTCATTCACACTCAGCCTGAGACAGTTTGCACATGTAGCTCCTACAACCTGGGTAGATCATTTTCCGAGACCTGGGCAGGATAGGCTGCAATGCAGGAATATCTAGGCTCAGCAGAAAAATAGATAGGGCTACAGACTATGATTAGGGAAATAATTTATATTTCCAATAGTGGTAGCCTGCATTATTCCTGGATTTTTTTTCTATATGTTCATTGCATAGAAGCAGTAAAAAACAGATACTGTATTCAATAAACTGAGGTTATTTTTGTTGTTAAAGTGAACTTGAGGAATTCATAATGCTGTTTTGATGCATTCTCTTTCAAACTAGTAAGACTGGAAGACATTCACAAAACATATACATAGTGAGCAATGCAAATTATTTAAACACTGATTTAGAATCACTGAGTTGTGTTTGTGCACACTAAAGTGCAATTTGCTTTCTTGTCTCTGTCAGCAATTTATGGGGCTGCTTGGAGACACTGATCAATAGTAGGCCAGGCACTCTTCAGGAGTAGCAATTTAGGTTAGCTCATTGTACTGTAGTCCAGCACGTTATTCACATACACAGATAAATACGTTTTATAAAAAAATAGAAAACCCAAGTGAATTGTGAAATGTGTCTTACCTGCTTACAGTCAACTGATAGACTTCTGATGGTTGCAGATTGTTTACTATTATTAAGTATATTTATGTTAAATTTTGCATTCTCTGAATAAGATCCAAGGTTGCACTAAGGTTAAGGTAAGATTTCCATCTTTAATGTTAATTTTTATGGGTTTGTGCTATCATTTTGTGACTACACTACTCAAATCATTCTTAAAAATTGTAGATTTGTGCTCTTAGGAGACAGACAATAAACCATCTTCTCTGTTGCAAAGTGGAAAACTACTTATGTAGTTTTCGTTATCTACTGTTAGACATAAATAGGAACCACAGTGTCTAAATCTACATTTTTAAAATGCTAAGGGTGAGTGAGCATTCATAACCAGCTGCAATAAAATGAGAGACGCACCAACTAATAGGGTAAGAATATGTAATTTTGAGATTACATATTCTTAGTATGATTACATATTTTTAGTACTCTTAGTATAGTCAAAACCCCATTTTCCTTTAAATATAGTTATGTTTCTTCTCCTGTGTTAAAGTCAGGTTTGTCTAATTCTTCAGAGGAAAAGCTGCAGATATCAAACTGCAGAAGATAGTTTTAGCATCAGAGATACTTTCCTCTAAGCAATGTTCGACTGACATATTAAAATATGGAACATCTGCCCTATGAGGAAAGGCTGAGAGAGCTGGGCCTCTTCAGCCTGCAGAAGAGAAGACTGAGAGGGGATCTGATCAATGTATATAAATATCTCAAGACAGGGAGTGAGGAGGAGGGGGCTGGCCTCTTCTCAGTGGTGGCCAGTGATAGAACTAGGGGAAACGGCCACAAATTGAGGCACCAAAAGTTCCACAGGAACTTGAGGAAGAATTTCTTGACAGTGAGGGTGACAGAGCCCTGGAACAGGCTGCCCAGAGAGGTGGTGGAGTCTCTTTCTCTGGAGATCTTCAAAACCCGCCTGGACATCACCCTGTGCCACATGCTCTAGGGGACCCTGCGTGAGCAGGGGGGTTGGACTAGATGACCTCTACAGGTCCCTTCCAACCCTAGCCATTCTATGATTCTATGATATTCACTTTAAAAAAAAAGTATATCAACTGTAAGCATAAGCGAAGATCAGCAGTTTTGTTTTGATTTATGTATGTTATCTAATTGTCTCTTAATTTTTTTTAATAGTCAAAGTGCTATAAAATCAGAGGTACTTGGATAGCAGTTAGGATATTGGATATTAGGAGCTTGGATCAGAAACTGGAACTGAATAGACAGTAATACCACTGTGGGAAATCTAAATATTTAATTTCTTCAGCTTACAAAGGTCAGGACACAGAACAATTTATTCAAAATTAATGTATAGTATACATTGTGAAACTCAAATCTGTGGAACATAAAAGAAGAAAGTGTTCAAAACCCAGAAACTGGATCAATATTGCAGTACATTCATAAAACCTCTTAGTAAATCATGGGGCCCGGCCCTGGAGAAAATGTTTGAGTGAACTGTCAGATCATAAAAAGTGAATTTTTGAGATACATGCCATTTCTCATGACTTTAATATATCTTCCAGACACATATTCAGAAGAGTAACATCTGTGTTTTAAAATAATTGGATACATATGCCATTCATAATACAGAAATTATTCTTTTTTCATTAGAGTGTTTAATTCGATGAGCAAATGCAATGTAGCACAAATGCAAATTTTAGAGCTGGAGCAAACAACGTGGGTAAACTTTTCCAAGTAGTTGTGGTTCCCTTCAGAGCTTAATGGAACATGAGTCACAGCCTGCCACTTGAGTCTCTTCCACAGCAGAGAAGTGGCAAAATAGCCTGGCATTAGACTCTGAGGTACAACAGAAAAAAATAGATATAGACAGCAATTAAACAAGCAAATTAAATTATCTTTTATACTTTGATCCTTGGGATCAATTGTCACAGGCAAAATCACCTCATTCTTCAAAACTTTTTTTTTTTTTGAATCCATGCATAATTATCATTTTTCTCACATAATAGTGTTAAATTAAAAGAAATTGAGATCTGATCCAGAGCTCCATAAAGGCACTGAAATCTTTTCATTGACCCTGATGTCCACAACAAAGCTGCACTGGAGTATTTCTCAGCATGTCTATAAACTACACACGTTTCCTTAATTCCAGAGGGGGATGTGTGTTGGTATACATTGATGTGTGCTTTTCTGCTGTGCTCAGAATCACTCTGTTGTAGAGAGATATCTTCCTATCTTACTCATATATTTACTATGGTACAGTCTGATGCACAGCATGGTTTAACTTCTTAATTACTTTATAAATTTTGCAATATTATGACCTTCCTACCCACTTTTTCTAGAATACCCTTAGTTAGGGCAACTACTAAATTTGTAAGAGAACTAGATTATAGAAACCTCACAGTTTCCTCATTTGTACAATTAATTCTAGGAAAAAGTAGTTTTCTTACAAACTCTTACATAGGAATACTTAAATTAGACCACTTAAGCTTTTTTATCAGGAGGAATACTGTTTCTGTATACAGTCACTAGGAAGTGATGGGTTATTCCTACATTAGCAAATAGTGAAAAACTCAATTTCTCATTTTGATTGTACCTGTAGAGTGAAAGATATGTTGCTAAGGTACCAATATTCATCCCTCTCTGTTTCAGGATTTCTTCCTTAGGATTAGTTCTGCTCTTGCTTCATGGAGTGAACACTCATTAGTAGTTTGGCTGCATTAAGTTTCCCCCTGGAGCACATCATTTGGCTTACTTTCATCCAGAATCATGCAGTTTCATCCAGTCAGCATTCTCCTAGTCTGTTTTGCACAATAGATGAAGATGACTGAGAGATTTTCTTCAAAAGTGCAAGATCTAACTAAAATGCCAGCTAATGTAACGTTTTAATCACTCACAGAGATATAAGTGTATTGCCTCTGAAAGACTTCAGAATATTAGCCTGGCTTGATTCAGTTTCCTAGAGAGAGGCATCTAATGTAATTTAAATTGCTCTGTGTTATCCTGTCCTTCAAGCACCTATACACAGACCTCCCAACAATTCTGCGTCATGTCTATGTGATGTTTCATATAATTCAGGACATTTCAAAGGGAATTAGGTAATTGAGTCTTTACTCGATTCAACTCTTTAAGCTCTTTGATTGCCCCTTCCCTCTTGCTTTGCAGGTATGGGAAGCACTAAAGTCCTAAGCACAACCATGCATGTAAGTCATGCTGCATTTCAGTCCTTAGTTATGAAGACACTAACCTGAGTGCTGGAGGCTGAGCTCAACACCCTTCTCTGACTGATTTAGAATATAGCCAGAGGCCTGGAGTTCAACAGCTCCTAGGAGTTTCCTGACAAACAGGAAGTCTCTCTACCCAACTTGAAACCATTTATATAGGAGTTAAAATAGCATAGAAGTGACTGAAATATTTCCCATTGACATATGAAAGACCAAGTCTTTTAATTGGGAGCAGCAATTGCTTATTCTAGATCCTAGGAATTCTAATTACTGAGATTTTTTATTGTCTGGAAATGAAGAGTAAATGTCTTTAAACTCTTTTTTCCCCTTCCCACCTTGTATCATTTTTTTAAAAAAAGAAATCTTTTCAAGTTTTTCGTAATGGTGTTCTCAGCTCTCCTCCCTCATGGAAAACCTCACACAGACAAAGTAACATAAAAAAACCAATGTCAGTGCCTGCATTTAAAAGAAAGTCATGCAACTTCAATCTTTTCTTCCCCTTCAAATCCCCAAATCATGCAGGTTGCCAATCGTAGACAATCACTCCCATTCTTCAGGCTACAAAAATGAAAGGTAAGAACTACTTAAGCAGAAATTAGAGCCATAAAATTTGAACATTTGTCATTTAGTCTGACAGTAGTCATGTGCCTTTGTGCTTGCAGCTGCCTTATGGAATTTACATTCTTTTTGGAGATAATTCTGCTGGTGCCAGACCACAACTACTGAAGGACAGAAGGATTAGCAGAGTATGAGCATAAAATAGAAAAGCAGCGTGGAAGCCCACCATGCATTACAGCATTTGAGTTTTATTATTGAATTAGAACAAAGGTTTGAACACTTAGGTCGTGTTATATCTGTATACTTAGAGCTAGCAATATATTTCTCTAGAATTATTTGGAAGGCATTATTGTTCCTATATGTTAGGTTGAGAAGTTTTATTTTGTTTTCTTTAACAGAATTTGTAATATTCATTACTAACACATCATGAAATAACTCTATTTAAAAAAGGATGGATAAAAAATTTAGTTTTTGCTTAAGTTTGCATTTGTTAGATGATTATTCCTCTTTCATGCCTGAGCTGGCAAAACATAGAACCTGCCTACACATAACATGAGCTAGATAGGCGGAGTTTGTGCATAAAATGCAGACTTTTTTTGTATCTTTTGAGGTTTTCCATAATTCAAACTCTTATGTTCAGTTTGCCATAGCAAGCACAAATGGTGTTTGTCTTTGGAAGCACAATTTCACAGTTCTGAACTGTGGTGGTCGCAATACCGATTTGTAACAGATCATACCACACAGTTACACTTGGGATAGGCAGAGCTGTGTAGAATGATACTATTTTAATAGATATCCTGAAAAGTTATTTTTATGAAATATTTCAATGAGGATTAAACCAGGATAGCAAAATTGCATAGAGGTATGCAGCCATCTCCCACAAATTATTACTTTTTTTTTTTAGAATGATATCTCCGTCTATCAAAGGCCATAAATACAAACTTTTAATTATTTTTTTCATATGTGCTTCAGAAATTACAAAATATTTTCATTGGTATTATATTTCAAAACTGAAACATCTTTTGATCCTTCATAAAGTATATTTCTATAGCTTTTTGTATAATATCAAATTACACATGATAAGAGAGGGAAGAGACACAACCTCAGTTCTCTTCAAATTTTCTTACATTGACAGTAGGAATATGTGAAGAGTTGAAAGAGTTAGAAATTACATCCCTTTTCCCAAAAATCCAAGCCAATCAACCGATACAAAAAATCTCACCCAGTGACACCACAGCAATTACAAATGCATCTGCTGTGTTATTTAGATATACTTTGCCCATGTGGCCTAGATTGTTTTGTGAAGTTACTGAGACCAAAGGAATAGGCTAAGATACTCTTTCATGGTCATTCCTTGTTTTCCCATTTTTCAATATAAGAACATCTCATTAGTTTCCACAAGAATCCATAAATTACCTGTGAACCTAAAATGAACATTTCATTTCTATATTTGTGGTGTCTTTGGTTTTTAATCATTTGGCTATGATTTTGTTATTTGAACAGGCCATTTTTATCTTCTCAGAGTATCAGAAAAATATTAAAGGGTTTGCTTTTTAAAGCATGAAAATAAAACTCTTTGTTAAAATAACGTGTTATTTTAAATTTAAAGAGTCCATTGTTTGTGTTTTCTTATTGCTTATTGCTTGTAATAGATGGATAATTGCTTCCAGTAGTTTGATTTGAGACCAGAGAGCCTTTTCCAGCCTCAGATTTCCTTGGAATCCTTCTATAAACAATATATTCAAAGCCCTAAATTATGTTTACCAGATGCACTGCAAAGATGAACTTTTATTAATGATGTTGTGGAATAAAGCAATAAAAATCATTTTTGTTTGTTTTGTTGATTTTAGGGTGTTTTAGGTATGTGATCTGATTATCCTTCCAATTTTTCAAGAAATGAATAGGTTATAAAAAGAAAGGGTTTTTTTTTTTCCATTCTCTGAAAATAGTATGGCTCAGAAACTTTTGTATTAAATAGCTACATGTTCAGCCAAAGAAATGTGGAAATTTTCATTCTTATTCATTAGATTTGCTAGAATTGTGCTATTAATTGGTCATTACAATCACCAATATGAAATAATATAAACAAGAAGAAAATCCTTCTAAGTTAAAAGCTTCAGTACTGCTTGCCATGCCCTCTTTCTTGAACCCTCAAGTTGATAAAACGGTTACTATTTTTCTTCTGGGAAGTCAAACAATTGTTCTTAACATCAATGGTCCAGGAGCACAACACCTCTGCGAAAGGGGAGAATGGAAATAAGAATATCTGCTTTGTTTAAAAGAAAAGAATAATAGGAAAATCATGATCTGTATAAGTATTTATAAGCAGTTCTTTGCTCCTGGAAAACACAGCACAAGTTTAAAATTGGAAATATGGAAACAGACAAACAAATCATGGAGAAATGAACCCAGAAATAGCAAGTCTAAAACACAGCATATATATTATTTCAAGAGAATTCCCTTTTTGCTGCTGCTCATGTGCAGACTCATCAGAGTCTGCAAGTGATCATCTAAGCATGTCAGTCAATCTCTGATATCATTTTGTCCTCCTTTTTGTGACAAACCCAGAAACGTACACCCAGGGAAAGACACAATGACTGAGTCTTTAGTAATATGGAAGCTTAGTCCAGAATCCTCAGTCTGGGATTCCTTCAGCTACAGGTGAGGTGGGGATTCATTTCAGATTCTGCAATGCTCTTCCCTTAGCTGCTTTTCTGGACAGCACTTTTCTGCACTTCCATTTAGAACAGGAGGGTAAATGTCAGGTCTCCTATGAGACATGCCAATAGTGGTAGGTAATAAGGGCTCATTGGAGGCACTATCCGGACTCCCAACACGGACAGATGCACCAACACAAGACACACTGTGCACATATGGAGCGTCTTCTACCTCTGCAGAATCAGAGAGGGAGTTCCCTTGGATTTCCTGCTCAAGGCAATGAAGAAACAGGAGAGTCTGGACACCTCTGAGCATCAGAAGACAGACAAGCAATTTTCTCCATGAATTAGAGAAGTGCTCCTTCAGTATATTATAGACTTTAAGGCCTTACAAAAAAAAAAATCTAAGTATTTCGGGATAAAGAGGTTATATTAAGAGTTTGTTCTTAAACTGAAAGTTTTTTTTTTTTTGTCATTGCTTACATGTTATAGTATAGACAATTACAATCTTACATTACTAAATTTCTAGTAGCACTGCCCAAATTATATATTTTTGTAGAAATGCCATAAAATAAAATGATGGTTCACAAAAATCTCAAAGCAGTCTGTAATATTTTTGAATCAAGTGACAGGATCTGGAGATTGAATCTGTAACTTCAGCAACTGGAGTTAGGAGCTTGGAGGAAGAAAAAAAAAGGTTCTTATAGTATCTTAGAGTACACTGGACCAGTGGTTCATTTCTGTATGTCATCTAACCCTTTTCAGTGTATTTTGTTATAGGCCCCAGTGGACTTGTATTTCCAGCACTGAGAAAAACTTAAGAGATATGTTTTTATTCTGAAGAAAGAATGATTTTTTTTTTAAAAGCCACTTATTTATATATTCTTGTAACTTGCTACAGCAAGCAAATCTACCACAAGCCTAACTATTTTTTTGTTGTGAATTAGAAAACAAGTTAGACTTTATATACAGGAAAACACAGAAATAGAGACAAAAAATATCCTTTTTAAAACTTTATATAGATAATTATGATTTATAATTGAGAAGATTAGTGATCCAGAAGAAAAACTTTTTAATAAATGCAACAGTAATTTTAAAACAGAAAAAAAGCAACATTAACTGCAATATGAATACCTGATGGCCTTGTGTAATTTAAAGAATATATTTGCAGTAAAAACTCTAATTATGCAAATACACGTCAATCAAAGATATGGGGTTATGAGATAGATAAAATAAAAATTCTTACTTGAAATTCAAAGCCTATTGCCTTTGAGAGCCTTAGTAACTTAACCATTACACAAAATCTAAATTTTTAGTTATGGCACAGGATATCATAATAATCCTAAATTCTGTATGATTAAACCAACAGTTTAGAAAATGGTGTATAAAACCCAGAATTTCTAAAGCCCTGTGAAAATCAGGGTCATGAATGATCAGCAAAACAAACTTCCAAGCTCCATGTAGGAGATCTAGTTCAGTCTCAAAGTGCTTTGACAGAATAAGGGGGATACAGTGGATCAACACGTGGCTGGTGTCATCACCACAACTTTGGTTTCTTTGGCAACAGGAAGCCTTACACGGCACCAGGCATCATGGCATCGGATGGGATCTGCCTTTCTTAAAGGGAGAAGTGTCTAGTAGGAGGCCTGTGGAGGCCCCAGGGGTCATTGCTGGGCCGGATACTGTTTAATTTGTTCCTCAGTGACTTGGACGAGGGCACAGAGGGCACTCTGAGCAAGTTTGCAGGTGATACCAGACTGGGTGGAGTGGTCGACACTCCAGAGGACTGTGCTGCCATCCAGGGGGGCCTAGACAGGTTGGAGAGTTGGACAGAGAGGAACCTCATGAAGCTCAACAAGGACAAGTGCAGGGTCCTGCACCTGGGCAGGAATAATCCCAGGCACCAGGACAGATTAGTGGCTGACCTGCTGGAAAGTTCCATGGAGAGGGATTTGGGATTCGTGGTTGACAACAAGTTAACCATGAGGCAGCAGTGTGCCCTCGTGGCCAAGAAGGCCAATGGGATCCTGGCTGCCTCAGGAGGAGCGTTGGCAGCAGGTCGAGGGAGGGGATCCTGCCCCTCTGCTCAGCCCTGGTGAGGCCGCACCTGGAGTATCGAGTACAGTTCTGGGCTCCTCAGGAACAGAGGGATGTGGAGCTGCTGGAGAGGGTCCAATGATGAGCAGCAAAGATGATTAAGAGACTGGAGCACCTACCTTATGAGGAAAGGCTAAGCCAGCTGGGCCTGTTTGGCCTACAGAAGAGAAGACTGAGAGGGGATCTGAACAATATGTGTAAGTACTTGAGGACTGAATGTATGGAGGATGGGGCCAAACTCTTCTCGGTGGTGTTCAGTGACAGGACAAGGGTAATGGGTACAAGTTGAAACACAGGCAGTTCCATCTTCATATGAGGAAGAACTTTTTTCTTGTGAGGGTGACAGAGCCCTGGAACAGGCTGCCCAGAGAGGCTGTGGAGTCTCCTTCTCTGGAGATCTTCCAAACCCGCCTGGATGCCACCCTGTGCCACATGCTCTAGGGGACCCTGCTGGAGCAGGGAGGCTGGACTAGATGATTTCTAGAGGTCCATTCCATCTTTAACCAATCTGTGGTTCTGTGAATAACCATTTCCTCATGCAAATGTGATATTCCATGCAAGACCTTGATGCCTGCAATATATAAATCACTTTCAGTGCAAAAAAAAAAAAAAATGTGCTGTAGAATTTTAAGGGAGCAAAAGAGAACAATTTGTAATAGCTGAATGATTTACTGAACTAAATCCTATTATACAGTCAATTGAGAACAATGTGATTGGAAAAATACCAGTAAGTGTATACGCCTGATTGGATATACATTAGTCAATAAATTCAAAGTGCGAACAGCACCTTTAATAGATTTCTTCATTGGACCATGGGGGGCTGCTAAAAAAATAGCTTAAAACAACTCACAAAAAATGGTGTCAGACTGGATGCTGCCAGCTACAAGTTTCCAAAAACAAAGCCTGGATGCTGCTGGTCTCCTGACAGGAGCCTTTGGCTTGCTCTCACCGCAGGAGCAGAGCTGAAGTGTGATTCACTTCAACCTCTGTGAATGAATCACTGCTGGCAGCTCAGGAGCCTTCCCACCTCCCGCCTCCTTCCCAATCCACCACTGCTGCTATCTGCTAATCTGCAGCCGAGTCTACAGCCCTTTCTTTCCTGCCATGTACCAGTACTGCAGTCAGGCATGCCTCATCGTGGGCTTGCCAGCAGTAATCCACACTTTCTGCTGCTAGCAGCCACACTGTCAGAGAAACAGTTCAATAAGCTGATGATGAAGGACTCCATTTCAACGTACTTAAGAGGTTTAATGCTATGTAACCATTCTATTCTAACCAGTAATTTATGCCTTCTGACAACCTTAAAAGTGGAGTTCGAAGTACTGTCATGTAACAAAGAAAAGACAAAATAACTTATTCTGGAGCAAACACTACTAAAGAAATGCTTATAAACCTGTAGTGAGGAATAAAACTGTGATAATTAAACAAGAAAAAATTTATTGACATCTTAATAAATATTTTTCCTAGGCCGCAAAGAGAATTTCTGCACTTGTGCAGCTGTGTGCACATATACATGCCTACATGATTTTGAGAAAGAAAGTCTTTAAGACACAAGTCCTGCTGCTATATATCCCCTAGGATCGTAGAGTTTTTGAAAAAACGATTCTTGTTTTGCCTCAGTTTCCCAATGTGACTAGCACAATGGGACAACGCTAATAACAGAAAGTGAGATTTACATGCAAACTCATCATAGTGGTCATTGCAATAGATGCACTTAGGATTTTTCATCCTCTAAGTTTCTGAGGGACTTCAGCCTTTCTCTCTCTCTGGTAGCAGACATAAATTGACAGGAAAAGTCTGTTTCATGAGTCAGGCTTCAAATTCACAAGAGGCTTTGAAACTTTCTTTACCTCAATGAATCTGTAACAACCTACACTTCCTCCTTTTATAGTTGGTAGCAAGGATAGCAAGATCCTCATCCTGCAGATGAGGATCTCTCATTGGAGAGTTCTCATTGGAGAACTTTCAAGTACTTCTGATACTAAGATAAATGAAAGAATCTTTAGTTGTGGATTTGCTATCTGTGGTCATGGGACAGTCCAATATATAACTATGAAGACATCCTAGATAACAATATAATTGCTTTGCCTGCAAAATATTAGCTTTAATTTATGAAAGAATTAGCTTTTATAAGATAAATGGTTATTTTCTGTTATGAAATTATTTATGTTTTTTCTTAAACAAGAAAGTGTTTCTTTTTTGTAAAATGTATAAAAGCTTAAGTCACAGCACCTCTTCTGCCTTTTCTATAACTTAAAAATATTCAAACCCATTTAGAGGAAACAAAGGAAAACAAATTTGTTCCCACTGCAGACAGAAACCTTGGATACCAAGTTTCATCCTGCAATCGGTTTTTATGACTGAATTATGAAATAGCGAAAATAGAGGTTTACAATACAAGCATTAACAAACTATGAACTCCACTGAAGTGACAAAATGATACTCTAATTAAAAACAGTAGAATATCAAAATCATCAAAAGAATGAACTTGAACATAATGGAGAAAATATGTAGGTTAAGTTTATTGTGATTGAAACTTAATTGCTTTTAATGTTAAATTTACAAATTTTATTTTCATAAAATTAATGTATATTTCTACTTATATATACTTGTATATATTCTACTTATGTATACAAGTATGTACTTGTATATATATACTTGTTATATACATAATCTCTTTTGTTATATAAGTCAAAAAAAGGAAAAAGTTACCTATACTACCAGAAAGTAAAGTTCTGTAACACTAAATGAGAGTAAGTAATATTGTTGCTGAGTGGGTGAGTAGGGAAGATCAGGGGGAGAACATAATTCTGGTTACTGAAATAAAGCTATATTGTTCAGTACCACCACAGACTAAAAAGCATAAAAATCCTTTGTGTTTGTATTATGTTCATAGAAATATTAAGGTCTTAGCAAGCTATCTCAAAAGCCTAATTTACCTCTCCTTAATAACATGTAATGTATTAATGCTGAGAGGCCACCAAGCGTGAACTAATAAGCCCTCAAACTTCCAAAATTATCTAACTGATACTTAGCTGAGTTTTAAAGATGACTAACCAGTCCACTCTTTTTTTGGTAACATAAAGCTAGGGATAAAACTTGGCCAAACCGAAAGGAAAATGAAAGGGAACTTTGTGAGACCATTAACAGACTCTCTGCTCTCCATCCTCTAGTTTGCTGTGCTACGTCCAAGTCTGCTGAGCCAGGTACTCCCAGACTTTCCTCCCTCCCTGTTCTGCACCAGTCCAATACTGGCTGGACCAAGGCTTTACATTTACGATTCTTTCCCAGAAACAGATCATCACAGTCCAGCTGCTCTGGGCTTCATAATTAAGACTGTCTGTTCTATTTTCCTGTCATCTTAAATATACCTTTTCCCAAAACCTTATCATTCAGTTTTTCAAGGACTTGAGCTTAAAGTAAGATGGACCCATACACACTAAACATGCTAATCTGACACAAGCGTGTTCTTCCTGCAATAGTCCTGCTGAATAAATGTAGCCAGATGAAATAGTAAACAGAGCTGTCTGTATGCTTTTGTGGGCTTCAGGTTGGCTCACCATTCTGGAGAGCTGTTTGCAGCTGGAGAAAGGTTTTAAGACATTCAGAAACTGCCTACTCTTTTCCTTTCCCTTTTTGCAGCTTTAGGCAGTAAAATCTAGTCCTGTATTTGACTGTTTTATTCAAAATGCATTTCCATCATGACTATGAGTTTACAGAAGTGCTATTTCAGAAGTTGCCACAGAGAGTTGTATTATAGCCAAAGTTTAGTGTGCATGGTTACTGCCACTGTCAGATTTTCTTTTTCTTTCTGTTCAGAAGTGCTTTTAGAATGTTTTAAACTCTCTGAAACTCCTCGAAAGTTCAGTTGACAGAAAATAAACGTAGTAAGCAGAGAGTCACTTCAGGAACGGATTGATTAGAAGTCTTAAGTCCCTTCTTTGCTACCTCAAGTTAGTATAACATTCCTGCATTCCTTGTTACAGGCAAACAGCTGAGGAAACTCTGATTTCAGCTGACTGCTAGTATGCGTTGCCATTAGTGCTCCCTCCTACTTTCCAAATAAAAGGAGTAATTTGATTTTCTTATGGTTATTTCAAATTTCCAGATTACTACAGACCTCTCCCCAAACTATGATAAAATAACTTAAGTAGTAGTCAAATGCGCCTTGGAAAATTCTAGGAGATTTTAATGGTGTTTGTTATTAAATCTAGTACCCAACATTGTTAAATCCCTGTATATGGTTCCTCAAGATAAAAGGAATGTATTTTTAAAATGCTGTGTATGGGTTTAGATACTTGATCCCTGTTTAAGTCAGTGGGAGTAAAACACTTAAACCCTTACATACCTCTTTGAAAATGTAACTGTTTTTGCTAGAATGGAGTGGTAACTTGACTGCTTCAATGCCTTAAAAGGCAGAATTATATGAACAGAAATTTACTGGAAGTATGATTTCAGTTTTGATTAATTTAATGTTTGCAAATGCTACCTAGAGACAGAAATCTCTCTCTGTTATATATTTTTGAACAAGTACAAATCAAAACAAATATATGCTATTAAGAGAAAAGTAATATGTAAACATAAAGTCAGAAAAGCATTTAGGTAGCTAGATTTAACTTTTAGCTGATCTGTTTAAGTTCAAAAGGAGAGTCAACCAATAAATCGCTCAAAACAGCTAAAGATAGTGATGCCTCTAATCTTGACCCTTGTGAGGCTGTAAGTCAGTCTCTTGCATTTATGTAGCATGACGGTGAACTCCAAAGCAATTTGGAATCCAAGTGCTGTGATGAAGCTAACAATTTAAATAAACTTTCCACTGAAATGGAAAGGAAGTGCTTATACAGTCCCAGGTAGCTGTGCACTGGTTTTAGGGCTAACCCAGAATGAAATCTCCCTGGGATATAAAAGCAGACTCTAATGTTTTGGGCACTGCAGCCAGAAATGAAGATGTTTGGCAGATTCAGGTCCAGATGAAACATTTATATAGAAGTTTTTCTCTGGGCAACCTATGTTGCAACATAGGTTTATGGGTTATTCGTAGCCTGGATTTTATATAGGTCTTTAATAGCGTTAAGGAATTTACTGTAGATTTCTTATCTACCATCAGAAGTCACATAAAGGGCACCACATAGAGCACTTTCCAATCACATATTTTTTTCCAGTAGGAGGGATTCACCTAATTCTCTCCTACAAAGAACACTAATGCAGCTTTTGCAGTGTGACTGCCTGAGTGCATTGTGGACTGTATTTGAAATCTACATTTTATTCTAGTTTTCAAAGGTATAAAATGATTAGTCTGACTAACTATATAAAAATGCAAATACTATTGTGAAAGTGGATTTTCCACCATATACGCTCGAAGATATGTCTTAGTAATTCCCAAAGCATGATTTCCTGGCATAAACACAAGGGTTTGTTTAAGAATCAGTTTTAGACTAGTCTTGCTATGTGATATGTATAAGGAGCACAGATGTTATGACTTCAGATTTGGAACACAAGCACGTAATAATTCTGTCTAGACCTGTATCAGCAATGTCAGACATACAGTTGATAGCCAAATATGACTTATAGTGGACCTTCACTTAAGCTGCTGAGCAATTTCCAGGTCCTCCCACCAATCATGCCAAACTGTCTTTGCGTCAGCACATGTCAATACTGAAGCAGAAACAAACTGTTAGGAATGATGCTTTTTAGGACAACAGACCCAGAAAGAACAGAACAACAAACATAAATTTTAATCAGGAGACAGATAGGAGTTAAAAAGAGTGGGAGAAAACATTTCCAGGTAGTTAGAAAGTAGAAAGTATTTGAGATCTGATAACTAGTCTGCCAAATCTACACTGGGATGATCTTGCATCTTTCTTATTAACTTTTTTCTAACAAGTTGTCAAATCTGAAAAAGATCTCTTCTTTAGACAAGCTTCAGGTATATTTATTGGGAATGATTTTGAACATCTTCATCTTCCTGTTCCTTTAGAGTCTTCCAGTATCTGCCTTGACTGTTACTTTTAAAGAGATTTATGGAGGCTAAGCTAAGGCCTGTACTGTGTGTACAATGTGTACAATGTGTACAAGTAAATTATCTGGCTTTGATGACACTTCAAAGCACAAATATATGTATACCATCTCACTAGATACTTAATATTTGACTACTATCATCAACTACAGGATGTGTTAACTCCACGTGTACTACAAATAAAATATGTCCAATTTTTATCAGATCTTAAGTGTCTCTGTAGAGGAACTTGAATATTTGGTTGTTTCACAGTCCCTTGACAGTACCTTGACATTGTGCTGTTCCTGGACCAGAGGACCTTGTTTCTGTTGTTATTTTGCTCCTAACTCCCTTGTACCTACTCATTGCAGGCTCTTATGATCTACACCTGCTATGCAGAAGTAGATTCTTCCATCCAGTCAGGGTCTTTATAATATCTACCAGGGACTATCAACTTTCATTTTGATTTTTTTTTTCTTGTAGCCTATTTTTTAAAACAGTGAGACTATTTTATTCTTGTTTTACTTTCAATTTTTCTTCCATTACAAGATAAGCTTTTTCTCACTTTCTTCCTTTAGAAACCCCTGGCCACATTGTTTTGGCACTAAAATGCTTTCTGCCTATGGGTGCCTGATTATATTAAGTGCACTGTAGTTAGTGGACTTAGTGAGATGCCACAAAAGACATTTAGGAATCTCTACCCATGCTGCACCTACTAGTGTTCCTCACTTATCTCCATACCTCAACTGTTGCATTCCAGTCTGAATCATCTTACTTCTTACTTCATCAGCCTCTCAGGGATTGCCTTCCATCTGATTTCCCTGCATAATCTGCTTTGCCCATTTGAAGCTCTTAGTGTCTGAGAATCTGCATCTCGAGTGTGCTGAAGCAATTTATTGTGTGATAGTGAGCGATGTTAGTGTCAGGGCTTTAGACAGATTGCTGTGGTAGTGCTTTGAAATTGGAACAGACGATCCCAACCATACAAAAATCTATAAGGTCAAGATCTATCTCTATACATACAGCATACAATTCAATTGTTGGTTGATTAATTCTATTTGCATTATATTGAGATATATATATCAATACTATATATTTGAATACTGTGATGTATTAGCTAGCTACTGTGATACTGTGAATATCAGCTAGCTATGTCCTTAGATAATATATAATAGCTAATAATCTGCTCACCACCATATCATCAAAGAGTTTAATGAGTGGCTATTACATATTTGCATATTTTACTTAATAATTTATTAACTGAGATTACTCTATGTAGTCCTGCTATTCCTGGATATTTCATGTGAAGATGAGTTTAGAGCTTTAGTTTTTACATACAGCTAAAACTAGTTCACTTTCTTAAGACAGCAAATCCACTACATTGTGTAGGTAAGCCACACAAGTCCTTCATATGCATTGCTTTACTGTCAATTTCCAGACATCGTCAAAAATATTCCTTTGTATGCTCCTTTCCTCTGTGCATCCAGACAGAACTTCTCTCAATTTGGTCTATACTTGCTGTCCCTCATTCTCCTGCTATGTGATAAGCCTGATGACTTCTTCTTGACACCCTTGTACTTACTGGAAAGCTCTTGTTCAGTTGCACCTAAACTACCTCTCCTCCAGCTCCCTCAGCCTCTCCTCACAGTCAAGCGCTCCATTAATTGCTGTAGTTTATCAATGTCTTTGTTCTACTGAGGTGCCCACAGTATTTCAGGTGTGGTATTGCAAGCTTCAAGTAGAAGTGGATAATCCTGCCCCTTAGTTCAGAAGCTGCGCTCTTGCTAACACAGCATCCAGACCATAGCCTCCTGAGTTGGCTACAAGACTATTTTGAGACACATTGTTGAAAGACCTGTTGAGATTGACATAAATAAAATGAATCTTTTTTGATAAAAAAGAGCAACCGTTAGGGTTTAACATGAATAATATGGCAGAAAGAGTTGCACACTTTTTAAAATAAAATAAAATCAACCAGCTGCAGTTTGTGTAGCTTAGTGAAGAAAGTAACATTTGAAACTGGTTAAGTCTGGAATCATTATCTAAACAAGTAAGCAGCCAATCCTTGCTCTCTATTAGACACATATTTCAATAGGGTCCGGGAGATGGTTAGTTCTATCTTACCCACTAGCCATTTCTCTTTTTTTTTTTTGTGCATAGAAATATATTTCTTTAAAACTCAATCTGAGAGGGCAGAGAACGTTTTAAAATGTTTCCCCTACTGAGGATTTTTTATTTTCTTTACTTCTTTTTTTTTTCACATTACTACATTACAGAAAATGGAAAATTGATAACATCTTACCTTCAGAATACTTCAATGCCTTCAACTCTTCCTCTGCAATGAATTCAGACTTCTCCTCCCCTTTCAAGTTCAGCCTAGCTTTATGCTAAAGTATTGATCTCACTTACTCCTGGTTTTTACTCCTGGTTCTCTTTCTTTTCTTTTTTTTCATGATTCCCTGCTGAAACTTTCCTTTTATATGCTTTTTCAATACTTACTTTTTTTGCCATATTTTTCCTCATATTTTTTCCAATGGTTAAAGTGGTCTCTTCTCCCTCTTTTAGTCAAAAGATTTTACTTTGTCTTTCTATACTCAGACTTAGTTACTTATATATTAAGATTTAGGCTCAGGTACTACTGGATATATTTGTCATAAAACTTATTTATTAGTATCATTCAAATCAAAAAAAGTCCCAACTTTTAAGATACTTTTCTCAAATGTAGTTAATACACTCAAGCTGTTAGTTTTAAGATATAAGAAAAATACACTAAAGAAGATAGAAAGATAAAAGAACAATAAAAATAAACTGTTTGCTTTTCAGTTTTGAAAATAGTAATATTTAATAAGGTGAAAAATAAAATACGGAGCCTTCTGTTTGTTCATATTTGAACAACATTTCTAGAATTCTGGAATCTGGGAAAATACTGTGTCTTTCGTTTGAAGGTTTTCTTAATTCTAGTTTTTCTGAAGTTTGGCTTGAAAGAAGAAGCAATTTAACAGTGCCCCAGAAAAACTATGGACTGAACTAATAATTTTATTCAAATATCCAGTAAAAAGGTTTTTTTTAAAAAAACTTTGAAGAAAAAAGAGTGATCACCAATGGAAAAGTGTCTTCCTCAGTGTGTTAGTTTTCCATCTATTTTGAATTCAGAAAGAAAAAGGCACATTTTCAGACAACCTATTTCTTTTATATATATATTCATATATATACACATATATATATACACACACATATATATACTTATATATACATATATAAGTTCTGCTAGTACCTCGAACATCTGATCTTGCACTCTTATTCATGTATTTTAATCTTAGGTAATCAAAGATGCATGCACACATACCTGTATCTATTATTCACTTTGCTAGGAGGTTAGGCTTTAGGCTTTCTAAAAACGTAACCCAGATTTTCTATTATAGACTTACAAGTGAGATAACAGGCTTTGAGTCTACTCAGTTCTTCAGCTGCCTCTTGACAGTACTTACAAGGTACAAGTGATCCTTTCCCTCCCTGTTCTCCCCAGCCAACTGCAAGATGATTGCTTGTGTAGAGTAATGACAAAGGCAGGCTTATGTCACAGAGTCAGAAAATCCCAGGTTCAATAGGTAGCACATAGTGCCTTGGCTAAAAGTACATCCTGCTGTAATAATAGCGTCACTGATCCGACAGCTTGTCTCTTGGGTCCTTCCGAGGCCACCTTGGCTCTGAGTGCACACAAGGATGTCTTGTGCTTTCACTTTGAAAGTTCCCCAGAGAACTTCTGGGTGGGGTTTTTCTTGCCATGAGGTGATTTTGAAGCAAGTCAAGGACAAACAAAACAATAATTACTGCAGAAATATGGGAAATACATATTTTGCTCAGAGCTGCTGTTTTTCCTGTGTTCCTTGGTCAGTACATGCTCTGCAACCGGGAGGATAAATTGTATCAAATACCTAAACTCCAAAGCAAAATAAGCAATCAGGTTAAATGAAAGAGGTGCTCTTCTGGAGATAACTCACCTTCTATTTTGATGACAAAACATTTCAAGTTGGGATAAGTAATGAGAGATAGCTACTGGAAAATCACAGGTAGTCAGAGAAGAATTGCAAACTCTTAATAAACAACTTTATTTGCTAAACTTAATTTGTTTTAATTTCCTTGAAGATTTTTTTTTTCTCCTTTGTATTTGGAATAATATTTCAGATGAATTTTTGTTCAAAGAAAAATCTTTCAATACTGCTTTTTAAAAGAGATATTTCCACTAAATCGTTTGATTGATTTATCCAACATTCTTTCCAATATCCAGACTACAAGTTATGGAGGACTTTTTATCTTGCTTATTCCAATAGCTTTAGGCTCTGAAGTCTGAAGATACCAGTTTCAGCAAGTCACTCCACATTTCTGTGGGATGTTTAATGGTATTGTCTAAGCCGCTTGCATCTGCCTGCCTGGACCTGCGGGGATTTAGTGAAATGTAGAACAGAATTAGGTAAAGTCTACATGTTGCCAGGCATTTGAGGTTTTTGAGGTTTTGCTAGCTGCTACTGATGGGTATCCAAAAAAACCAACCAACCAAACAAAAAAACCCCTTTCTTTTTCCTTTTTTTTTTTTTTTATTTTTTAAATAAGGTGTTGCATCAGCAAAATTAGGAAGAAGATGAGGAAACATTTTAAAACCTGCCTATAAAGTTAAGTGCAAATTGATGCAGGTGGGTTGTCTTTTTAAGAAGATGGCACAGATATTCAGGCCAGAAAACCAGATGCCTCTCCCAGAGTTGCATCACTGATGTTATAATTGTAGATTTCCACACAGTCCACACATAAACAAATGAATTATTCCTTCTACAGCAGGTTCCTCAACAGTTGTTAGGTAAGGGGCTGGCCACATGCATATGTTGAAAATGCGTGAAATACTTCACGGTTGCTCTCCATGGGAAACACCAGATTTTTTCTCTGTATTGTAGTAAAGGGGGCTTTCACTTAGTATGTCCTGTATAAAGCATACACCCACCCTGGGCAATTCTGAATCCAAGTGGAAAGACAGTGCTGTCCTAAAGTGGACATATCGGTTAAATCTAACTGAGGATTTTAGAAAACAATTATTTTATTGGTCAAACAGCGTTGACTTTTTAAAGTCTGCGTATTCAAACGATGAAAGCTTTGTGAATCCTGATACTACAATGAACATTAAATACTATTTTACATGGTCTGGATCATGGTAGCTAACCAGCATTTCACAGTACTTTTCATATGTGTGTGCACAAAAACAAACAAAGTGCCTGACTTGGCAAAGAAGTCTAAAAGAAGTCTTTTACAACAGCTAAGAAAATGTAGTATTTATATAATTTGTGCATATGTGTCTGTTTAAACTCCTCATTATGCACTGGAATTGCTCTTCTTAGAAAGCCTGATCTTTCAGGTAGCTATGTAATTAAGATGGTCCCTATATAGAAAAAAAATTATATTTCTAGAAAAATTAGAGATTATGTTTACAGTAATGTCCAGAATTGCTTGGCTGTGGTTTTCAGTATCATTCAAAATACTAATGAGAGAACTTAATTCAAGAAAGAGACAGGCTAAGGAGCCCTCATAATTACAGAAAGTACCTAGGAACATGAATACCAAGACCAACTCAACGGACCCTTTTTTCAGTCCTTTATAATGTTCATAACACTCAGGAATTTCAGGGCTGAAAATAATCATGTTTATTTATTTATTTTTTAAGAGTCATGAGGGAGATATATAAGATTTATGTCTTCTTTTACTTTTGGTCTCTTCTCTGTATTTAAATACTTCCATGGGTACTTTTTCTAGTGCACTTGCAAACAACTACATATGTGTACATTTTCCCGGAGAAAATGTATCAACTCCCTGATCAAATGCACAACCAGCTGTACCTGAGTGTCATTTACCTGTCAAATTAAGATATAGTGAAAAACTTCTAATGAAATGCTAAAGCATTTTACTATATTTTTTTTTCCAAAAAACATAGTATATTAACATAAAATTTATTTAATTTATAATCTTTTTTTCTTGGATTCTACTCAGCTTGCACTTCCCTTTAACACAGCATTGATATCTGAACACCCATGGGGACCACTCAAATCAAATAAGATAGTAAATGAACTCAAACATTCTCATGGAATGAGATTTTTCTTAAGGAATTATTTTACTTTTATTTTGTCTCCATGCTTTTCTCATATTAGAAGCAAACTTAGAAAATCTCCCTAAAATTCTTTTGATTTGATATATTCTCAAATATGAGATGATTACTCACTAAAATTGCTACCATGGTGGATTGGCATTTACTTTGCCAGTCATTCTGCCAGACCAGAGTGTGTGCTTGAGTTGGCATTAATGCTTCAATTAAGTTAATGCAATTTTGAAAGCTGCACTCTGTTGTACAATACTACAGTAGTCTCATAGAATTACTGCTGTATTTTGGGAAAGGTCTTTCAGGTACTAGTTACTTATCTACAAGGAAAAATTGAAGAGAATTAAGCAGCACCTTTGATTTGGTATTCTGCCAGATCTTTAAAGTTTATAGAAGAGTCCTAAAAAACAGTGTGCAAAAGATAACTCTGGAAAAAAAAACATTATCAAGAAGATTAAATTTGTGATATGAAAGCCTACATAACCACTGGAGGCTGATATACATTGATTTATATATCCCAATAAGGGAGGCACACAAAAAGTTTAGAAATGTGAAGACTGTTAGATTATAATTCACATTAAGGAGTGTTCTACAAATGTTAGGCCTAAAAAATGGAGACCACCCTATGAGAGGTGCTGAATGTACATATAGGGAAAAATCATCTCCATCTGCAGGACCACACTACCTGATAGATACATCAGAGGGATTGGCAGAGGGATCTTTTCTGCCTTAGGAGGGATGAGGATAGTTTATTTGCCAGGTAGAATTTCTCAAGCTCTTACCACTCTGATTATTTCTCAGAAATGTTTACCAAGGGAAACAAAATAAAAAAATCCCACAGATGGTAAATTAGTGGAATAGTGTTTCTAAAAATAGTATATGAAAGGCATTACAAAGGCATTGTACAAAGGCATAAATGAAAGGCATTGTCTCTTGTTAATCCTTATACAGAAAAGTGGCTAGATATATGTGTTGGCATTTTCTCTGGTTGATTCAGTATTTTTACATTATTGATAATCTGGAATCCCTATGCAAATTCCAGGTATGAATGACCTCAATCCACCAAGATAGTCATAACAAACATAGTTGTGAGTGGATGTACTTAAGTCTTTGTCTTATTTGATCAAAGATGAACAGTTCATAATCTATTTCTGCTTGAAAAGCGCTAGATGTTATTTTCCCCTTGTCTTTCCTGTTTTTACCTCCTTTTTCATGATAATACATATGCAGGGCCTTCAGGATCATCACAAACGTCTCAAAATTATATTAGGTCAATGAAACGCACCCATGAGAGTACCAAAACACATATGTTCCTCCCTTGTGTGTAAAACAAATCATAGATGTATCATAAACACCATACCTACAAAGACTAAACAAGAGCTTTGGGCCAGTGCAAATTGCCTGCTTCAAATCAGTGTAACTGTATTTCCTAAGATGAGTTATGCAATTTCCAATAAGATAATGGATCTGAGGTGAAATTACATGGCATATTTCTGTTATCTGATGTTTTGATGTCCACAGGTAATTTGACATAGACTCTTTCCCATAGGAAAATATATATAATATGTATCTGAAAGATGAGATACAGAGTGTTTTTGTAGCAATTAGAACATGATGAGTTGCTAATCCAGCTGATCTTAGAATGATATTTGTTAGACTGCTGAGATTTCCATTGTGACTACTTGCCAAATGCTCAAGGTGGGGCTGTTACTTCGGCGATTTTCAGTGGTCATTCATTTTCCAGACATATATCAATTCATAATAAACTGGGTAGTGTCATTGAAGAATTTCTTTAATTCACTGGCAACCTAGTACTAAATAGCTTATACTGAACGTTCTTTATTGCGTTCCAAATCTTTTTCCATTACACACATAAGTAGAACAGGAAAATTGAATAGCTACTTTGGAAAGATTTCTAGATTAGAGAGGTGCCAAACTACCTACAAGGCAGTGACAAAGCCAGCAAACAGACACACCTATTGTTTTACAAAACTGTTCCCAGATTATATGTCTAAAAAGCCAAGATATCTATATAGATATGATGCTGTGTAACAGCTGAAAGAAAAAGACCTGGATCCTTGTGCAATTCTTTAGCTTCCTTGAGCATTTCTCCACCTGATTTGTAAATCTGGCTCAAAAGGTGGGAAAAAAGACACTGTGTCTGAAAACATATTTAAACTTCAGTGATCATGTATGCATGTGGTCCTGGGTATATATCCTTGGGTATACAGGATCTTTGGAAGCAAATCTATAATAACTCAGGGTTTATTCCAATTTAAGATATTTTAGGGGTAAAATTAATCTCACCTAGTAGTATATGTCTTAAAGTGAGACACCTGCATTAAGATCAGGCAAACTGAACTCTAGAATGACTCATTTCTTTTCACTGAAAAAAAAAAAGAGCTAGTTCATCAGTTAAATGTTTATAGCACCTATGCTAGTGCAAGTGGATGTCACCCAGGGACTCCATCGATGTATTTCACAGATTACTGCATCAATTGGGCATTTTAATTTTGAATGGAACATAGGCAATGATAAGAGCACTTAAGAGACTCATGTAACATTGTGCGCATGTTGATACCTGTCTTCTGTTAATATAGACACTGTGTAGATACTAGTCTTAAAAAAGTTGTCATCTTGCTCAGTTTTGACCATGTTCTTATGAGGTCTAAAATCAGTGAATCTTAAAGATATACTTATATACATAGAAATGTCTACTCTGACATCATAATTTTCAAGAGCTCACAACTTTCAGTCTATGTACTCTAAAAGTAAGGGGTGAAGAAGAGTAGTCTTATTCTTATTTACAGATGGGAAACTGCATTTGTTTACAAAATGAGGATAATAACACTAATCACAGACAGACCAAATAACTCACATAGGGTCATGCAGGAAGTCTGTGGTGGATCTGGAAAAGAATCCATGTCCCACGAGACCTGGTGCCCTGAATTCTGGACATGCAGAGATGATTTCTCTGAATAAGGGATTGCTTCCTAAGTGAGAAGAGATAATAGCAGTTTATTGTGATTATCCAATTGAGATTAGAGATATGAATTGAGGCTTATGTTACCTCCTGCGTATGAAGAATAATATTGCTTAATATAACACCATCATCACACAGATTTATGGGATTCATTATACACCAAACATCAGCAGAAATATTTGAATAAATGTGGTTTAAATTTAGATATTTTTGTCTTTTCAGAGTGTCGCATTTGCTGTAGGTTTCATTTTTAAAACTTGCTATCTAAAAGTATTTTAGATCGCAAATGGAAACTTTTAGGGTAAATATTGGATTGCGTTACAGACATGAAATGGTAGAAACATGAAATGCTTATTTCTTTCATTATGAATCTACCAAATATTTCCTTATTTCTGGGATTATCACCATTCAGGGAGAAGCTTGTAATTTCTTTTGTTTCTTTAACATTGATTTTGGAAAAAAAAAAAAAAAAAAGCATTTGTAGTATCTACAGTGTCTGGATATATGCACACAAGTATCTGCATTATATGGATAAAGGTTATATATACCTCAAGGAGGAGCTTCTAAAATGAAATTCTGTATACACTTGTCTATGTACATATATATGCGCTTATATACATATATATATGAATGATATCCTTAAACCTTGTACAAGAATCCTGTCTCTCCTGTGACATGATTATGCCACAAATGATATGCCATGTTTTACCAAATCACTTGCAGGCAGAATATGTCTGTAGAAACTGGCAAAATACGCAGTTACTAAACTGAATTAAATCTTGAAATAAATTTGAAAAGCAAAAGACTTGGTTTTGTGCCACTCTCCTTTCCACTCTGGTAGTGCAATTGTTCTGCAGTATTTGAATAAGTCAGATTTTGGATTGTTATGAAGAAAACATGTTTAAATAGAAAATAAATCCATGCAGATTGATGATTTTAAAATGCTCATACTGGCCAGAAAAGGGACAGGGAATCTGTTCAAGGAAGTTTTCTGAGGCCTAAGGGTAAAATTGTAGTCTTGGTGAAGCTTCCAAAAAGCAGTTAGTGATTGACATACTCAGGGAAATAGAACCTCTTTGAGCCTGGTAAGTGCCTCTTTTGACACACACAACCTTTTATTTTCTGTACGACTTAGCAAGCAAGACACAGAGGGATTCCTTATGTTCCACTCTTTACATGCACTCTTATTTCTTTTTATGGAAAAAAGTGTACAATATGTTTATATAACTTTAAGCAAACTCAAATAGACTTTTTGGAATAGGCTTTAATTATAATAACACTAGTCTTAGTTATACATTTCTTTCTCTGAGTTTCTGGGTTCTTCTCTTTACGTAAATTAGTGCCCTTGGTCATCAGTAACAATAAATATCTGGGATATATTATCATTTTAAGATAAATTTGAATCAGATTTCTTTGATTTTTTTTGTGTTTTGAAAGCTTGTTGTTAAGATAAAAGTTAAGCTGATGCAGATTTAATAGCTCTTCACATCCTTTACTTAGTACTGCAAGTCTTTTATAACTGGCAGGGTTGATTTGGGTGGAAAACTGATCTTTTTTTTCTCTATTAGGTTCTTGATGGAGACAAGTAATGTTGCTGATGGAAAGAGAAGCCTTATAGATGTTTTATGCAGAAAATAAGAAGTATAAACTCCAAACTTTGACAGTGTTTTTTACGAAACTCTGCCATCCCACCCAAACTCAATCAGTCAATCTGCAACAAAAATCAGTCTTCAAAGAGATCTTTTCTCCTTGATTTTTCTTTTTGATCCAAAAAAATCCAGATCGTGTAGGCACTCCAGGTTCTTTCTGAAATGTTTCCAGATAAATGTTTACTGCAGGCAATTAAAATGAGAATTGAATTAAAAACAATAACAGTCATTACATAGCTTTATATGACCACAGCATATGAAACCTTATTTAATCTTTGAAAAAAGCAGATAAACACAGGAAATAACTTTTTAAAGCATGAATTCACACATTTTAAATACCCCAAATCCTGCTCTACTCTTGTGGTTTACTGCAACACATTCCACCTTTAATGAATGTTAGTTGAAATACTCTTGCAATCAGACATGACCTAGCTTATATTCTTAACACTTGTAGACTAAACATGCTAGTTGACTTCAGTCAATGCACCAATTTGTATAAACAGTACTAAGCATGTGTGCACGGACATTTGTTTACAGGTTCTTGTTTGTAAAGTCTGTGACTCTTCAAAGAATTTTTTTTTCCTTCTATGTTCCTGATGCATGACATCTGGACATTACTTTTGTCTTGCATGAGTACACTGACTCAAAGAAATAATAACATTTACAGAGAATGGAGGTCCCAGACCATAGGGCTAAACATTTCAAGCTTGGTCCACTGTCCACAGGGATATATCTGATTCTCTAGGGGATGATTTTATTTTCTGGGAATTTCCCCCTGCTTATCAGTGGTTGACCCTTTATCTGTGTGTTTGTGGCAAGCAGGGTTGATCATGTTCGCTATTCAGACTAGTTATGGGAAGTGTACACATGTATTCAGTTGTTTGAAAAATTAACCATTCTATAAAAGAGAGAAGATAGCTTAAAGAGATTTTAAACAATGTTTAAAGACAAATTAACATAAAGTTTCCTTACAGTCAAATCTATGCAAGCGTTTCTTTTGGATTTTAAGTGAGAATATTGCAAAATATTATTATTTCAGTCATATATCTGTGGTTCAAAATGACAGATCTTCAAAAGGAATTATAACATTTAATTCTTTTCAGTATAATTTGATCTATTACTTTTCTTCCACAACAAGTAAAGGCAATTTGGTATTTTTTTGGCAATTTGATATCAAAGAAATGACTGACAGTTTGAAAAATTCTAACATGTTCAATAATACTAATATTTTAATATGTACAGTGCTTTGGACTTCAGGAAATGCTGATATTGTTGGCTCATACATTTGACTATTCTCTTGCAAACACATGTACTTCTTGTTGTTTTGTCAAATTATTTACTAGGGAGATTAATAATGATAATTATTGTCATAAGAACCTAATGAAATTAAAGTTTCCTGGTCTGACATCAGTAAGAAGTCAATTTGCATCATGCCTAAAGTGGATTTGAGGACACACATACAATTTTTCTCATCTGTCCCTTTTCCATAAGGAATCCACTGAAGAGAAAAATAGTGTAAGACTTGAATCTACATTTACTGAAGATAAAGCCAGATGACCACAGGTCATTGCCAGCGTAGAATGAGTCCCACAGCTCCCAGAAGAATAGCACTTACTTTGCATATTAAAATGCAACTGTACAAAATAGGAAAATTTAAGATCAACAACTTATCTTTCATATCTGAAGACATAGTGCACTTCACTTAGGCATTTCATTCTAGATGCTGTTCTGTCAAAAGCTGAATTATCTGTCACTTCAAATTTAGTATACTACAAGCAGTTATAACTACTCTTGAAATCTATTTAGGCATTCCAGATTTCACCTCTGAAAAGGCAAAGTGCTGTGTATATTCCATTGCTTCGCAAACGCCTCTTAATGTACTAACAAGTCTATTATTCACAAGTATACTCCAGGAATAAAGAAACACTTCCTGAAAATAAAACATCATCTACAAAGGTTTCCATCTTAAATGCTATGTAAGGGGTTTCCGGAACAAAGTCGCTTAAAATGAGTGGAAAATGTATTGCACGTTTCCTTCAGAAGGATCACTAAAAAGGCTTAGAACCATGGCCAATTACATGTATTAGCTGAGACCATAAATACGTATATTTAAGCTGCTTGAGTGACTTTTGGGATTATGTTTGGAAACAACACTGATTAGTGAGAAATACTGCATAGTTTTAATAAAAACAAAATAATATAGTGTAACAAACTTAGATCAAATCCAGTGAACATAATCCAAGAAATTGCCGTAGGTGAAAATGCAGTAAAGGAGAGCTAGTTCTTGTTTTTATAGAGTTTACTAAAGTTTTATGAACTTTGAAACATTCACTCTGGAAAAAAAAAGACAATTTAGAGGGTTTTTTTTTTTCAGTTTTATGTCAAAAGTGATCTATCAGCTATAGAATCACAAGATAGTAACTAGGCTTTCTACTCCTATTAATCTATCACTCATGGCTTGATGTAGTGGGAAACAGAAAAAACACAACTGATTTCTTGAGTGGCCTGGTGTTCTTTTCTGTTCTGTGTCGTCATACAAAACATAATCATAAATCTGAGCTGTCATTAATGGGAACTGCATTTTTTTTTTCTTGGAAGAACTTAAATAGGGTTCTTACATTCTGTTATCAAGGTTTTACTTTGCCTACCCTAACATCAGAGCACTCTAACTTAATTTTTAGCCATCCATTACAGAGCAATTTCAACCAATGAGGAGACCACTGGATAACCTTCACTATCACTACAAGAATTCAGTGAAACTGTTTATTATTTACCTTTAACCATTCAATTAGCAGGAATGACCAGTGTATTTTGCTACTGAAACTGTCCTTTTTGCCTTGTTGTCTTATTTATTATTTTTGCATGTCTTGATCTGAATTACTACATTTTAGTCAGATAGACTGAAAGTTTCATGTTCTTTCCTTCATATTTAAAAGTTTACATATAGCAAAATTTACATTTATTCTAAATTATATACACTGTGAATACGGACATTATTTCAATGAACCATATGAGAATATGCATATGCAATCACAGATAAACATGCACATAAATCTTCTATAGAATCTAAACACATAAAATTCATATTCTGTAAAATTCATGCTGCTATGTTTAAATCCTTTTTAAACCCTTTGTTTGAAGTAACTCTTTCATTCATAACAGGTGATTTAGAAAAAAAAATATATTTTTTGGAAAGCATGGCTTTTATGATGTCCATTAATCTCAGGGAGAAATCAAGTTACTGACAAACTGAGTTGAGCAAAAAATGTTTTCCCCTTCTGTTGTAAGTTTGTAATGTGCCTTTTCAATTTTTTCTTTTTCTTTTTTTCTTCCTTTTTTTTTCCCAAAATGACTCTCATTCAGAATAGACTAGTTGTTGAACTTTGACGCAGACCTTCTATCTTTCTCTTTTTCTTTCTATAAATGACCTTATAAACCTATATTTCCTTCTCTTCTTTCTCTTTCCTGCTCTTCCACTTTTCTCCTCACTCTCTGTTCTATCTGCAAAAATCCTCTTTACTGTCAAATGTTAGTCTAAGCTAGACTGGTTTAAATTATTTTTTTAGGCACAGAAGTTCCTGCTGATTTGCATTGGATTTTATCTAACATCTTCAGACTTTCTGCAAGAGAAAATCTCCAAATGCATGGTCGCACAGTTCAGGCTGCAGTCACTACCTAGAACTTGCACCATTGTTCTGAATGATAAATAGAACCATTTTCTGCCTAGGGCTGCTCGTGATGGAAATTTTTCCACCCACAAACAATCTTGTTAGTTTCATAATTGCTTCCTCCTTCTAATGAATGCAGTACGTAATGAATGCCAAGCAATCTTTTGGGTTCAAATCCAGGAATCTTCATCAAGACAATGAATGTGCATTCATTAAGTAGAAACATGTTGAAAGTGCTTTTGCCATAAGTACAGTATAATACATTTTCTTTAATGGGAATGTAGTGTTTTAGGACATTAGTTAATTAGGGATGAACAGAAAAATGGAGTTAATTCCTTCAGCTTCAGTGAGTGCAGCAGATGCAGTACATTTTCATTCATCGCTTAGGAAGCCATTCATTACAGAGAGCCATGAGAGATATGTGTATATATATATTTGAAATGTATATATATTATATAATTTTAAAACACTATATGTATATACAGTATTTGAAATATTATATATTATAAAGTGTAATTTAAGAATTCTAATTCTTACTGAAAGTGTGAGGCTAGAGGCGGCATTGCAAACTATCCTCTCTGATACAGAGCATAAAATTACTACTCAGTTTAGGAGGACAGAAATAGCCAGAGTCATGAAATTCAGTAATTAAAGGCGTTTACAGACCTGTGTGGGAAAGTCTGAGTTGTACCAACCAAGACTAAACCTGGCATAGGCTCGTTTTAATTGCCCATCATGCTAGCTAATGTGAAAAGTATTTGCAAATTAAAATTGTCTTATACCAAAAGCAGCCAGATAAAATATCCATAATCTTTCTGTTAATCTCAATAACTTTTTAAAATATCACTTTTAAAATGGGATAAAATTAGCTAACTGATTCAGAATACTTTTCCTCAGAAAAACACATAACTGAACAGTTAGGAAATCTGATTTTTTTAAAACTCATATTCACAATCAAATAGAAAGGGATATTTAACTTGGTGCTCTGTTTAATAGGGCGAGATTTCTAGACTTTAGGGTAAAAGGCACCTCCTTAAATGATCACTAAAATGTATGTATTTAAACAGTCTTGGGCTCTGACCTTGACCCCTTTTTCTTTGCCATTTCAGAAGAAAAAAAAAAAAAAAACGGATGTTGTAAGCAGTACTCCCAGGTGGTCTCCTGGGGCCCAAACAAGATGGTAGTGTCAATGTTCTTAGGGTATTCTGACCTGCCTCTCTGATGAGCTTTCAAGAAGAGGCCTTACTATGGACCTAAACATCAATGATTTTCTCTGCTAACTGGACAACGGCCCAGACATTAAGACCAGATTTGAAATTTAGCATGCACATACTCCATGTTTGCAACTACAGAATGTCTTCTCAGTATCTTACTCTCAGTATCTTAATCTCAGACTATCTACAAATTTCTTTTGTCCCTCCAAGAACCAAAACTGAGGCTCTCCTAGAAGATAGAATAGTTGGAGATATTGAATTAAACATAATATGACCTCTCTGGTCTACATTAAATATAGCTACATCTTTGTCTTTGATTTAGGAGGCTACATAGGTCTATGTTTTCTGTGGCATGCCCCAAATTTCATCTCAGACTCATCCAAGCTCAGTGTAGTTTTTATCAATATGAATATGAGTTGAGTTCCTGCTTGCTATAAACCATAATGTGAATGTAACATCTGGATTCTAGCATCTTCTACAACGAACACTTAAACTTTTATAGGTGAAACAGTATTAGTAGAAAAGTCTGAAGCAATCCCTGGCCTAAGATAGTAGGGAATTTCCTTGACTTGAAAGCACGGAAGCCAACTGATAATTTGTATGTTTCCTTGCTGTCTGGATAGGTTCTATTATTGTTTCTTCAATATTATTTTATTTTGAAAACAGCTTTATTTCTCAAGCAAGTAGATTAAACCTGTTCAAGGGATCACAATGAATATGTTTCTGTTGCTGAGGCAGAGAATGGAAGAGAGATAGAACCAGCACAAGCCACATTCAACTGAATGCTTAGGTGTAATAATGTTATAAAATCAAATAATAATTATTTTTTCTACATAAATAAAACTATGATCAAATTTGTTATGATGTATATGTCTGTGATTATTCGTAACATCAGGACTGATAAGTATCCTATCACTATAATCTATTATTATTTTATCATTTCAATAGACAAAAATAACTGAAAAACTGTGGCATTGTCCCTTTTTTTTGTGTTGTCTTAATTCATCAATAAGCCGTAATTCCTCCAATTAATTGGTTTTGTATTTGTGTTGCACTTGCAGATGTTCTTTTGTGCAGATGGTATTAAATTATGTTTCACTGTTAATAATAATATTCTAGCTGAAATGTCAGTTCTTTGAGACACATTATTTCACTACAAGAGAAGGCAGCACAAAGTAGATAGTTTTGCTTTTCTCGGCTAAGTAATGCTCTTAACCAAATGATTATCTGTGAGTAAAAGGAGTCACACTAAAAGCTTTAAAGATGCTAAGGACTTCGGTATGCCAAGCTACATTAAAACAAAGCTGTATCTCAAAGAGCCATAAATTAACTCCTGCAAAAGGGTGTAATTAGGGAAGGTTTGTCTGAAATATATTTATCTGAATTTGCAGGAAGATATTTAGAAGCCTGCTCTAGAGGAATTTTCAATAAGATTACTAGTTATACGGAGGTCACATAAGGTAAGCTAAAACACAGACTGTGTTTCCTCTCTTGTATCATGGTTCATCTTACCCTGCATGCTAGAGAACAGGTAATTTCACAGCTGTAACTACAGTTCCAATATTAGATTATGGAGATGTCATTTATCAGTACGAAATGAAATCACAGCTGCAAGGGATTGAAAGTTCTCAGTGATAGATCACTTCGGTTTACATTGCTGTGCCATTCTTGAATGCATCACTGTGATATGTATGATAGTTCTGGATGATTAAACATTGAGAATAAACATAAATTGCAACAGCATCAAGATCTATTTAAATGCATGAAAAGAAATTACTGCTCAGCAACTTAGTTGGTTGAGAATGGGAATAATTGTTCATTGAGATCAGAGGATACACATTCATTTATCAAGGAGGGGACTGGAAAGTGAGCTTTGAAAGACATATTTTACTTCTGATAGGGGTCAACAGACTGTAATATAGAAAATCAAATATAAGGTGGAGGTGTTATGAGAACAAATATATATTTGTATTCATCCTACCAGTTAAACAGCTGCAGAACAGGCGAATACATGCAGAGTAGGGGAGGAATTAAGTGTTTATTGAGACTCCTATTTCTGGGCTTTTATAACTTTTAAAGGCTTGCTCTTTCAACTAGAATAACATTCCCTTCTGATGGAATGCACAGATATGTAATGCCATGGTATTCTTAACACCCCAAATTC
This sequence comes from Eudromia elegans, assembly GCA_003342815.1. Lineage (NCBI taxonomy): Eukaryota > Metazoa > Chordata > Aves > Tinamiformes > Tinamidae > Eudromia > Eudromia elegans. The sequence continues at coordinate 13,239,681 of PTEX01000001.1, read as the reverse complement.
TATCTTCTTGGCATTCACATGCTTAACCACCTGTGCTAAAAACTCTTGATTTGCCGCTCAGAGTTCTCTCACCACAGCTGATGGATAAATATTTGCCCCACATCCATAGAGCAGCCTAAGGAAAGGACCTGTGCTCCCTCATATCAGAGGTAACCACCTATGGGCTATGCCGGGCACTAGTTATGTCTCAACAATTTAGACTGCAGACATTGTTAGCAGTCACAGAATAGCTGAGGCTGGAAGGCATCTCAAGAGATGGTCTAGTCCAACCCTCCTGCTCAAACAAAGTCACCTAGAGCACCAGGACCCCTTATTCTTCTCTGCAGAGCTGCTCTCCAGCAGGTCTGCCTCCTATAGCTTTTTACCAGGTCATCCAATCTTCTGGCAAATTAAAAACACCGAGAAAACAGAACTACCAGAACGTCGCTCTGCAACCCAGTTGCAAGCACATACCACCACCTACCAAATCTCACAAAAAACTCCCAGTTGCACTATGAGCGGTTTGGGTGGAGTGTTCAGGTGGAGGAGTGGATTGTTGCAGAGGGGCTCCTCCAACCCAGGTACATGGAGACTTCTGGGGATCTTGCAGACTTTTGCAAGTGTTCCGGATGGGCTGGGGCCAGCTATGTGACAGTGTTTCTGTAGCCTCGCAGTGGAAAAACTGAGACCCAAGGTTAAACACTGAATTTCTACTCCGTACATTACCTGCTCCTGGAGAACTGTAAATGAGCGTTAAAAAAAAAAATAAAGTAAAAAAGAAGCAAACAAAGAAACAAACAATAGACCTGTAGTCTGATAGGCAAAGTATAAAAAGAATCCTTACTACCTGGATGCATGGCTTCACGAAATGCACAGTTATTCCTCTAGAACACAGACCTGTCTGCATGAAGATTCACTCAAATGAAAGACTCTTCACGTGAAAGTTCTGCACACAATGTTAAATATAGCTGATTTCTGTCCTGGCTTTTTTAAACATGTATTTAAACATGTTTTAAACAGTGTGTATATACTGAAGCCATCCTGAAGCCATATGTACATTTTATCGAATTTTACACGTAAAATTTTAATGGTCAAAATAATGAAAATAATTTTTTTTAAGTAAAGTCTTTTTTATGAGGTGTGCAATAAAATAATTTATGAAACCTCAATAAATCAATTTTCTTTCAGATTTTTATTCTGCAACTGAAATATTTTTAAACTCATTTACATATATTTTCATAAAAAGCCACATCAGGGCTGTATATGCACATAGTAAGATTTTTAACCTGATATAGCTTAAAATGTCTGCCCAATAAACTGCAAAATGAACAATACTACTGTCCTCTTTTCTTTCATGCATTTGTTTTGTTGGCACAGTTTATGATACCATGAAGCAGAATCAGATATTACAAATACTATTTGGATTCAAAGTGTTTGTCACTGCACAGATCGCTTCATTCTGGCAAAATTTAACATTTTGTCTGAATTAGAACTGTTTTAAGTTTAGTAGAAATTCTGATTCATTCTTTTGAAAGTCAGGATATGTTGATTGTTTATGATAGGCAAGGGTTATACTCTGAATAGCAGAATTATTAGGTAAAATAAAGTATTTCACATGGCTATTATAGAAGTCCCTAGATCTCTATATTTTGTTTGAATTTTGTCCTTGTCTTCCATTTATCCTTACTGATAATTTGATGTCTTGGATTTTCCCTTGTCATAGGCAAAAATGTATATACATTTTTCATGGGAATTCCTTTGAAAGATCTCTTGTGAATATATATTATTCCACTTTAAGGTTTATAAAAGAAATGTATGAAGATTATTAACTCTAACAATGCTTCTGTGTGCTGCTACAACCAATTATACAACATGAGTTGGCTCCCTTGTCACGTTTTCTATATTTTCAAGTTATCCTGGGCATTTCAAAATGAAACACTTCTATACAAAATGAAACAGTCAAAAGGCTACCAAAATACAACTGTGGAAAATACTCATAGCAATGCTTTTATAGGGAAAATATATTTAGTGCTATTTCTGTTACATAGCAAAAGGAATGTGATATCAATTGTGAATGAATGACTTCTAACTAATAACATAAATTGAATTTCAACTTATGAAGAACCAGTATATAAATAATACCTGAGAACTGTAGTTTAAATGTCCTTCAAACTGTCCAGAAATGCAATTTGACCTGAGATACTCTATGGTAGATGCGTTACAGTATTTGTACATTAGGTGTAATAGTATTGGAAGTGTAGCAATGTCTAAAGGTGAAAACCTATCTTTGAAGTAATGAAATGTTCATTTGTGCACAATGTTCCAGAGCACAATGATCAAAAATACAAGAACTAAATATAATTTTTCAAAGAAGCTTTATATCTAAATAGAAACTAAAGTTTGGAGTGCAATTGAACTGCAAAACTAAAAAATGCCTTAAAAATGCCATAAATCACTAATCAGCACCAAAGGAAACTTGTTGTATAAATTGCATACTCACAGATATGAAATTGGTAGACATTCATTTCAATTACTTATTAATTAAAAGTAGCAACCAGTAGTTTGTAATATAATCTTTTTACATCAGGTTGGATCAATAGGTAGATGAAAAGATCATTAATCTGCAGTTAAGTCAGGAAGCAGGGTTTCTGTCCATTACTCAATTACATGAGGAGAAAGAGTCTTCAAAGAGAAAAATATCACTTTTTAAAGAAACTTTGAAAGCTCAGAACTTCAAAGTTGAAGTCACTGTTCAGAAAATAGTGCTTTCAAAGCAACGCAAATGCACAATAAAATGTACTATAAGTCTCCACCTTTTTAATGTCATCATACTTTGAATGAAGGATGCAGTAATTTTAACCAACAACAGATGGAGAGCAAATAGAGGACTAGGCAGCAGCTAATGAGGAGTGCCTGTTTGGATAGTATGTCTGTGAGCTAAGATAAATGGTTTTATATGTGTAGAATACATTGTGCCATTCACTGTCATGAGCTGCTCCTTATATGACCTTTTTTCCTCCTAAATTTGTTGTAGCAGGTACTATCTCTGTGTTACAAGTCCTAATTAAACAGTAATTAAACAGTAATTATGTTTGAAATCTCTATTTGAATTTTCTAGGGTACCTGAAATTGAAATAAATTCCTATCTGGAGTCAGCATGATTTCTGTGACTGACAGATTCATCAGACTGATCAGAGTGAACTGAGGCCAGTTCTGAGTGACTAAAATTCCTCCTTGTCATGATTATTTTGGTTCAGATGTGGACATGATACTTAAATGAGGTCATAATGGTTTATTCCAGGGACTTTTGAACCTCTTAGGGAGCACAGGAGTATACTGCTACAGCAGAGTGAAATATCCTTTTTGAGTTAAATGCTCTGGCATTCTGTAATTTTTGTGGACATGGTGAATCATATCCAATCAAGTATGGCAGTGCTACAGGGGCAGAAGAGAACAAAATGCAAATGGTGCATAGGTATAACTGTCATTTAACAACAACAGCAGCAAAGTCTGTGCTTCTTCATGTTTACAAAGATCATAAAAATAAATCCTAAGAATTCTCATGCCTCCAAGGTAAAGACTGTTTTATTTTTTTATTCCTTAGTTTTATTTTCTGCCTAGGAACCCAATTCATTATTCAGTAAATTGTGCTCAAACAAGTAAGTTTTTTTTTGATGCATCCTTAAAATGTCTCCTTGACTAGCAATTCTTCCTTCTTTTCATGCAATGCTGAGGTTGCCATCATTGTATCCCATGTCTCCACATAAAACACCTTGTGCTTGGTATAAAAATATCAAGTACAATGCTTAACAGCATATAATTTTATTTCTTCAGCCTTCTTTTTCTTTTGCAGATTTTGGTGGTTGGTGGTTTTGTGGATTGTGGTAGTCTGGATTTTGGCTACATCACATGATTATTCCCTGGCACCATCCATGGCAGAAATTATGGACTTTTCACAAGCCACAGGGGCAGAAACAACAAGTAAGTCTGGCAAGATTTTGTAAGTATTTGCAATGCTACTCCATATTCTGCAATCACAGCACACTACTGGTGATCATTAAATACACCAGAAACATCAGTTCAGAAGCAGATTGCAATCTGCATTGGCATTTTCTATTCCATTTTTGTTCAAAAGGTAAGACTTGACAGAGTCATCCTTCTTCATATATCTGCTGAAGTCTTCTAAGAAAACAAACATTTAGAAATAAAATTAATGACAACTGTATATTTTCCCTTTATACTTCAGGATTATTGTATTTTCTGGATAAATCCTTCAGTTCCACTTCATAGCACCCTATGAAAGAAGATAATTCCTACGCATCAAGAAAGAGGTTTTCAGTGTTAGCATCAATTTTATTCTCACAAAGCCAGCTGAAAACCTTTTGTTAAAATGTCTAAACATTGGATATCCTGAACTGATATTATATAACATTTGCAATATTTTAAAGCGCACCATTTCATGCAGGATCCTTCACATTGTCTTATTCAAAGATCTTTACCTACCCACCTCTTTCTTAGGTATTTGTTTTTTGGAAGTCATAACTGAATGCTTTCTTGATTCAGGAATGTACCTAGCACATCTTTTCCAGTTGCAGCAATGTTCATTTCACTGCACTTGTTTCCTTTCTTTAACTGTTCTCTCAGAAGAATTTACAGAAAGCTAAAATCTTGCCAATGGAAGGCTACTACACTTGATGGAACCTCAATAGCTCAATAACTGGAGTTTATTGAAAGGTGTTCCCTAATGCAGGCATAGATCAATGGCTTGCATGCAAACATTCACTTGTATATCATGCTCCACAAATAACAATATGCCCTGGAAAGGTGTTTTATATTTATAGAACTCTAAGACATTCAGAATAGTGTGAAGAAAAGCCAATGTCTCTCAGATATCTGAAAACAAACTCTGAGGAGATCAAGATCCAGAGGAAATTGGGAAATTGGGATCCAGGAAAATTGGAATGATTGTTCTTTACGTTGCCCAAATTCACGGGGCAAGACAGAGCTGCACAGATGAGAATGGAGGAATTTACAGTGAGGTTACTAATTCTCTAGTAGATGGGCCACAGGCGCTACTTCTTCAGACTAATACTGGGTTTATAATCTTTTTAAGCCTTTTCTAGGTCCTCCCCTCACTCATACTGCAATTGTGAATTACTGTTTATAATGTATGGAACAACCCCTGTACTGTCCTTTTTTAATATGCTCTCTAACTCTGCTCATCTCCAGGCATGCACTGGAAACAGAGAGATGAATAAAGGTTTCATGAAACACCCTTGGCTGATGCCCTCATTGGCTGAGAAGTTTTGAAGGCCTTCTTTTTACCTTCCTTTGATACTTTTTTTGCAGCTGGAGGTGATATCCTGAACTGTTTGGTTTCTTTTCATTCTGCCAGAAAAAGGCTAACTGCTTTTTCCTTGTTTGTCCAGCACATATCCGGATTTTAACTGAACCTTGGAATTGTTCCTACTGTCTCTCAGCCACTATCTCTGATAGCCACTGATTTTCTGTATATAGTGAAGGACCAAAAAAAAAAAAAAGATAGTCTTTGGAAAATTCACAGTTGACTTTTGCCGTGGGAGGCTTATTTAGAGTTTCTTGATTTCACATCATATTTCAGCATCACCTGAGAACGCTTATACTCTCACGTTGGCAAAGTCTGTCTGACACACTTAGAAACTCAGGAATATTTTCATAGTTGAAGGCATAGTTTTGTAATAAGAGAAAGACTGATTTAAGGTTTAGATAAGTTTATATCAGTTTCTGTTTTACTTGACTATAATATTTACACAAACATTAGTTATAATTGTCACAGTGTAACACTTTAAGCTGTAAGTATGATCTTCATTTTAGTGTTCTGGCAAAAGTGAATAAACAGAACCAGAGGGGAAAAAATCCATTGTAATAAATTAGCAAAAGGCCAGTATTCCTAGAAACCAGCATAATTTTAACCTATGTGACTCCAGCCACATTGTTTGTTCCATTAGAATGTCCAAACAAATCTCCAAAATGTAACTTTATTTAAATCCATTCATTTATAGACTATCCACTTTCTAGGTCGTCAGCTGGCTGAATGTGGTGGAAAACATTACTGAGCATGCAAGGGCAGTTTTGCAGTGTTGCAGTGTATTTAGGCACAGGGTTCAGCCCCAGACTTTCAAAACACCACAGATCCCTTGGGGCTGAAATACTTAGTAGAAATAGGATTTGCTATTCACCCTAGCGGCTAGCATTTATTTAACCATGGGATCCAGAGTTAAATATGTTTGGAGCCTTATGTCCCACCCATGTTAATTATCACAAATCCAAGAATGATAATTTGAGACAGTTTGACACAGCCTCTTTTAAGAGATGTGGCAGTCTGAACAGACTAATTTCTGATCCTAGAAAAGAGTAGGCCATCCAAGAAAGAGGTTCTGTTTACAAATTGCATGCCTGGCCTTTTAAACTGCCCAGTCAATAAACAAGGCCTGCATTTTTCTACTCATTTAACATTTCTCCACAAAATCTCTAACAAATCTCTACTCATTTAACATTTACAAAGGCAGGGATTTTGCTTGAGAAGTGTATGAAGGTTTTCTCTGACTTAGTGTTTATGTATATTACTCTCTTAATTTGGCATCCAAAAAGTAGAAAATATTTTCTACGTAACAGTTGAACCTGTTAAGATGACATTAAGAGCAGACACAAACCAATTCCTAAGAAATACACTTAAGCATATGTCTATGAAACCCAGCATAGTGCTGTCTAGAGAATCATGCTAACTCTGAAGGAGTTACCTTGTGTACTGGAATTAGTATAGCAAATTATAGAAATCTGTCAGCTTAATTAGCACTGTTGGAAAGTAAGTCTTCAGATTTTTTATATGATTTTTTCATTAAAACACCTCTTTAAGAATGCTATTTGAAGTAGGTATGCAACATAGAAACAGACATCAGCATTACCTGTTAACACTTTAAAGCTCCTTGAAGTATGTGCAAATATATATGAATCTGTGTGTATGTGTGTTTCAATACACAGATAAACTTCATATATCATCTATCTATGTCTGTATCTAGAGTTTTGCTTTGTATTATATGCATTTTTAAAATGCTGTATGTAGAAATTGTGATTGGAGATCTAGCAATAAAAAAATTCCAAGATCAGAATTACACAATTGTTTTATTCAATGATCTGTGTATTGACCCACTACTTTTAACTTATTACTGCGAATATTTGCTCAGAAGAATACTTGGTGTCCTAGAAGTTCAAGTTTGATTTAGCCCTTTTAGCCGTCTTGTTTTACTTTTTCCTCCTGCTGTTGAACAGTTGAAGGCTTACTGCATACTATGCAGATGTTTCTCCCGCACCATTACATAGTCATTTTGCAAATAGTATCTCAGAAAAAAATGGTGTTATATGTACTCCATCCTGCTAATTCGCTTTCTATGTGACAGAATGTTTCATTATCCCTGCCCCCGGTGTAAATAGCAAAAATCCCCTAGGAGAGATGTTGACTTTTCTCTTCAGGAGACTTGAGAACTCCATTTGTGGATCTTTGCCTTAGTCTCCTGCTAAGAATAGCTGATCTGTTTCGCAGGACAGTTGTGCCTCCACAATGTGTTCTCTCGTCCTTGTGTGCAGAATGCCATCCTGGTCCCGTTTGACCTGCGAGAGTTTGGTATCAGCTTCCTCAGCAATTTGATTTCTTTCAGAGAGAAACCCAGAAGTTTTGGATGAGGGAATGATAGTGTGCTACTAGGACCTTGGAATTATATAACGGGCTCTACACAAGGATGGCTCAGATTAAGTCCAGAGCTATTATTTTACGTGTATTCTCTCATTATCTTTTTTTACTTTAGCCTTTAGTATTTGCAAATTATCTGTGAAACTTAGGACATGAGGTCCCTTCAAGCCTCAACCATCCTGTGATTCTGTGTAATTCTGTGTTTTAATTTTTCTTCTCTTACTCTAATACTGTTGTAGCTAAGTCCTTACCATAATTGACTCAAAATCAATAATTACTATGAAATAGTAGCAAATGTAAGCTCTCTATTTTCTTGTGACTTTGCCTGTTAGCTTACTCACACTAAACTCTTTTGAGGAATTGCCTTGCTGTAGTAATTCTTCAAGTCCTTACAGAGGCCTGCTTCAAAACTGATGATGCAGGATCCTGTTGCATGCATATTTCTAGAGCAAGACAGAAATACAGATAGTGCCTGAGACTGGATCATGGTATAAATAAATGTCTCTTCCTACCCTTTCTTAGCAGTTATCACAAGAAAGCAATATTCTGTGATCTATCAGTTGTGTTTACTCAATGTTTTCAGATACTGCTGACTAAAATTGCCACGATTCTTCTCCATTTTGCTGCCACAGGTTACTGATGGAGCACCTTACTAGGGATCTTAACTCCCATAAAATTTATGGAGCCCTAGTCAATACTGTCAATAAAGCCTGGAGAGCTATTCAGCATATCACACACAGATGAGGAACTAAGCATTCCTTTAGGCTACATTAAAAGTCTTGTAAACTTGGAGACTTAATTCACTTAGATATTTAAATTTAGATTTCTTCGTGTATCTTCAGAGCTGAATCCCACTGCCAATATTGGTTAGAATCCCAGGAACAGACACAGTATGTTAGCTGTTCATGAAAAAAATTGCCAAGAGATCAACATAGATCAACACTATATATTTTAGCTTGCAGGAATTTGATTGCATAGTAGTATTCAACAGTTAGGGTCAAACTTTGACATTTAATATTATTGTTAAGAGGAAATTTATCTGCATATTGGCTTTTTTCTTCTCTAGTTTTCTGCTTCAAATGTAACCATATACATCCACTTGCTTGCTATATTTTTATATTTTTTATTTTTTACATTTTATTTTTATTTTATATATGTATATATATAGTAACCGCAATCTTGGGTGCTCACCATAGTTTTTCTGCATGAAATGCTAGTATTTATTAACTTTTTAACTTTTCTTGCTACGATTCATAGATCTTTTTGATATTTTGATATTTATTGTTGTAATATTTTGAATTTCTATATGCTGATTTTTCTCCTTTCTCTTCACTTCTGTTATTATTGTTATTGTCTCATACTTGAATGATAAAAGTATAAGAATGAGGAATAAAAAAAGATGGTTCCTTATCATGGTCATAGCTGTTCTCCCTTTAAAATATGTGTAATGCTCTTCTCTGTCTAAAAATTACTACAGGCTCTAAGAGGTGCTATCTTAACATGCATGAAAAATAATATGCGTCATGTGGGAAATGTTTAAAAAATAAATAAGAAAAAAAGGATCTTTAATATAGTCAATGGTTTTTCTAGAAAGCTAATTTATCCATTGGAACAACATCTTCTATAGAAATGGCTTGCTTTCTGTGTTCTATCTGATCATTCAGAAATTCATGGTGTTCTCTATAGTTAGACTTTTTTTTTTCATTCATGTGTCCACAAGTGAAATAGTTTTAAAATGAAAATATTTCAGATTTTGTAAAAAGTAAAAATATAAAAAAAATCAAAGGATCCCACAAAATTCCACACTATTCGATCATTCCTTTTTTAAAAAAAAAAAATTCATAGAATCATAGAATCATAGAATCATAGAATGGCTAGGGTTGGAAGGGACCTGTAGAGGTCATCTAGTCCAACCCCCCCTGCACACGCAGGGTC
>PTEX01000001.1:12747135-13228791 GCA_003342815.1 Eudromia elegans | reverse complement strand
TGGCTTTCCTCCAGTCCTCCGGCACCTCCCCCGTTCTCCAGGACCTTTCAAAGATGATGGAGAGCGGCTCGGCTACAACATCCACCAGCTCACGCAGCACTCTGGGGTGCATCCCATCGGGGCCCGTGGATTTGTGGGTGTTGAGTTTCCTCAGGTGCTCTCTGGCCGAATCTTCCTCTACTCTGGGCAAGTCTTCCTCTCTCCAGTCCCTTCTCATTTCCCTAGTGTCTGGGACACTTAGGGGCTGCCCTTGAGAGTTGTCAGCCCTATCTAGGCTCTGTAGTTCCTGGTTTCTTTTGGTAGTTCTTTTAATTGGTAGTTAAATTATTACTTAAAGAGCAATATGTTTGTATTCACAGAAGAAAAGAACTAAAACCATAATTTCTTTTTTTTTCTGGATCTGTTTCATTATCCATATATTACTGATGGTTTTCAAATGACATTTGATTTTGGAATGAAGTCATTTCAGGTCTCAGATACATGCCCTGTAATATAAATAAGGATAATAAAAAAGGTTATCTCATATCTTTAAATTAACTCAGACAATTTTGTCCAATACTAGTGTTGGACAATTAGTGTTTTATCCTACGCTAATTTTATTGGAGAATCTCTAGTTAAATAATTTGAATAAATTTGAACCTTTCTAGCTGATTTGTGGATGTAATTACTGTGTTAGTAGTAGGGAGTAGTTACAAAATTGAAGGAAAAAGTTTCATCCACCCTTTCAGCCAAATAAATTTAAGTACAACAATTGAATTGGGATCAGGTGTAATCTTTTATTTAAGTGTTAAAATAAATCTTACAAGAATTATGCAAAGTTAATGATATTGATTTCAAAAAACTCCAAGAGCTCCTTTGGCTTATTCAGGATACACTATCGTTTCTTACCGGGTGTGTTCCTGATGTTTCACACTTTGCTTCAATAGACATGGAGCAGGAATCCTTCCTATCTTTGATTTATCAATAAGTATCTATGTAGCTATGATTTTCAGATTAAAAATTATCTGGTTTCACTGAAGCCAATAGGAATTCAGTGCTGAGTCTGGTGGGGTCTGCGGTCAGAAAGGGTCTCTGGATAGTAATGACCTTTTATTTTTGCAAGATATATTAACACAAGGATATTTTTGTAGAGTACTGCTGATGAGCTTTGGGTTTTTTTTCTGTGTTATTTTGCTTTAAAATGTGGCAGAACTTTTCCCGCTATATTTCTAGCACTTGTGGAGTACAACAAACAGAAAGTCTTTCTCTTTAGTCTTTCATGATAATGATGTTATTAAAAAAAAAGGTTTACAAATCTCTAAAAACAGGTAGTCCTTTTGAGAATAGCCTGGAACAAAAATACTTATTAAGTTTCACTTTGGTTAGTCTTCTACTATTATACGGATAAATCATTTTTTTAAAAAAAAAAGGGGGAAGAGGGAATAAGGGTGTTCAAGAACTGTAGATATCATTATTTTACCTCCTTTCTAATTTAGATATTTGTCTTGTTGTTAGGATTACAGCTGCCTTATGATAATCATAAAATAGGACAATGGTATTAAAACTTAAAACTGTTTTTCCCTTCTTGTGAAATTTTTACTGCAAAATTAGATTTCTTACACTGGCCACTGAAAATGATTTACACTTGAGGTACAACTCTACCACTAAAAGTTCCCACTCTCCCAAGACAGCTGTGAGCAAACTCCCTATCATAAAGAGATTTTTATAGCTTGAGAGAACCTTCTAGCTCCATCTACAAGAACATTCTAACATTAGTTTGTATGCATAGAGGACATCCTCTTTTCATGCCCATGCACAGTCTAATGAATCTGGAAAAGATAAAGTAAATTCTGCTAATATCCAGATCTTCTGTCATAACATTTTTTTTTCTGTGATATTTTTCTATTTCTAAGTACCTTGGACAAGTAGAGAAATATCCATCAGATAATTAGAAAAATCAAGTGGACTTTCAATCACCTTTCCCATAGGAAGAGAAATCATTTCATCCACAAAATTGTTTCTCTAGTCTTGAAATGCAACCAAAACAGTATTTAATATGTGTATAAATGTAGCATACAAGCAGTCTGAAGGGGCTAGGTTATGGAAAAGTAAGCATATTTCTTAGTGGAGAATTAATTCTCTGTTATTCTAAATATTTGATGTCCAACAAGAAAAATCTATGATTGCAGTACTACTGAGCATTTTCATTTTTGTGGTGCTTGTTATCTGAGAGATTATTTTATTGGGGCACAGAAATACGCAGTGTTGCTGTGATATAATGTCTTCAAAAATTATGGCTCAATAGAAAGATATTGGAAAAAATCCCTAATTCTATTTTAAATTTTAAATTAAACACCTCGATTCCTTCTTTGAAAAGAGTCTGAGTTATCAATAATTTACCTAATCACTGTATAATCTGTTTATTGATGGACAGTCCCCTCAGGTACTAGTAATTATTTTTGCAATGTGAATGCTCTTCTTGAAATTCATTTACCCTATTTTGGTAGAAATAAAGTCCATTGCTCATATTACTCACTAACTGATTCAGGTTTCTGTATGAATTCTACTATTCACTTTGGGATTGAACTTTCTGAGGACATCTCTGCTTTTACAAAATGTAAATAAAACAATATTACAAGACAAAATATTTTTCATATATTTTTAATAGTTTCAAATCTGTTGAGTATGTTTCACAGAAGTCCATAAAGAATCACAAAGACTGTCACCTGAAATTTCACATCCTAAAAGATTTATTATTCTAAGTAGCTAGAAATGCAGTTGCTAACATGTTTGAAGTGGCTGCTTAAGTCATGAAGTATTTACATGGAACTAACTCACAAGCTAGAAAAGCTTCTCTTTTGTCACAGTCTTTCTCTCCCTGCTCCTCATACAGATTTTCTTTTTCTCTTCTTTTAATCTGCCAAAATTTACCCATTTTTCTGCCTTATTTGGAAATACGTCAGGAAGCAGAACTTTGCTTAGCAAATGCCCTAGGCTGTAGACATTTATATCTGATTGGAACCTTGTGAAAAAATAGAAAGACATAAGAAAAAAAAACCCCACTTTTATAAACTTTCTATGACAAGAAAGCAGAAAATGAATGTTATGCGTAAGTTAGCCAAAAATTTAACTGAACATGGTCTGCTGTAAATGAATGTTGAAATGCTTAAAATTTGAAGTAGGTATCCTTAAAATGTATATAGTCCAAGGGAGAGGTTTAATCTAGTGAGGAAAAAAAAAGAAGTAAAATGTTGCTGAAGCAGTTATGAGAATAAACATGAAGAAAATTTGTGCTCGATAAAATTCTTGAAAGTACAGTAGAGAAGTTTTGATTGCAAGGTATTAAATATCTTGAACAAAATTGTAACAGAATTAGAGAATCAGAGAATCACAGAATGATTAAGGCTGGAAGGGATCTTTTCATTTGGAGAAAAGACCAGGCAGAAAGCATTCCTTGAAAATGAAGGTGAAATTGCAATGTGCTGTTTCTTGATAAATGAAATGATGCTATGTGCAATATAGAGCTCAAGTTGTCCACTGTCTTGCGGGGGAAATGCCTGTGCTTTCTTTATTTTTAATACCAAAAGGCAACAAAGACAGACTTTAAATATTAGCTAGAATACCATACCTCTCTTCTCTGGAAAAATATCTATCTATCTGTTACCTTTGGGTCTGGATGACTTGTTTGCCTTCTGTTTCAGATGATCCTACAGCTCATCAGAGGGATCTTGGAAGATGAGCTCTTTCTCAGGCTCACCATTGCTTTGTCACAATGTCTTCCAGCACTCCAGAGATCTCTGCAAGCAACGTGTGCTTAGCTGCCCTTCAGAAAGAAATCGTCTCCTCCTTCCGCATGGTTCCCCTTGGTCTGCAGTGTTGGAGCCAGGACAGACAGGCAGCTGTTCTTAGCAACAGCAGCCTTTACACCACAGGTTTGGATCGTACCAGAGAGTATCTACAAGGAAATAAAAATTAAGGAAGAATTATATCATGCACTATAAAGAGGAAAATTGGAGAAAAGATTGATGAAGAGCAGTTTATATTTGGGAAGGTCAGTGTGTTTCTGTTCTGTGAAAAGTACATTATACTCACTTTATGTACTGCTCTTATATTTGATCTTTAACAGGTTCAAATTTGCACTCTTATTTACCATAAAATGGACTTTTCTGCCAATTTTCCAACTTATAAGACCACTGGGATAAACCTGACAGCTAAGGTCTAATGTAGGAATACCTCTACTCTTCCACTACCAGGGCAAGGTGCAGAGAAACAGGATGCATCTTCTCTACATGTCTTGATGAAAAAAAAAATGGAAAGTGTAAATAAACAGTCTTTGCAAATGTTTGTGCTGTAGATTGAGAGAGATTATTGTTAAATGCCTATATTAATTGATCAGGTTTATAACAATATACAGAAATCTTGATTAATTACCTCTCTGACTATGTCTAGGTTGGTGCTTGCTTTAAATGTTGACAATTTGTTCCTGCATCTGGGTGCAAAGGCTAGTACCTAGGAAATGTAAAAAAAAAGAGGAGAATTTATGTAAACATCTTCCATGGTGTGATAGATGCAAGCAGCTGATGGAGGATTTCCTGTGAGCTGAGAGACTGCTCTGACTTCTCAACGTTATGTGCATTTTCCTGGGACCTGAGATAGAAGCAGTCGTGAAGCTGCGGGTGCTGGGAGGAGAGGTGTGGACTGATGAGTAGCGCATTACAGAGCTGGTGGCATGAGAGGTGGCACATGGCTCGTTTGGAAGGCCTAAAGTGATGTGAGAGCTTGGTGAGGCTGAAGGAGCAGGCATAGGAGGGAGGCAGCTACACAGCATGAACAGCAGTTCAGGTGGGCTTGAATCAAACCTTGGTATTTAACATGAGTTGAAAATGTTAATATGCGAAATTAAAGTACCTTGTAAGGTAGACATTTGTTCATCTGCAATTTGAGTGAATTCCCTTTGTGCAATATGTACCTCTGTAGAGAGGTCGTCTTTCAAAAGAAGCTCAAAAATTCAGCTCTGATTCTCTCTCCTACTCTTCCTCAGTACTGGAATGAATGTAAACTCATCTGAAAACTGTCAGTAAAATTATTTAAGGTACATTTACTTACATTTCATATGACTGAGTTTTAACTGAGGTAATTTAAAATTCATTATTTAGCAGCACTCTGAAGTTGTGTGAATAGTCCATTGTAATGCATGACTGATTGATTTACTGATAAATACAGCTCCTTCAAGAAGGAATAGCAGTCAGTATATATCTTCCAAAACCTAATAGATTGAACATGACTGCCTCCTTAGGGTGCAGTTTGACAAAATAGGTTCCAGTGAGTTGGTAGCTTGTACATGGTATCTTTGTCTAGAGCTAGAGAACATTAGCATTGGTGGACTCTTTGAAAGCAATACTGGAATAAATGCAATAAAAATACAGAAAAAAAGTCATCTGCACCATGCTGACAGATCACAAAAAATGTTTTAAAATGTGTGTGCTGCAGTACTCTGAAATGAAAGAATATACCACATCAGGATGGGGATTTATTGCTTTATGAGGTTGGATAGTAATAGCACCCTACAAGTGAATTGAGAAAGGAAAGCATTAAACACTGTGCAATAATGCTTAGCAGTGAACCCTTACAGTCAGAACAATTCATTCACCTTTTTGTTTCTTTGATACTAGAACTTTTCATTTTGACTCCTCTGATACAAATGTCTTGATGAATCCAAATACATTTACAGTAAACACGATCTGCTTTGAAGGATGTATATTTCACTCTAAGTTTTCAGCTCTAAGAAGAATTAAGAAAAAGGTTTTTTGTTTTATTTGATTTTGTTTTTGCTTTTGTTTATGGTCTTTGGGTAATAACAACTCTCTATCACTTGTAGGTTTAAAAATCCAGAAAATAGTCAATCCACGGGAAATGAATGCCTCGCATTTCTTTGTGTCTGTAAGTATGTAAAGCGGGTAGATACAGAGCTACTACTCTAAAACTACTCATGCTTACAGTACTGACGCTTCTCAGGACCTCTACACAGCACTGGAGAACCTTGCTTGATCTTCACAAAACCACGGGTGTCTAGAGATCACCTCGGTGACACAAAATCTAACCCTGCTTAAAGAAAATACAGACTACATCATGTACGGATAGAATATTTAAATCTGCTGAGAGCTGAAAAGAAATGGCAGAAAGGCATGATTTTGTATGAGACACTGAGTCTAAATTGTTCTCGTTAAGGGCAAAAACATAATAGATCTTATATGCAAAGCTTCATTCTTAATGCACCTGAAATTTTATGTGTTTAAGCAAAGAAATAGTCCAGATCTAATTACTGCAGGAAAAAAGAAAAGAAATAATAAAAAAAAAAGAAGGAAAGACAGAAGATGGAAGTTGAGAGAGGAGAAGAAGAGACACACAAAAGGATCTCAAGAATAAAAAATGAAAAATTAAAATTGTCAAGTACATTCTTGATATCATCTACCTCTTACCTCTGGTTTTATGTTCTTTCTACCCCTATCCTTTGGAGTGGAAGCTTCAGTCCTGGGGGTAAAGGTTACAGTGTACTGTCAGAGCCCCAGGCTCTTCTCCATGAGGAATATGGCGATGGTGATGTAGGGATTTGCATTTACTGTGTATGCAGTGTCTTTCTTGCTCTTGTTCTTCTTGTTGCCTCTAAAATACAGTGTACCTCTGCATTTCTTTGATTAACAGCTGGTGAGTGATGTATGGGCTTGGCTCTCCAGCATCGTCCTGTGCTCCCTTTCTTGTCATGCCACATTTGTACACAGTCCCCTGTAAGGAGAGCACCTTTGAGGGCTGTGCTACCACACCATGCCTGGATTTTTCTGCACTGTAACACTACATTGGAGTCACACAGAATAAATGCTGCTACTGATATTCATTGAAGAATTATTTCATGACACATGACAAAGCATGTCATATGTACAAAGACAAGCAAAAGTGAAAAAAATAGTCAACAGCCATCTGGTCATTAGACAAATTGCTGCTACAACTAAGCAAATTAAAATGTGACAGGTCAAGAGAAGTTCAGAACAAAACAAATCATCAGACCTGTGGCCTGGCTTGTTGCTAGTATTGGCAGTGCTGTATATACAGGCCTACAGAGCTATGTCACTTTTTTTCATGCAGGTGTCCATCTAAGCTGCAAATCTCCAGGCTTATTCTTCTAGGCTTCCTCTACAAAGACACTGTGATGATTTTTTCCCATTTTCTTCTCATGTTCTCTAATAATCTTTCTATTTGTGTTATTTCTATATTTTCCTAAAATAAAATGATAAAAAAAAGGCAGTTGTTCTGCTCCCCTCAGGCATAGGGGGAGCGATATTCATCTCTTCTAGGAGCACTTTCATTTTAGTCTGTAGAGATCAAGGACCAGTTGTGGATAGATATCTTGTTGAGAGCAGCCAGTTGTTTTTGCCTCAATATCAGCAGCAGAAAATAATAGCTATTTAGGATGAGGATTTTTTTTTTTTCAACTGAAAGGCTGAAATTGGAAATTACTGTGAAATCTTAGGAAAAAAAAAAAAAAAGAAAGAAAGCAATGTTTGGCAGGAGGTAAAAGCTACAGTGGACTTATATTTGCCACAGTTGATATATTGCCTGTAGGTGACCACTTACCTATGTTTTAGAGGAATTGTCCCCAGACTCCCTGATCCTGACTTACCCTGCCATTGCTGGGCTGCAACACTATTTTTAGTCAGTTCTATCTAAAGCAAATGCCCAAATACCTCCTAAAGTCTGTGTAATGACTGACAAAAACTTCAGGTACCAGTGTATTGTCTCCATCACTGCAAGGTCGCTCTTGGCTGTGATGCTTTTCTCAAGCGACACTCCAAGAATAGCATTTGAACCTTGATTGCAGCCTTGCTTCTCTGAAGTGTCGCCTGGCAACGAACACGCACCCTGCAGAGAAGTTCTTCAATTTAAGCATATTTTGAGGGTGAATTTCCCCAAAATTCTCTGACTTGAACTATGCTTGATTAAAAATATAGCAAATGCTTAGTCACAATAAGCTATTTTAAAAGATACTGAGCTTTGAAATGGCTCCTACATAGCTCTCCTTTTAATGCGTTTATTAAGAAGGAAGATTTATATGGAGAGATTTTTTATTCTCTTCCTGTAAACTTTTGTGTATGGGCTGCCTGTGTTTGATTCTGCTGGCAGAAGGATGAAGAAAGCTGTAAGTTACACTTTTGAATAAGGACATACAGCTAAATATGAAATGAGTACACAGTTGTAGAAGAAAACCAAGAAAGATCATGAGGAAATTTAAATATTCCCTTTTCAGTTGTAGAAGAGGCATAAACGGAGTCCTCTGTGAAATTAGCACTTTATCTGCTCTTACTGTGGAGATCTGCTTCTTATAATCAGAGTGAAAAGGAAAGTTTGCAGTTGTCAGTGCTATTTAGCTGTATCTTCTCATTCTGTGTTTTATATCTGTGGAAATAATTTTCCTCCTACTGTTGGATGTTATATCTCTCCTCTACTTCCAGTGTGGCTTTTAGCATCAGACCCTCAGCTTCACCCACTAGTCCACCTACTTAACCTGAGTGGAGAGCCAGGTACCCACCCACTCAGTCAAAGCACCCCAGTCACATCAACACAAGCAGATGGATGGACAACTTGCAAGGCTGATGGAGAAAAGGACAAAGTAATGTGAAAGCAATGGTAACTCTGTCAGGTACAACCGAAAACATATGACAGAACAAGCAGCTGATACTAGAGGCAGCAATTATGAAAAAAGCATAGACATTTAATGACAACAGCTTGTGGAGGACAGACTCAGCTTACAGCAAGTGAGGAGTAAATGCCATGTTTGACTGACTCTTTCCCATCTCATACTGACTTTCCCTCTGCTTTTAACGTGTGTGAGTAGAATTTGGCACAGTAAAAATGGCATCCTCCTCCTGCCAAGTGGGTTTGCTCCTACAGCTCCTGTGAATAGGCATGGCCTGGGATGATTCAGAGTGGAGCCTCCTCCAGATAGGCATCAGTTATGCTACTTTGAATCAGTTAGGTATGATTTTTTCTTAAAGATGTAAATTGGGTTTGTTCGCATGTGTGTCAGTTTTGCCTACATAACAAATTGTTATCTGCCTCCTCTTCCCTTGGAAAGGCAAGAGGCACATTTCAGCATGCAAGAACTGAAAGCCGGGGACCGTTGTGCTCAGGCTCTGTCTTGGGAGGACTGATTTGTACTGGGACTGTTGAAAATCTGCATCCTTCAGGAGGATATTGTGTGGAGACTGATAACATCTGAGTGCTACATTTTCTTACTGAGCAAACAGACACTAATGAAAGAAAGTTTGCAGAAGCCTTTTGGATGCTTCATGTTAGGTGTACTGTCTGTGGGTGGGGAGAGAACAAGTTACAAGAGGAGATATCCTTTCTGATGTGGTCAATCATAAATAGAAGATGTGGTTTGCCAGGGGTCATCTTATATCTTTGCTATCCATCTTAGAACCCTTGAAGCAGACCACATGTGGTTTGACTGAAGGTATACATTAGAATGGAAGCCTCAGGCCACAGTACTAAATGCTATGAGCATTTTTGTATTTTTCTGAGCATTTTTCTAAACATCTCTAAAAGAGGAAAATGCTCCTTTATCTGATTTGCTCACTTGTTCACATCTGTCAGTCGGTCTGTCTATGTGTCCAGCGGTGCTAATAAAGTCCAGCACTCACTCCGAAGCTCTCCTTTTTTATTGTGACCCTTGAAAATCAGAATAGGAATGCTTTTCAGGCTTGCTGTATTACTGCTTAGCAAAGTGTGAAGAAGAGATGAAATGTCAAGGGCAATCGGATGCTGCATTTCTGTAATTATTTTATTATCGTTTCCGATTTATAGCAGATGGCTGTGAAGCAGTTATTAGGAATAGCATTATGTATGCATGTTTGTGAGTAAGAGGAAAAGAATTCACTTGCAACACAACTGCTGCCGTCTGCTTTTACGTACTAGACATATTGAAGTGATTGGCATATGTGGTGATATCTTCCTTAACCCATGTTTTCTTAAAAGAAAATGTAGAAGATAATCTAAAGAAGGTGTTAGGAGCATTGTAAAATAAAATAAATCTTCAGAATGCATAGGATACATTTAGAGGGAGCCATTAAGGAAAATAATTTCTCACCCAGCCTTCAGGAATACTTGTTGAAAAGATCAGGATGGATATAAGTATTATTTCTTTATAGTTCTGAGAGGGCTCAATGGCATCATAAGACAAAAATTCATCTATGAATAAAAGGTAAATTTTTATTTTGAAGGGAAAATATCAAGATGAAGGAAGAAACCCCCAATAAGACTAAACATAAAGGATGTAGTTTCTGCTTTATCTCTGATCTCCTTGATTCATGCAGGTGAGATTCATGCTGTATGTATTCCTGATATTTACAATCACAATATTTACAGTCACCATAATGATGACATAAGTCATCATTGCAATTTAAAAAGAGACGTGAGTTGGACCCTTCTCCTCCTTCCTCCAGCTACTTCTCAGCCTTAGATTCACTCCTCCCTTAATCTCTGTTTTGTGTCTTTGTTTCCTTGTCTCCCTTAGTGCCTTTCTGGCACTTCCTGGGAAGACTCTCATCCATTCTCCAAAGGCCAGTTTCTAACAAGCCCCTGTTAGGTGGATTTCTGGCTCTAGTTTAAGGCTTATTCAAGCCACAGATGAATCAGTCTCCCTGTCTCCACCTGTTATTTATCCTTTCCATCATTATCTTCTCCACGAATACTCTCCTTGTCCTGTATTTTTGTTTGTTTGCTTATTTATTTGTTGATTTTTAATCATTAGTATACCCTCCTCGGGTGTTAGGTGTTTCCCATGCTGTTAGCCTTTGACAAAGATTTGTTTTGGATTTCTTTATGTTCTGTCTCTTGCTGGTGTCAAGACATTCCAAGTATGGAGACAGGAACTCAGACAACCACTAAACTTTAGTTAATCAGTTGTTTACTTTTATTAAGAACACATTACCTGTGCTTTTCAAAGTCTTACAATTTGGCTGGGTTAGATTTTCATAAGGACTGCAGAAGGTGTCTCCTCTAAATAAGGACCACTCTCACCACTGAATTCCGAAGACTTGCCTTAAAATACCAATATGTTTTACTTTCTCAGGAAAAAGAAAAAAAAAAAAGACTTTTAATTCGTAAATTAGAAGTTTCCTTTTTTTTTTTTTTAAGTGTGAGTTAGAAACATTCCAGCTTATATTTAGAAAGAAATGCTTAGCATAAGACAGATTGCCCAGAAAAAAAGTGTGGTCCAAATGGCAAATGTTTGGTTATGTTCTAAATGCATAAAAATGTATTTCAGAGGGAAGTACAAATGCTCTACTCCAGTTTATAATCTAATCTTTCATGGGTCCTTACAAACTGAAAGCATGAGGTGAATATCTTTTATACAGTCAGTATTATTGGTATTGATTCATCTCTGGCATTGATTTCTTAAATTATGTTTCTCTTACTCAGACTGAGTGAGCAGCAGATGAGACTATTTAGCTTTCTGGCCTCAACTTGGGTCTGAGTTATACAAATACAACTTCAGAATTTTGGTATATCAAGAACTTTTTTTTTCTTGAAACATTATGAGTCCTTCTATTTTAGCAGTTTGTTGTCATGTTCTCCAAATATAAGCAAAAATAAGCCTCTGTAATTTAAAAGTGATAATAATCTCTTCCTCTTTAATGATTTTTTCTTCTGTTGATTTTTTGGGGGAATTTTTGCATTTATATATATATATATATATATAACATGCACATTCATTGCACATTCATCAGAATTAATTCTTTAAGCTGATCTCTAAACATTTTGAAAGCACAAATGATGTGCAAGCATACATATACAAACTCTGTGACATATGTATATATATGCAGTATTTGTTGCTGGTACTTTTCATTAATGGCACAGAAGCAACATACAAATGTGCAGAATGAAAAGAATGATGTGAAACAGCATAGCACACTGTACTAAGAATATCTGTATTTTGGCATAATAGAATATCATCTCTAGCCTGACTTTTAAATCACTTCTCTTTAAGGAGACATTTTTTCTGCTGAGGGTTTGATTAAGCTCATGCTGAACTCAGTAGAAGAACTTGGCTTAAAATAAGCACAGAACTCATATTACCATTACAGTACAGTAATTACACGCATCATCAAAAGCAGAATGTGCCCCTAGGTGAATTCTAATGTAAACTCTGCTGTATACTGGTACACACATTCCTTAGCACATTTTAAAACCTGGGAATAATAATTTTTATGGTAAAATTGCATATTTGAGAATGCACTGTATATCAAGAATGATTATTACCTGCTATAAGTGTGAATTTCATTGTACTGAAAAACCTTGTGATTGTTCCTTTGTAACTTGTACACAGTATTTTGAGGTGCTGGTAAAAGGCTTAGGTGAACTCAGTTATTTCAGCCCAAAGCTGAGATATCTGATTCCTAATTGAGGCAGAAGGCTTTTCGGCGATGGATTCCCCTCTTCATCCCACGAGCATGGTTTGATCTTGCAGACTAAATGCGGGCAATCTGTATGCAGCAGATGAAAAAAGCAGATGGGAAATTGACAAAACTACTGCTGAGTAATACGTTCTCACATAAAGCAAAATGCCCAACTGAAATTCACAGTTGGTTTGGTTTGGAGCATGTTTATTACCTGAAAAGTTGTTGAATTCTGCACTAAAGCTCTATAAAGTGCTCTTATGACAGTGATTTTACTAAACATACATAACTAAAAATGTGTTGGACCTTATACCTGAGTCTCAGCTTCCCCTTAATTAGGGTCTGGGTATAGATCTATTAAAAATTAGTATTAACTATAGCCAAATTATATTGGCATATTGTGTGTCTGAAGTAATGTATTATGCCCTCAATACAAGTCTCAATACAAGAAAATCAGAACAAATGAAAAAATACTTAAGGAAGTAAAGCAAAAGAGGATTAAAAATTCAATTTGTACTCAGAATCATTGTGTGATATAACTCAAAAAGGACACATTTATTGAAAGAAATAGATTAGATCAAATTTTGGTGGAGATCCATTGAAGTCACCATGGCTAAAACTGTGATTAATTAGGCTGAGTGCTTTTTGGTAAATACCAACCCTGGAACACAGTTTTGAAGTAAACATTAGGTGTGAACATAAATTTTGCTTTTTTACAAATTTAATACTATCTCAGCTTTTGCTACATTATAGATCCACATAAAAGTTTTTTGTCTGGGGTTATAGACTGACTGAATGTCTCGATTAAACCAGGGCCAATTTAAACTCAGGGAAAGAAAATTTCAGTAGCACATTATGCAACTACATCTAGTGTTGTAGGCTTCATTGTACTTTATGTGTTCTGTGTAGAGTTACTTAAAAATTCCTTGTTAAAATTATTTTGGAATATTATGAAGAAGAGAAAAACATTGGGTTACACTGTCTGTATCTTAAAGTCTAAAACATAATAAAGGGCATGGTTACTTCATTTTCTTCAGCAATAGTGCACAATATTTCAGGTAACTAGTTTCCTCATCTATTTTGTAAAATAAAACAGCATATATTAAAACAGTGGAAATAATGTGAAGAGACAAAACAATGGGAACAAAAAATTGACCTAGCTACTTGTTTTAATACAAATACAATTATACAGCATGATTATTTTTGTGCTCTTAGTTCCTAATCAGTCCATTTAATTCTCCAAGTAGCTATCAAATAATTTTAGGTCATAATTTTTGTTTTACTTGAATTTTATTTTTTAAATAAAGAAACAAAGTACCGATTCATCTTATTTAGTTTATTTTCTGTCATTATTATAGGTTTTAATCATACTTCTTTCATCTTTTCCCACTGACTTTCTAGCAGAAATAAGATGAGAATATAAACTCTTAGATCAATCTTTGATATGCAAGCCATGAGTCAGTAGAGCAGATAGGCTACTTATTTAAATTTAATGTAATTAAATTGTAATGTAAATCAATGTAATTGTCCTACGAGATATATAGAATTTAACATGTTCTCTAAATCTCACATAAGAAAGTACATTTTTAAGCAGTCACATATAAGGAAAGAACTAACTCAGATGTTTCTAAACTTGACATCATTCTCTTAAAGGATATATTGGAGTAGTTTCATTATTAGCATTTTGTTCCTATGAAACTCTATTCCCTGGTTTACTGTTAGAAGTAAAGCTGTACTTTTGAAAGGTGAGGAGGAAAAAGTACCAGAATTTGAGTAACTAACTGTGAAATCACATATGTGCAAAAATTCAAAGTATAGTCTATTGAACAACTATTGGAAGTTGAATATTCTGAATTTATTTTAATTTTACTAAGTAAAGACTACATTTTAATAAACTAATCTACAGATAGAACATGCTCATATAACTTTTAGTCATCCAAAATTAGGTACTCATTCTAAATCAGTTGTCTACATTCCTTTTACATCCATCCAGAGCATTACGCACCTCCAGAGAGAGTGTAGATAAATCGGTCTTTGGAAACAGCTATCTTTATTCACTTACTTTACAGAGTGAGCCTAAATTTAGATAACTTTTGGATTATTAAGGCTGGATGGTCCCATTCCATTCCTTCAAAGGTGACTACTTAGAGACAAAAATCTCTAAGTCACTGTTGAAAGGAAATTGTGCCTCTGGAGTGTACAGTGCTATTTGATGGACAATTAGAAAGATGAATTTTTTGTATTACAAGATCAGAAATGTTCATTGTCCAATATATGGAGTGCTTCATAAATGAATTCTCTAAGAGCTTTACATAAAAGCTCATTAATAAGGGTGAGAGGCCTGAGGCTTGAGAGCCTGAGAACTGAATAGACTGAAAAGTAGAAACATGGCAGAGACGGAGCCATATAATAAGCAGATAGAATATTACTTGACAAGGAAAACCAGTAAAAAAAGAAAAAAAAAACTTTAAAAGGACAACTTGATTTCAAGTATATACAGAAATATGTTAGAGAATATACATGGAATTACACATATTATATATGTATATGGAATTATATTAAGAAATAAAAGTTACATTTGGATGTCAGTTATATTCATAAAAATAGTGATAATACTCCTACAGTGATTGGGACTGCATCTGAGCCCCTGCATGTTCTGTAAACGTATTAAATGTGAACTTTTATTTAACTTGATGAAAATAAGAGATAAGAAAGATATTTTTTTTAACATGCCAAGGAATAACTTATTTCTTCTCTAGTAAACAGTGCATTGGAACAGGCTCCCCAGAGAGGTTGTGGAGTCTCCTCCTTTGGAGATATTTTAAACTCTCCTGGATCTCACCTTGTGCAACATGCTCTAGGCATCCCTGCTGGAGCAGTGATGTTGGACTGTTCTTTCCAACATCAACCATTCTGTGATTCTGTGTAAAACTAAACGTTGGATGTATATGGCAAAAAATGAAAAATAAGTAAAAATTTAGCTTGTATTTTTGTTAGTTACCCTGTAGAAGTTTAGAAAACAATTACTGAAAAGTTCACTTCAACCAGTTTGAAAAACAAATCCATTTCAGTTTGTTCATTATCACATTTTAGTAACACTTATTTTAAAAGGTCAAATTTTAAAGCACACATATAATTTAACATGTGATAACTAAGCTGAATTTGATGCATCTCTAGTCTTGAAATGGAAGCATTAAATTTCATAGGAAACATGATTCTACTACAGACTTGTATCTCTTGTATATCAGGAATGAATACTTGTTTTTGTTTTCCATGATAAGCATGACACTTCAGATGTTTATATATTAAATCCTATTAATTGCTGAAATGTTGACTTTCACCTTTGACTAATCAGTTACGACAGCTTTCATACCTCCATTACTGAATTCTCAAACAAGAACTTTCCTGCTTCCTTCCACGTAGCTTCTTCTGGAGATGTGCTCCCTGCACACTGACTTTGTTTTGCTGTTTGCAGAGAATCTGGCAGAGTAGGTGGTCACCTCCACCTGATTATTTCTAAGCAATATAATACCAATAAATGAAGATATAATTGTTCAGTTTCTTAGTAATACTGAGTTTCTCAAAACTTAGTATTCTACTGGTAGCATTAAACAAGATAGAAAAAGGAGTTACTAGGGCAGACTGAAGGTTCATCTAGCCCAGCACTGTCTAACAACAATCAAAAGTAAATGCTTAGGGAGGGCTAGAAGAGCAGTTTTATCTTATATGCAGCACTCTCTCTGAGTACTTTTTCAGAGTACTCTTGTCATTACATGCTCAGGAATGCCCTGAACCAGGATGTGTCTAATAATCCTCCAAGGATTTCTCTTCAATGAACTTGACCAATGTTCACTTGAAACCAAGTCAAATTTAGTCAAGTTTTAGATTAGTGTCATAAATTAGTTGGCGAAGTATTCTATAGCATAGCTAACCAAAATTTTCTACAGCCACTATGATATCAATCCTGGCTATGAATAATATTCTATGAATAATGATCTATGAATAACATCTTATGAATAATTAATTCATAGAATTAACAAGCAAAAATTAGATGTTTGTCATTGTAATACACAGTTTTCAAAGTGTTGGACTGAGTGCTTATTCAAATACTTGTAGTTTGGCACGTATTTCTCTTCCCTTTGATATGTCATCCCTTGCACAATGTATCACAGCCAGATTCTCTCTAGGTCCTTGGCACCTCGATTGCTGCTTTCAAAGCAACATGAAAATACAATTGACAGCATTCCATGTTGCAATGGTTTAACTGTAAACTGCTTTGTGGTATCTATAAAAAAGAAGCAATAGAAAATATAGCCTATTTCTAATGGAGTCTCGCGAAATTCATTACTTTGATGGGGCTGGTAATCACAGAATCTTTAGGGTTGGAAGGGACCTCTAGAGATCATCTAGTCCAACCCCCTGCTCCAGCAGGGACCCCTAGAGCACATGGCACAGGGTGGCATCCAGGTGGGTTTGGAAGATCTCCAGAGAAGGAGACTCCACAACCTCTCTGGGCAGCCTGTTCCAGGGCTCTGTCACCCTCACAGGAAAGAATCCTGATACCTCATTAATGGCATCTGAATGTCAGTCTCCAGAGACCTGTGTTGACTTTTTCCCACCACCCTCTAACATCCCAAAGACATCATAACAATGATATTAAAGGATCTACTCTCTTCCTGACATGTCTTCTTAGTTGTGGAAGTTTCGTACACAGAGATGGGGAAGATATACCCCTCGTGTATCAGAAAATCAAAAAATGTTGTAAGTAGTCAGTAACTATGATGACAGAAATTAGAGTTAAATTTTTCTTTGTGATCCTGAGTAGTTGTTTTTTAAAGAAAAAAAAATCATGAGGATAGGGAAAGGCTCTTCCCCTGTTTAATTTCCCAGTACTTGTTCTGTTGAAAGGCATGGTTTGCCTCTTTGTGTAAAACTGACCCTGGATTCAGGATGTAAAGCTGAATTTGGCTGAAGTCAGCTACTTACAGAGACTCAGAAGAGAAGCCAAATGTTCTTGACTTGAGGATTGCTTCACAGTTAAGATGGTCAGTTATTCATATGGTCTTCTGTGAGCACAGATCAGCTTTGGAAAAAAAAAAAAAACAACTAATTACTATGAAACAAGTGGGTGATGATAGCATATACCAAATCACAGAATCATAGAATGGAAGGCATCTCTGGACATCATCTAGTCCAACTCTCCCACACAGACCAAGTCACCTAGAACACATTGTCTCGCATTGTGTCCAGATAGTTGGGAATATCTTCAAGGATGGTGTATCCATAACCTCTTCCACAGCTCTGTTATCCACAGTAAAGTTCTTCCTTATGCTCATACAGAACTTCCTGTGTTTCAGCTTATGCTCGTAGCCTCTTGTTCTGTCAGTAGTCATCCTCATGAAAAGTCTGCCCTTATACTTTCTACACTCTCCCTTCAGATATTTATAAACATTGATAAGATTCCTTCTCAGTCTTCTCTTCTACAGTTTGACTAGGCCCAATGCTCTCAGCCTTTTCTCATAGCAGAGATGCTCCAATTCCTTAATCATTTTAGTGACCCTCTGTGGAGGCCAGTAGCTCCATATCTCTCTTATATGGGGGAACCCAGAGCTGTACACAGCACTCCTAAAGCAGTCTCACCGGGGTTGAGTAGAGGGAGAATGTCACCTCTGACTTGCTAACATGCTTTTCCTAATGCAAGCCAGGATATCATTGAACTTCTTTGTCTCAAAGTTGCATTGATGACTCATGGTCAATTTATTGTCCAACAGGACTCCTGGGTTCTTCTCTGCAGACTTGCTCTCAAACAGGTCTGGCACTAGCCTGTACTGGAGTCCAGGGTTATTCCTCCCTAGGTGCAGGACCCTTCACTTACCCTTGTTGAACTTCACGAGACTTCTTTCTGTCCCTCTTTGCATCCTGTCAAAGTTCCTCTGAATGGCAGTGCAGATCTCTGGTGTATCAGCCACTTCTATCAGTTTTATGTCATCAGCAAACTTGCTCAGGATGCACTCTGTCCATTCATGCAGGCAGTGGATGAATAAATTGAACAATACTGGATGTAGTATTGACCCCAGGGAAACATTTTTAGTTATAGATCATCAGCTAGACTTTGCACTACCAGTGACAGTGTCAAAAATCTTCCTGAAATCAAGGTAGATTACACCTCAAGGCTGTCGTATCCTCATCTACACAGTCATTCTGCTGTATCCAGGTGCTTAGAGCATGATTTCCCCTTGGTGAATCCATGCTGACCTCTCCAGATCACCTTCTTACCCTTTATGTGCTTAGAGACAGGATTCAAGATGACCTATTTCCAGAGATCAAGGTGAGGCTGACTGGCTTGTAAATCTCTGGGTCCTCCTTTTTGCCCTTTTTGAAAACTGGAATGACATAAAACACAAATCTTTCTTAACTTCTACTATCTACTTTTACCCAATTTATCTTTCTTTTATCCAATTTTATCTTTCAGCATGGCCTTTGGATGGAGACAACGTGCTCTGAGCTTGAGGAGGGGAGAGCTGTAGCAGCACTCATGGATGACTCCTCCTTTCTTAAATCAAGAGTGGGTAGATGTGAAAGGCATGAGTAGGCCTTCAATCTGTAGGTGTCCAGATTATCATCTTCTCTTTGGTATTGGTAAATCTATTTAAAGATGCTGAAAAATGTGTGTCAGTGGGAGTTTTTCCCTCACTCCTCTCACTCATGAGACAGCGAGAATTCCTGATGTAACCAAGTGCTCTCCCACACGCACTGACAGCTACCCACTCACTGTAGATATTGAACAGAGAAGAAGGCAACGAGTCCAACAAAAAATAGAAAGCAATCCACCATAGCAAAGTGAAATATTACAATCCTGAAAAGAGAAAACACAAATATTCTGAACAAAATCTCTTCTTGTACTCAATAAATAGTGATATAACTTATTTATTTATTTATTTATTTATTTATTTATTTATTTATTTATTTATTTATTTATTTATTCAGGGCCGAATCTTATCTATTTATCAAGATATCTCTTTAAAACACATCAGTCAAATCTCAAATCTATCCAATTGTAAGCATTCTCTGTATTATCTTCCTACCCCCATCCTACTTCCTCTCTTTATTTTTGAACTCCATTGGTAATCTGTAGCAATGTGAGCAAGTATTAGTACAGATGTGTTGGTATAGCTATATACACACACACACAGAGACACACACACAGACACACACACACACACATACACATATATATGTGCTGTTTGTTCAAAAGACACATTATCCTCAATTAGAGGTGCTTGGAGCACGGCACTTTTTCATTTCTCAGAGGTGAAAAAAAGACAATACCTTACATTTTTTCATCTTCATATAGGACCATGTAAAGTTATTTGGTGAAGTTGTCTTAAACGATAAATGAACTAAACAGGGGAAATAAAGATCAATTCAATGGAAGAGCCAATAAATATTACAGAAACATCTATTTCCCTTATTAAAATAACTATTTTATGCAAACATAACCAGGAGTTATATTTTTTCTTTATTTACATCTCAAGATTTTTTTAGAGTATGCAAATTTGTTGTTCTGCAAATGAAAGCTGGCAACTCATAATCACATCCTGCTGCATTCATAGACAATCATTATCACAGGCAAAACTTGGCAGTGGGGAGAAGTATCATTCTTCTATGCAAAGTAATGTGTAAAAAAGTTTTTATTAGGATGTTATGAGGAGACACGATATCAGCAACTTTTCCCATAAGAAGGAAAAGTAATCTTCTACATTTCTTTTTTTCATACCTCCAATTAGGAGTGTGCATAGGAGGTATATCTTAAGCCTTCATTTGTTTAGTTTTCCTACTTCTATTTTTTTTCCTATAACAGTATATTTAAATATGAAAATATATATTAAAGGCATAGTATTTTGTAATATTTCAATCCTTTTACTACTCTATATCTAAAAGTATTTTTCTCAATACAAGTGAATCTACTAGAATGTTTCTGTAGCCATTTTATGACTATATGACTATATGACTATGACTTTTTTTAGGTTTCCACCTCAAAATCCTGGAAAAATTAAATTTTACTCCATTAAAGTTATCACCATTTTACAACATCTTACCATTTCTCTCTTCCAAAGAGTTAACCTAAAAGGGAAAAAACTTTCTTTTACCAAAACAGAACTATAACTTTCACAAGTTCATTAGATCTAGGGAGGATTTTAATTCTTTAGCAGGACAGTTAAAGGTGAACTACTTTTCAGATTTACCCTTGCAAGGTAACAGGTATTGAAAAATGGACTCTTTTTTTTTTCCCCCCCATCTTACTTGTCATGCAGTTAAGAAATCCATTCATCATAACATTCTTTTTCTATCTCTGTACATATTTTTACAAGATTTTTCATGGTTTCAAACACACTTCAACTGATCTGTAGGTAAGTGTGCCAGATCTACATATATTGTCATAGAGTTCAGATTACATATATAAGAATATTTTTTGCAGTCTTTAAAACACTGTATACATGGGAGGTAGACACTGAGCTAATGGCAGAAGGAAAGCTCCTTCCACAAAATATCCAATCCACAGATAAGGAAGTTATGATCATCAGGGTTTACAGACTATGCCATCTTGCCCTTGATAGTTCTGCATAGAAGGATTAGCTTGCTGTGGTAACTTCAGGTGAGGTCTCCTTTCTTGTGCATCCAGACTACAAGACTGTTACCCATCATCCAAAGAAGACAGAAATGTATAAATTAGGAGTTTTATTTTCTATTCAACCTGTGCTAAATAGAGTATCAGGATTGGTAATCTCTGTCTCTTCTGCATTTTGCTTTTGAACCACGGCCTTATGTTTCAAGTACTTTATCCTGATTAAATTATTTGGATTTCATATAGGCCATCTGGGTGAAACTCAGTGGCCTGTTATTACATATGCCATAAAAATGATTTAATGTGGCTTTCTGGTTTTGCATTTTATGAAGTATAGAAATGTATCAAAGAACTGAATATACATCTTGAATCTAAAGTCTTTAGGAAATATGTAAATTTAGGAAAATTAATTTAAGCTCCAAATTTCTTGGCAAGCATATGCATTCTATGCATAAACACAAAGAGTCAAATGACCATCTTGAATCCTATCACTCTTGACTAAAAGTGACCAAAAGTAAGGGCTGGTTTTTTTTGGTGATGAGTATTTGAAATGACAAGTGTTGTGCGTCAGATGAAAGGTACACAGAGGCCAGATCATCTTGGCCTAAAACTTGTGCTTGGAAAGCTTAAAGACTGGTCACTGTCCAGTCACAGTCTCACTTTATTGTCTTAAAGGCATACTCAGATGAGATTTTAATCCCAAAAGAATATTTCTACCATATATATTCTTTCAAAGGAAAATGCTTGGTGTTCATTCAATAGAGAGAAATGAGTTTCAATGGGAAAAAATAAAGAAGAAAACAATGCTGAAGAAAGTACCCCAAATATTTGAGATTATTATAGAAGATGAAATCATATATTATTGAATAAAATTTTAAATTTAGACTTAGAGAGAACAAAACCATAATAACCATTCAGATTATTTTGTCTATTAACGATTAATGAGTAGAAAAGCTTTTTGTGTGTGTGTGATGTGTAGTAAAGAATCGACTTTAAGTGGAAATATCTCACACTATTTTGTACATCTTTTTGATATTTTTGTTAGGGAAAATAAAGAATTTGAAATTGTAGAAGGAATAAAAGACTTGAATTAGAAGCAATAAAAGACTGGAGTTATCTTTGTGATTTTGAATACCATCCCAAACTCTTCTTAAAATATAAGCACTATAAGAAAGATCTTTGTATAGACCTATTTACATTACACCTTTTGGGGGTCTGCAGAGCCTGGGGCAAACTATGGGTTGTTGATATGAAAAACTCTAGATCCTTGAAAGGAAAACAGAAACTAGGCGGGTGGAAATCTCCTTATAGGATAAACCTGATAGGTTAAGGGTACCTTTTAACATGATTGGATAAAGGTGTCTGGGGCTTCTGATGATTGGCTAGAAGTTGCTCATGGAGCTCGTGATCACCATGGGAGCAGCTCGTGGAGAGGATGTGGGAGTTGTTTGTGAGAGTCTCCTGGGGAAAGGCAGGGTTCGTTTGTAGGAGGGTATATAAGCCATGATATGGCATCAATAAAGGTCTTTGTTTCGCCATCTCAGACCCCTGGTCCTCAAAACCCACGAAACCTCGCCTCAGCTGATTGCCTTCATCCTTTTCCATCATTCAAAAACTAAATACAGAAATTCATAAATCTAGATATTATTGAAACAATGGAAAAAAAATTTCCTCATTGGGAGCAAGTGTAAATTGTCCATTTGTATATCTTAGTAGGAGAAAAAAAATCGCATAACAACTATAGAAATGATAAAAAGTACTTATGCTTCAGATTTAGAGGTAAAAAGGGAATAGGATTCTATCATCTTATTTTGTTGTTCAGATTGGAATATAATAGGGAATGTTATTATTGTGTTTGCCAATATTTCTTCTTCATATTTCATAAGTTTTACGCAAAAGCGTCGCTGAATATTTGGTGTGCTTGATCATGGAACGTACCTAGTAGATCAAATTAATCATTTCAGATAAACTGTTGCAAAATCTCTGGTCTATAGTTTTTCCCATGGCATCACTGGAATTCTAGATATCTGTCCTAACTTTAGTATATAGTATTTCAAATAAATAGATAAGGTACAGTTAGTCATTTCTTTAAAGTTAATTGAATCATTTTAGTTCTGCCTTGGTAGTCACAGTAATATCTTACCTTATATTTGAGTTCAAAAAGAATTTATCTTTAGGAAAAATCTCTGAATCTATAGGAACAAAGCACACATTATTCTATTTGATTTACTAAACCGGCCATTCTGTTCAATCGGGCAATTTATGTGAGTAAAGTCTGGAATATACATCAAAGAACATAACAAAACTACTCTCCTATTTGTCCTGATCTAAAAACGTGGAGAACAATGTAGGTCACACTGATTTAACCCTATGAAACACATTCAGAAATGATGGCTATTGTGATAATACTTTAGGGCCACTGCTATAAACTGAGTCAAGTATGAGCTAAGAAACACTTATAATGAAGCTATCTCCCTTCAAAAAAATGAGAACACATTTTGTTTGAGTAAGAGATAAAAGATATAAAATGATAACCATTTCACGGCTGGATGCCACTTTCATTGTCTAAAAGTAGTTTCTTAGATAATGAAAATTAATTATGTTGGCTCAGGGACATGCAACATATGCAGAAAATCAGGGCAGTTCCTGGTAATTTCAACAAAATTCTGAATTTCACACATCACAGTGCACAAATGCCTGTTAGCAGTTAATGGAGTCTAAATTTGGAATATGTAAATTTGTAAAGAGAAATAAATGGCTTAATAAAGATAAAGATCCTTACTGTCACTCCTTTCATACAAGTATTGGTGAAGCACTGAGAACATCAGTGTTTTCTTTTGGTTTCTTTATTAATTTAGAGCTCATGTCTGTGTCCCCAAATAGAGACTGTAATGCTCAAGCAAACATAGTAGGTCCTGTAAAACAATGGTTCCTTCAAAAACAAATGTGGTAGAGAAAGCAACATAAGCCGTACACAGACATGCCATTGCTATATATTATAGATAATCATTTTGAAATGAGTGACAGGTTCTTTGTCAAAATGGAGAAAATATCTAACTCTGAGCAACTCCAATTTACCTAGAGAAGTGTTAATACGGAAACACCCCAGTGCCAGTGTAAGCTGCAGAGTAGAGCACAGTGAGTTATGATAAATAAATTTGATTTCAGAAAAAGTGATTTTAAAAAATATCTTTTCTGTGCAGTTATAATTCCTACACTACACCCCTCATTCTGGTATTCATTTTGATACTGCCTTTATCAAAATGTTAGTGCAGGCTAAAAGGACTAAATATGCCTTTGAAATCTAAATAAGTAAAATCTCACCAAAGGCATTCATTTATTCACGGACTCTTGTGTGGATGTTACGTTGTTTACAGTGGACATGAATAAATGGAATGCAAAGGACTGAATGTCTTTCAAACTGGAGTAAGTTTTGGCAAGGGAATTGGATTATAGAATTTAAAAAGAGCAACAAAAGTATAGGGATTGTTTTTTTCTAGGCAAAGTATGTAGTGGCTGAGACAACATTTCCTAGCAGAATTTCATTCTAATGGCACCATTGAGATGGACTGAGACAAGAATATGATTCTTTTGAAACAAGTTACAAGTGGATTTTTCCACCTTAAAAGATCTATTCTATCTCATATATAAAGTCACAATTTTAAAAAACAGGGCATCATAAATCCTACCTTTTTCCTGAGTGACAAGAAAAGTCTTAAAATCTCTTGTGAATCTACTTGCTAATAATAAATACCTCAAGTTGATGTTGGGGTGTGTGATGTACATGTATCCTCTTGATTCAGTTGCATCTTTTATATAATTCCAGAGATCCAGTCATAGAACTGAGTTATAGTAGTTTCTTAGTAGATACATGTATTTTTCCAGTCTAGAAGAAAAAGGAAAAAGAAAAAAAAAATACCCTAGCTATGGGAAAATGAACAGGTGTTCTATGAACACTTCAACTTCTATAATTTCCACTTCTGCATATTTAAAGCTGTATTCTGAGAGTATGCACACTGCCCCCAGCAGAGCATTGTATGAAGGATAGGGAGTGATATCAAACAGCAAAATTCCGGTGGGAGCACATGGTTTCTTGCAGCACTTCATGGCTAAGCATGGACAGTTGCACAGATATATTCTTGGTGCACTAGTATTAGAAACTGCATAACAGCGTTTGTGCAGTGTTGAGTGTGGAATAGCATCTCTAAACTGGTGGTGAGGCTTATTAGCTCTGTCTTACTGTTTGGTCATGACAGTCCATGAACTCTGGTTCAGAGTGCGAAGCAAGTGGACATGCACTGCCTGCACCCAGACACATGGATTTACCCTTGTGCAATGGGCCACTAAACGTTGGATTCTTAGCTCTGTGTTTTCATATTTCTCTTCCCAGAAAGGAAATCAAACTTTTCTCTTTAATAATTTTCCTGCAACTTTTATGTCAGGCCAAGCCAAAGCAAACATCTTCTCCATTCACTGGAATTATCTTCATTCACATATCAGCTACTGAAAAATTAAATACATACGTGACAGGCAAAGTAATTCACATTCAGTTGTTGCAGTTTCTGTGAATCTTCAGCTCCTGTTGATTCCTTTTCAATGCACACTGTCACTGAATCTTAACATCCACATTTTAATCTTAATATTCTAGTGTCTTAACATCCTCATCAAGAAGAAAGAAAAGAAAGACAGAAAGAAAAATCCAATTCAGTTCTTAGGCAGCCTCTGACAAGAGGACTAGAAAGTGATGCTGAAACTGTTTTAATTAAAAGGAAAAAGATTATTGTTCTTGCACTGGAAGATAGTATGTTCATTAAGAAATACAGGAAAATGTGTAATACAGTGAATTTGCTTATTGCAGTTGGTTAGAAAACAAAAAGTATTACTTGATTACTTGGCATTAGCTGACATTACTTGGCTAGTGAAGAGTGGGATGAACTTTGAACTTTTAGCTCATGGTTTTAGTGGAATCTCATCATAAAAGCCAGTTCTCACGGTAACGAGGTGCATTTTTCTGTGAGCATATGGCAGGTTCTAGGCAAAAGCAAACCAGTCCTTGATAAAATTCAGTGGGAACATCTGTTCAAAAAACCTACCTGGAAAGTAGCCCAGACTTTGGGAAAAAGCTCAGCTCAGAGTCCAGCTGCTGCAAAGACGAATAATGCAAGAAGAAAAAGACAGGAGACAGAAGCAAAGCTGGATAATACACTTCACATCTCTACTGGTTTTTAAGCTTACAAATAAGTGGAATTATTTCATATTTTATTATTTCAAAAGATACTTGTAAATACAGAGACCAGAATCAAGGATCTGAAGCTGAAGCTGGGTTGATTTTCCATGCAGCTAAAAATCTTACTGATTCCATAAAACTGAATGCTGAGAACACATAAAATATGGTTATGTGTTGGAAATGTTGTTTTATATAGCAATTTGTACAGATTACATCAAATGAAATTGAATTATGTTAGGTAACAATTAATACACAAAAGATATTTTTTGTGTTAATACATGGAAAGGAAATGCATGCAAATGTTATGAGAAAAAGTCTATGAAACCAAAAATGGTAATTTTTAATATTGCTTAACAAATAACTTTGCAGAGTGGAATTAAGAACTTTTGCTTTCAAGATGCAGACTGCTAGAGCTTTCCGCACAAGTAAGGAGGAGGAGGTGGTAGTGGAAGAAGATACAAAATAAAAATCTTGATAAAGGATTGTTTAGTCACTAGTCTACTGTGTCACACTGTTGCTAAGGAGAAAACAGTTATACAGGCAGGATGTTTTAATTAAAAGCTGCATTTTCATAGCAGGGCAGGATGCTGATTTAGGTCAGGCTGGTATATGGTGATTCACTGATAAATTTTTGTCATGCTTTAGATATGAATGCTAATTTACTAAAATATATCTAACTGAAAGGTCATGAGCTGGCCATTTTGTTAACATTAGTAAAAGTTGGTTTGATAAAAAATTTTGTGGTTTCCTGGGTATGCACATGGAAACTACAGTATATGATGTTTCAATTGGTTCTCTTCCTCTGTCCAACAACAGTTGATATACAAGGATTTGGTGAGATAAAGGTGAACAAGATTCCTCCACAAATCTCCACTAAAACACCCTCCTCTGTTGACACCGAAGTCCTTACATACATCATCACACGCAGTCCCTGGCATTCCTTCAAAGTCACAGCCAAAATATCCTATGAAAACACTGAATCCTGTCCGAGGATCTTCCTTTAACTCCAATACATTTGACTGCTTGATGCTACACCTCAGCCCTGCTATCAAACTCTTGGAGATAGGGCAGGTGGTCCTACTGTCCAACTGTCAACACCACGTAGCAGGCTTAGATTCAGGTTGAATCCATAATGGGAAATAAATATTTGGATTTTGCTTTTTTGATGACCTGTTAAGTAAGATTTTTCCCTGTTCTTCTTTCTCACCTCATATCCCTCTTCTCTCCCATGTGGGCCATCTCTTGGCTAACATACTGCTTCCCAAGGCCCTTCTCAATGCCAGTTTTCCATGCCTCAGGCACCAAGTCCAGGAGAAGGCCCAAGAATATAAAGCATGGTTAGAGCATTTAAGCTACCTTTCATCTATACAGGCTACTGGTTTTGAACCCAGAATAGATAATGGCTGAAATACAGCCATCAATTTCTTTTTCTCTTCATAAAGCCAAAGAATAGCAAAATTGTAGTCTTTTAGGTGTACAAATAATATGTACTTTTACAGCAGCACCAATAAGAGCTCCCATCTGTGATTAAGATTCCCTTTTAGCAAGCCATACTAACACATACTCTGAATCAGAAACCTGCAGAATGTAAAGCTAAAACAAGCTTATAGGGAAGAGCTGGGCTCCTGGAACTTGTTTTACCTAAGAAGTCAGGCAATGGGAAAAGTAGCAGCAGCGGTTCAGTGGTCAGTGATGCAGGTAAAGCTGCATTATCCACTACCACATAATAAATATTTTGCTCCCCCTTAATCATGAAAATCATGAGAAATAAATATCAGACTGTGGCAGCTGCTGACAGACCTGACCCTCCTGCATTCCCAGCTGGCCATATGTGAACTGGCTCGACTCCTGTAATCATAGAGCCAAGAGCCAGCCAGCATGCCCTGCTACATGAAACTTGGATCTGCTCTGTCTATCTGAGTCTATGTCTAGACTGGTTCACTGGTGCTTTAGACGAGGGCTACAGGAAACTAATGCTAGCTCTGGTTCAAATGACCCTTGGAAACACAAAAACTAACAACCCAAAGTTATCTTATTTTGCCTGCTCCTGCACAGATATTATGAAACACATCAAAATTGCTCATGGTTTCCATCTGAAATCATTAAAAAAACCCTCTTGAGTAGGTGAAATTCAGCCAAAAATGTCCCAGAAAGTTAGCAGGCCTCAAGAAACACGTTTGCAAACCCACACTAACATCTGGATTGTAACAACACAGAAATCTAGCAAGTTTAGCCAAATGCCAGCTTTTGTTAAAGATGTTTCTTGTAACTGTAAACAATTACTCCTTTGATAGACAGCATCTGTTACATTTTCATGAACTTTGAGCATAAGTTCCTCCTTCCTGGATGGTTTCACAACTCGATGG
The DNA here is from genome assembly GCA_003342815.1 of Eudromia elegans. Classification (NCBI taxonomy): domain Eukaryota; kingdom Metazoa; phylum Chordata; class Aves; order Tinamiformes; family Tinamidae; genus Eudromia; species Eudromia elegans. The sequence continues at coordinate 13,200,141 of PTEX01000001.1, read as the reverse complement.
CAAGCTCCCTTTGGTTTTTATTCCCATTGTCATACCCTATTTGTGTACAAAAAATCAGTCTGTTATAGATTCAGAAAAAAAAAAAATCTCCTAGGGCACTCACTAGTAGTCCATTTTGCCTCACATTTGTTCTCCAATTAATTCTGTAATCCTATGAGTGAATGATTCTAATATAATTAATCAGAACTGCATGCATTCAAATCACTGCTGTGGACAAATGGTAACACAGTTGTGCTAAAGATACTGAGTTCGTGGAACAGCTAAGGCTGCTGCAGTTGGAGGACCAGTAAAACAAGCAAACAATCAAAAAAAAAGAACACTCACAAAAAAAAAACCACGGGGTGAGATGGGGAGAGGAGATTTTTTGTATTTGACAGGAAGCGTTTTAGAATCAAAAGCTACAGATTGTCTGCTCACCATTAGCAGTGTACTGGGCTGACACTCTATACCAGAAAAATGTTTTCAGTTGCTGTCATTGCCATTGTAAGAACAGTAAGCAGCTAATAAAGGCCTTTTGATCTATTTCTTCCAAGCCTTCCATTAACTATCTTTTGTCCTTCAGCATATATTATTTGAATGCGTAAATCCAATATATTTTTAAAAACTGTCATCCTAGACAGAAAAAAAAATGGTCATAAAATAATTCTATTACTCTTCTTAAAAATCAGTAAGGGAAAAAACAAAAAGAAAGCTCCGGAGATCTTGGCTGTTCTGTTCTGTTTCCTTATGTGGTAACAGTACTTGATTGTACAGACTGGAATAATTCTTTCCATTATGCCAGTTGGATGAATGAAAAGGCAATCATTATTTTTGTGCTGAACAGGTTAAATTGGGAAACTTTCTAATCACCAAAAGTCTAATTAAAATGAGGCTGTAACAATGAGTCTTCTAATGGTGTACAATGAATTGATAGTACAGACACTAACCCACAACATAACAAGCCCCTAAGCAGAATACATTCTGGATGCTGGAAACAAACAGGCCTATCCCATGCACAAACTGTGTGCTCGACAGCATTTTTTCTTTGCCTTCATCACCGTCTTTGATAAAGAATTTCATTCTTTATATCCATGAATTTTCACAATCTGTTTGTAGTAGAAAAAATTACAAATCTGTTGCATGAAAGAACTGCATCACTGAGGTGGTGGCAACACCACCCTGGCAGCTGAGGTCTTGGTTTAGTGATAAATTACTGTAACTTAAAGACTGCTTTTGCAGCTTTTGGTAAGACAGACCCTATGCTAAGATACATATTTGCACTGTTCTCTATTTGTTTGGGTGCATGTGCATAATCTTAGATCAGACTCTGTATTACGCGTAAAATATGATTGCATTTTATAGTGTACATCAATGCCAGGAGATAGTTTAACTTCTAAGAAACTTTTTAAGAGACACTATAAAATTTACCAGCAAGGAGTTGTCAGGAACGTGGTCTCCAGTGCTCACACTGCTTGACTACCAGGCTGACATCAGAGGCAGCAGCGATCACTAACTAACAGCCAAAGGTTAGTGGGAATTATTGGCAGATTCCTGTCAGAAACCGATAGCAGCAACCTTTGACAACTAACGATTTCCAGCTACTACTGAAAGAGAGTAAGGAGCTAAGAACTGCCTGCTGTGCAGAACTTACCCAATGAACCTCACAAAAATACAGACAAATACCCTATTTACCAAATTATTTAATTTCCAGCAGTTTCCATAAAAATAACTTTACTGACCTTGTGTTCAGAGGAGCTACAGATAAATGTCCTGGGTAAATACCTGCGTTGTGTTGCCTGAGCTGTTTTCAGTTCAATAGTGTATTTGGTGCATGACTTGGGCATACACATGCAGATATTTACCTGCAATCCTGTTAAAGTCCTTCCATGGATGAGGACTGTGATTAAAGAGCTCATTTAAATGGCTTCTGATGGATGACTTCTGCTGGACTGTACTCCTGCTCTGAATGCAGAATGAGAACCTGTATATACACACTATATATTTGATAGTTTTAATTTTCTTCTGTGTTTCTAAATGACTTACCCAGTCTTATTAATTGGAAAATATCTGTTTTCACCATCAGAAAGAAATTCCTTAATTTGTATAAACTTTTACCTAAGAACTCAGAGAGGATTTTGAGAGTCACTAAATTAATCTATGGGAAGTGTGAACATCGTAAGATGTCTTTCTATGGTGTGGAAAAACAATCCCTGATGGAGTGGGAGGGTTTGGACTACATGATCTCTACCAATCTTAACCATTCTGTGAATAATAACAATAATAATGTGAACATAATTTTTATGGTTGCAAAGAGAAGACAATAAAAAACTAGGCTTATTTTGCTATCCCTAATTAAAGACTACATCCACTTTATCCATTAAAATAAGCTGTAGGATCCAGATGTTGAGCTTTTACCAGGACAGTCCTGCTTCTCATGATGCAGTTTACTGTTTCACTTTTATTAGACACACATTAATTCCTACTTTCCTCTCAAGTGGCATTGCCAAGGGAAAATACTATTTATAACTGTCACAGACTTGTCTCTTCATCAGCCTCATCCTGCCTGCTTGCCGCATGCTGCTCCGCTGATATAACGGCAGCAGGAGATGGGGAAGAGATCAGCAGCAGTTTTGAAACTGCTTACAGGGAGCATTTAGAAACTTGTCACACTGCTGGGCAGCCTGTTCGTGTGGCCAGAACCCGCACTGTCTTTTCCTTCTTTTTCATTTTCTTGAAAGCTGTTTATAGAAAGCCTAATAAGGTGTATGAAACATATCAAAATGTTTCAAGGAATTCTATTAGAGCTACTAGTAATTTAAAAATATTATGCACAAGCAGAATTTCCAGTAGTAAGAAAATTCTGCAATGAATATCAAGTTCATTTGACAGTTAATTGGATATTCATGCAGTGTCTGTATTTCTGCACTTTATATCTCTTCCAATTTTCATTTGTGAGCAATGAAGAATATCATAAAGACTTTCTCTTTCTTTAAATAATATTTTGTCTAAAACAGTAGGAATGGAATGAAACAGAAGCCATAGAAGTCCTGCAATATGTGCAGGATTTTCGGGTGGGTTAAAGGCATGTTGAGCCTCCAGATTGCAACTTAAATGTTTGGCAAAGAATGTGTCTAGCATCTCCTACTCCTCTTTTATTGCTAATATAACTTACAAAAGCCAAACTCAAACAGCAGAAGTGACTTAGGAGGGAATGAGTAGATGAATAACATTTAAATGTCATTTCTTTTTATACTGCAGACCTCTGAGGAATGAAAAAGAAGGCTAAGAAGAGCTAGAAGTGAAATTACACTGCACTTTGACACTTTGTTCCACAACATCACTAATTTAGTTACAATGATAGCAATGAATACAAGCTACTTGGCGTCTGACACTAGCATTGTTGCAAATAATTGCTTAGCTGGGGGAATATACAATTCATCAACAACCAACTGTTACCTCATTCAGCATCGGTGTCTCAGGTCAGCTAGAAGAAGAGACCTTGCAGAGCGGTCTGCGAACAATTCAAACCAGTCATATTTGACTGCAGCAGTACCACGAAGAGGAACTTCTCTGGTGCTTTGAGGACACTTGTCAAAGAAATGGCTCACACTCTACACCTTCTGCAAGATCTACTCAATAAAGAACACCTGGAATCTTTTTTTTTTTTTTTTTTTTTTCCTAGTCCCATACACACCAGTTAAGTCAAACAGCAGAAAAGTCTTAATAATGGAGATGGGGGATTTACTTTTCATTAATTAAAACAAAACATGAGGGAAGTTGATAAAGCTAATAACAACATTATCTTAATCTCCAATTTATTACTGTCAGAGTAATTCCTGTATTTTTCTTTCCTTCCCTTCTGTTCATGTGATGTATTTAAATTTCTTCAGTTTTCTTCCTCCTCATGGTTAGCTTCTACACTCTATTTCTTCAGTCTCTTTTTTTTTTCCCAACATCATCCCAGTTTTTGTAGAGATGGTCTTTTTTTTTTTTTTTTTTTTTTACCTCATTGACATTTTATTTTCCTTTCTTTTCTCAAACAGTTGATTACCTCCACATTGATGATATTCGTGGTGTTTTGATGAATGTCTGAATACTCAGATGTGTATTCATGTCTCACTGAGATAAATAATTTTAATTAAATTCTTTTATCTTAATAGAAAATGGAGGTAGAAAATATAGAGCAAAAATTATTTGTATAAATATTAATTGAGGTTAAAAAAAGATCCATATAGATAATTTGCTTAGTTTTCTTCTTAAAGAGAGTGCAATTAAGTATTCAAATCACAGAATCACACAGAGAGTCACAGAATGGTTGAGGTAGGAAGAGCCCTCTAGAGATCATCTAGTCCAAGCCCCCTGCTCCAGACTCCTATGTCTAATCCAAACAGGTAAATAGTGCTCCATGGTCCCAAGTATGCATATATATTTGTTTGCCTTAATGTGTAAACAGTGTACATTGTTCCTTATTGAAGTTATCTCTGGTTACATGTTTTGGATGAGATATAAAATAAGAGTCTTGATAATTTCTGGTTATAGGTGATCACCTGATTCTTATAAGTTTGTATATTTTTACTAGGACTTTGAGGAAATTCCAAATTTGCTATTTATATGTTATAGTTATTATAGTTCAGCTGGTAAAAGAATTCAAATTTTCTGGATTATATTAACTACATTATGGTATATAATATAATATAATATTTAATATATATTTCAGACATGTACATGTATGTTCACACAAGCATAGAAGAACTTTTTTTGAATGAAAAGGAGTGCAAGAATCAATATCGGAAAGCAGAGCAGCTTTCTACAATAGAATATTTTGCTTGCACATGAGATAAAAATAATTATGAGTTCTATAACTGCCACATATTCATGAAAGATCTCAACAACAATATGTGCCATAGCACTATATGGATATGTTTGACTCAGTTCTTCAAATACTGAAGAAGATTTGTAAAAATTAAAGTGAATCAGAACAGGTAATCTTATTAGACAACTTGCCAATCAGTCAGTAAACAGTAAAGAGGATGAGCCATCCTAGAATGAAAATCAGCAAATAGCCTTTCATGGCAGACTCCAGCAAAATTTCTGTTTTTATGGGTCCTGTAGGTGCCACTGATGAAATTTGCTGTAGTTCTCACAGAGACGACTGTAGGTGACGGTAAAGTGTGGAAAGGATGCACTTCATTGTGGATATATAGCTGAAACATTAGTGGAAATCTTTCTGTTTGTTTCAGCTGAACCAGTATTTCAATAAGTGAGCCAGAGGTATGTGTGTACTAAGGCAAGCTTTCAGCAAGTCACTGACAAATTATCTACCTGAGCATGAACACAATGACCTCAGCAGAGAAATTTGGAAAAGTAAATCAAAACCAAGCCATGTGGTATTACTTTATCGCTTTGATGTCTTTTTCTAATGAAATACATTCCACAATATCTTATTTTACCTTGCTGCTGTTAGAGACTACAAATAAAAGACTAAATGATCATCTGAAAAAGAGTGCTCCCTATAAAAATGTTTTCCTAACTCAAAAACTGATTTTATTGGAGGAGTAGGATCATTATTTCTAGTAAAAAATTCAGATTAGGCTTAGATCCTTCAGACACTGTGGTGAAGATACCCCACAATCCTTACACCAGCCAATCTGTGGACAGTGTGCATAACCAAAAGTTAGATACCCTGTTTAAATGCAGAACATGATTTTGAGCAGTGATATTAAGTGACAACTGCCATCTGCAGTTACTTACAGATTGCTTTTGGCCATGTCCTTGCTCCTGGTCTTCTTCACAGCCAAATCATTAGGAATGCTTTGAAGAATCCACTACAGTTTCACAGAATCACAGAATGGTTGAGGTTGGAAGGGACCTCTAGACATCATCTAGTCCAACCCCCCTGCTCCAGCACGGACACCCAGAGCACGGGGCACAGGGTGACATCCAGGGGGGTTTGGAAGATCTCCAGAGGAGGAGACTCCACAGCCTCTCTGGGCAGCCTGTTCCAGGGCTCCATCACCCTCATAGGAAAGAAGTTCTTCCCATATAGAGATTAAACTTCCTGGGTTTTAATTTATACGCTTTACTCCTGATCCTGTCACTGTCTGCTACCAAGAAGACTTTGGCCCCATTGTCTTTTTACATTCTCCCCTAAGGTATTTGTACATGTTGATCACATTCCCTCTCATTCTTCTCCAGGCTAAATGAGTCCAGTTCATTTAATCTTGCCTTATACAATAGATGCTGCAGCCCTCTTTGTTGCTCATCTTTGTTGCTCTATATTAGTTTTGTCTTTATAAACATATGTAATCACGTGTGTTCTGTCCATACACAGAACAAAAGCATTTTAAAGTACACAGCCAGACTCTGGAATGCAAAAATGGTTCTGCATACTGTTGTGTAGATGTAACCAAAACAGCCTAAAGCAGACAGCCCTGAAGTGTGTCCAATGAAAAAAATCATATATTTGACACCTTATCTTGATCTTATCTGAAGATTACCTCATGTTTCATGCTTTCCTCAGCCCCTGCCCAGCATAGAAAGTGAATTTCCGACTGGCTCATGACATGGTTTATTTATTTTTCCAGTGTTATTTTAGTTTAAGCCTTATTTGCCAGTCTCTTCAATGCATTGTGGTTCATGCCAAAGGTCAATGAGGGTGGGTAAATCAGCCAGTAACCCTGAAAATGAAGTTGCAAGTAATGGAGATTCAAATGCTGAAGATCTAATTAATGCCTTAAGCCACAAGTGGTAAAAAAAAAAAAAAAAAAAAAAGGATTATGATAAAAAATAGAAAGCTGGCATTGATTCCTTTTGGCTCAGATGAGAGGATCAGCTCAACTTCTCTGTGCTAGTGTGGCACTTGCTCTTCTTTGATCACACTCCTGGAGAGCTTGCCTGTGTTCTGTGGTTTACGGAAACTGGCCATTATTCAGCAAAATTGAGCTAAAACCTCTAAATTCCCTTTAAGTGCTCCTCAGTCAAAGCTTTACCTCAGATCACTGGGCCTGGGCTTTAAAGAAGTAAAAAGACAGGATAAAATCGCCACCAAATCTGTCAGATTATTTTAAGACACTCAATTCCAGTCAGTTAAACTGGCTCAAAAACATGCTGATAGAAGAACAGTATAGTGGAAATGAACTAAGTGAACTCCAAAAAAAACAATAGCATCAGACAATGCAGACGGCTTCCCTGAGCTTCCTGTCATACACTCAGTCTCTAAATCCCAACAGAGCCAGTGTAGGCAAACAACATTTTACAAAGCAAACACAGAAGTCTGGGTCTTTCCTGTTTTTCATAGTGAGGTCACCTGAAAAATGAACTAGATATATCTCAGGTGTTTGGTTTTTTGTTGTCTCCTGCAGCTGTTACGCAGAGAGAGGAAGAGTTTTCTTTCCTGTTATTTATTTTATATTTTTTAACAGATCCTGTGCATATTAACAGTGAAGGAGAAAAAAAAAACTTGGAAAGTGCGACCTGTTCAAACTATTTTTCCTTACACAGGTTATCGGTGCTGTGAGTCAGAAGAGGAAAACAGAATCCAGGATGCCAGAAAACATTAAAATTACTCACAAATGAGTTGTAAATTGACATGTTAAAAAAAGGTAACAACAAGTTTGTATGAAATAGTTGAATGACACAATATTATTCCGGAAATACAGGCCATTGAATGTTGTAACTACAAAAACATAGCCTAACGTGACTGCATTGTTCAAAAGAAAAGGGAAGTACCAACAAAGTACTGTATAATTCCTATCAAGAAGTAGTAAATTAAATAACAAGTCCTGGAAGTACATAAAACTTTGTTTAGCACAGATTTCTTTTTCATGGCAATAAGCTAACCACATCCAGGTAATATTTTTTAATTCTCCTCCAACAAAGGTGCTTTCTTTCATTTCTCCTGACTTAAAGGAGAAATTTTTGGAGTAATTTTTACCTAATTTCATATAGAAACTGTGTCTTTTTGACTCATTAAAAAAAAAAATCCCCCTCCAACTCATTTAAGGTGATCATGTTCATTAAATTTTAAACCACAAATATATGCAGACATTTACTGCTTGATAGGATTCTGAAAGATTAACTTAGCGTATGAGCCACAAGTTCAGTTAGATGGATCAAATGGCTAACATGTCACCAATTTATTGTTCTCCAGGGACTAGGAGAATTGAAATTTGACAGACAGGATACACTGTACCACACTTACTGGCAGAACATTAAATCCCAGAAGCCAGAATTTATGTGTTACAAGCAATGCATCTTTCTGTTTTGTTTTGTTTTTCAAGCAGTGTAGAGCTGAAAATAGCACAGACAATGTTTGAACGCTGGCTCCTAACGGGCTAGCAGGAAGAGGAAATGTGGATGTCCAAGAAGCTCTTCAAGGAAACATTAAAGGCATCTTTCATTGAGTGCTACTAACTAGTCAAATCTTTCGTGCTGGGATAGGAGTTTCAGAGCATCAGAAGAAAAAGCAACATATCTTTCCGGAAGGAAAACATGTAAGATAAAGAGTGTATGGGCTATAGAGATAAATTGGGTTACAAGTTGAGAATAGTTGTAAAATGTAACTTACCATGTCAAATTAGCTACATGCATTCTGCACTTGTCTAAGCCTTGACCATATTTACCCATGAGGAAGAGATATTATGAAAATAGAATTGAAACTTCTGAGACTCATTTGTATAATAAAAATTTTTTTTCACACTCTTAAAATCGCATACATAACTTTTAAAATTAAACTTTTTTTTTTTTCCACGAGCTGTGTCAAACGTATTTGCATAGAATTTTCATGTTATAAAATGTTGCATTTTCAAAAGTGAAGCTTTTCAGGGTCCAGACTTCTCTTTTCATAGTATGACCGTTAGAAATGTAGTGTAAATCTAACAAGATGGCATGGCACCGTTGGAAAATAAATTATGGTCACTGTCAAAAGCCACATGAAGTCTGTAGTAGAGAGCACACAGAACACAGGAAGCTGAAACTATTTGAATGCTGCATTTCAGTCATATTTTAATGGCATTGATACTAGGTTTTTTATTAGCTAGACTGACCTGCTTCCTAGAACATGTTCTCATGGGCTGCTCTCATCCACTTCATTGTCTTTTCTGCTCATAAAGCATTACTTTTTTTTTTTTTTTCCCTTTTCCCTATTGAAAATAAATTAGTGTAACTTAATTTTTCACTCATTGGAAACAGGTTAAGACTTGTAAGATGCATTTCTGTATGGACATGTCAAGTACATAGTCAGATTCACACCATCAGTGATAAGCAGTGCAAAGCCCCAAAATATCTGGAGGCTCTTCTGGTCACTACTGTAACACTTCCTTGAATTCAGGTGATAAATCTGTTCAGAATAAACCATATTTGCAGGAAAATGATCATTAACATAAATTGGTATAGTTTTGAAAACTCCACTATAGCTCAGGTTAGCTAGAGGCACAAACACTCTTTTGGTTAGTATTCAGAGCATAGAAAATGAGACAACCAACAGAACAATTGGGTCTTTTAACTCCTATGTCTTCAATTTGTTTCCTGCAGTACTTCCTTAGCTTGCACAATACTTCATCTCTCTTTTGCCCTGAAGGTGGAGTGTTTGTAATAGTTATATTTATTTCTGGAGTTTTTCCATCTGTGGGGTACTGGCTTTAGACATCCCATTTCAACTACAAACACAGTTTACACTCAGTGAAAGCATAAAATGTTCTGACTAGATAGCTAATGATTTATTGTTGCCAACAACAGCAGTTTTCTAATTCCATTACCATAATTTCCACTGAAGTTCCATTTCCAGCACTCCATGTTTAGATTCCAGGTAGATGAAGGTTAATAATTTAGTGCTGTGAATGTGCTTCACTACTCTAATTAACACATTAATTGTTATAGGCTTACTTTCTTTCTAGAAAAAAAAAAAACAGAGAAATAATTACTATACATTTTTTTCTGAAAAAAATCAAATGAGGGATCTTAAGAGTTATACTGAATATATCACATATAGTATCTTCTCTTCTTAATACAAACTGAGCACTGTAATTTAAAACCAATGAACAGTCACCTATTTTCTATTGCTGCTGAACTGGGTTGCCACTTGCCTTGACTCTGTCCTTTGGGAGACTGCCAGCATTGTGTTGCAATTTAATGCTGCTATAATCCACTGTGTCAGTAAAAACATGCCTTCCCAATTTCTCTCTCAAATGAGGTCTTGTCAACATCTCCTAATGCTAATATTAGGAAAGAAGGTTAAATATATGTGCTTTGTGAATGGCTAGGTCTATTGTAGTTTTGGTAGGTTCAGTGGTACTCTCATCAGGAAGTAGAATAAAGGTTTAATTGAAAGATGATCTTACAGTCAGTTCTCTGAGGTAGTCATTGTTTGCAATGAATTTAGTTCAAGGTGGAATCACATTTTAATTCCAAAATGTTGGTACAGTAAGAGAGAATGCATGTTCAGCAAACTAAGAAAAATAAAATAGAACTTAAATCTCCAGGATGCTACACAAACATAAAATAATATGAGAAACATTTTCCTGATGGGCAGGATGAGGACTACGAGAATGTTGGAGAATGTCATATCTCCAATATCTAATGAACATTCAAAGACCATCCTAGACCTAATGTCTATCCAAATGAATGATTATTTCTAGGAACTATGGCACTGCACTGGTTGGTTTGCACACGTTCAATTTATTCATTTATTCTCCTGTTCAATTTATTCATATCTTGTTCAATTTATTCATTAACAACCTGGATGAAGGGATGGAGTGCTCTCTCAGCAAGTTTGCTGACGATACCAAGCTGGGAGGAGTAGCTGACAGCCCTGAGGGCTGCGCTGCCATCCAGAGGGACCTGGACASACHGGACARCTGGGCRRYRAGWAACCTCATGAAGTTCAACAAGGGCAAGTGTAGGGTCCTGCACCTGGGGAGGAATAACCCTAGACACACCTACAGGCTGGGGACCGACCTCCTGGAGAGCAGCCCTGAAGAGAGGGACCTGGGTGTCATGGTGGACAACAAGTTGACCATGAGGCAGCAGTGTGCCCTCGTGGCCAAGAAGGCCAATGGGATCCTGGGGTGCATTAAGCAGAGCGTCTCCAGTAGGTCAAGGGAGGTGATTCTGCCCCTCTACTCAGCCCTGGTGAGGCCGCACCTCGAGTATTGTGTGCAGTTCTGGGCTCCCCAGTGCAGGAGGGACGTGGAGCTGCTGGAGAGAGTCCAGCGCAGGGCCACAAAGATGATTAGGGGCCTGGAACATCTGCCCTATGAGGATAGGCTGAGAGAGCTGGGCCTCTTCAGCCTGGAGAAGAGAAGACTGATTAATGTATATAAATATCTCAAGAAAGGGAGTGAGGAGGAGGGGGCTGGCCTCTTCTCAGTGGTGGCCAGTGATAGAACTAGGGGAAACGGCCACAAATTGAGGCACCAAAAGTTCCACAGGAACTTGAGGAAGAATTTCTTAACAATGAGAGTGACAGAGCCCTGGAACAGGCTGCCCAGAGAGGTGGTGGAGTCTCCTTCTCTGGAGATCTTCAAAACCCGCTTGGACACCACCCTGTGCCACATGCTGTAGGTGACCCTGCGAGTGCAGTGGGGTTGGACTAGATGACCTCTAGAGGTCCCTTCCAACCTTAAGCATTCTATGACTCTATGATTCTGTGTGCTGAGATGGGCCAGCTAGGGAGTTACTAATCTGCTTTGGAGTGTTTTCATAACACCTAAGGAATAGCAGTTATTTGAAACAAGGCTTATGAACACGAGAGGAAAGCTATTCCACATTGTAGACGAAATGTATAAGAATATCGAGGAAAGAATATAACTAACTGAAGAAAAATACTTTGGAAAAGTATTTTTGGTTTGGAAAAATACTTTGGAAAAGTATTGAGCTTTGGAAAAAATTGGGAGAATTTCAGGAAATTTTCTAAGACATGATCAAGCTCCTTTTTTTTTCCATGTCTTATTTGTTCTTGGAATATATGTAGCTTGAATACACTACTTTTGAGGATCATATGATGTTACTTTTTATTTTCACAACATTCAATAAGAAGGTGTTATAGTCACATGAAGACCAGTAATGAAGTCATGGATGTCTTGCATGAGGCTCTTGAACAATGTATGTTACATGCCTTGATTGAGCATCTCATCACAGAAGGTATTAATCTCCTTCTCATTTCCAGCCTGTCCTCTGTCAGGGTATTTCCTTTATTTATGCAGTTCTACCTTCTGCCTTTCTTACTCTGGTACTCATTAGACCTAGGCTATATAAAAATATGTGTGTATATCTGTATATATATATTTTTGTGTGTGAGTTAGTATTGCCTTCCTTTGCAGTACATTTTCAGAGATGCATTTTTTTGTGAATTCAAGGAATAGATTGAGATGATCAATACCTCTATAAGATAGGATTGCTTTTCAGTTATACTAGGAGCCCAGTAAAATATGTGTGACCACACACAGCCCTCTGATTCAGCAAAACGGAAAGAAAGTGCATGTTGCAGCAACAAGAAGGTAGCAATCACATGAGGATGGAGAAGACTCCATTAGGGTGGCTTGATCAGGAATTGCTATAGGAAATGCTGATGGATCTACAGCCCGAGGCTGGCCATCCCACCTAAATGGTACAACACCAAACACACACCTGCTCCCCACAGGATGATTCAGGCTCCTATACATTGCTATAGTAGAGGCAGTGGTCCTACCAGCTTGCTGACCTGTTCCCGTTTCATCTACAATCAGACACCATTAGGTATCTTATGTTAACAGGGAGGCAGAGGTTAATAGCTGAGGAAACAAAAGGAAACAATGCTTTAAGCCATGTATTGGTAGGCTATAGGTGCCTTCTTCCATCAGTCAAGACTAGAACATAGAAATAATAGAATCATTTTAAATAGCTGTTTATTTTTCATCTGCACCTGGGAGTTTATTGGAATATCAAGTGGCTCATTTTTAGGACTGCCTGTAAGAGAGATGCAAGGTACAAGATCACCCTAGGGGGTGGATCTGCTTCTTGTATTGGAGTTTCTCTGTTTGTTTCAAGTAGGCCAGCATATCAAGATAAATATTAGGATGTTTGGAATTTTGGCGGGTTTACAAACTGAAATAAAGCAAGGATTTAAATATAGATCCAGAAGAAGCATGTGAACTTCTGTTTGCTTAAAGCTTAGGTGCCTGATTCAGAGCTGTACATTAGTCATCTCTATCTAAGCTCAGTACCAGAATAGAGAATCCCATTGTGAGATTAGCTTCTGACTTATACAAAAAGCTCAAAATTAAAATGCAGCCTGAGAAAGAGAAGGAACTAAAAATAGTAACCAACTTCTCTATAATATCATGTGGCCAATTTACTCATCTGGAAATAGACCCAAATTCAGCCTGCTCCTCAATTTAAGATTTCACCCTAGACCTTTATTTCCCACTTCCTAAGGAGGTCATACGAACACTTCACAACAAAGAAAATTTTGCAGTGTTAAATGGAAGTAGTATTTGAGACACTTCACCAACAGGGCAGCATGTGAGAGGAGTGTTTCTTGGATTTACAAACTCCAATTCCTTCCAAGTGCTATCATAGGACCTAAAGCAGATGGTCTTAATTCATACCCCCAAATATTTGCCTTGGCTTATGGGAAGGATCAGATGAAAGAAGTGAATTATCCTGGTTTCCCTCATGATTGTTTTAATGACTGGATCATCTTTCTAGGTTATTTCTCCATAGCAATATGGGAGGGGAATGGCAAATCCATTCGAAAACACTTCAGGAATTTGTAAATAAAATAACAAAGCTTCTAAAGCAATTATCCTGAAGGCTTATCAGGAAAAAAAATACATCTTTTTTTCTTTTTTTTTTTCAGTCAGGAATGTGTAGCTGACGCGACAGTAGCTAGTTTGGGGCATATAGGAAAACAAAAGAAGGTCACTTCCTAGATTGTGAATACAAAATATTTAGAATAGATGAAGTAGGGAAAACAAACCAAAAGTATGCAGTATTTTGATAACTAGTGTCTCCAAAGAATGGCTATCATGGATACTTTCATGAAGAGATATTTTTATTTTGAAAACAATATTTGCTCATTTTTTTAAATAAACTCCCTCTTACAAATCTGCACGACAAAACACTTCCAGCATTTTTGTGGTTTCTATAAATATTAAAAAAGTCACCTTGAAACACTCATAGAACAAGAAATATATTTAATATTCAAATTCCTTTAATGTTTTATCTAGGTTCACTGTTTTTCTGTTGAAGAAAACAAATATTCATAATTGTGTGCATTCCCTCTCCCAGTCTATTAGTACATTCTCTAAGCTAGAGTTTAAAATACTGGCTAAGTTACTCTATCTTGGAACTGCTCTTTTCTTTCTTAGCTGAGGTTTAATCCAGCACTTGATATCAGTTAACAGCCAATATCCTTTTCCTTTACCTTTTCAATTCCAGCGATGTTTCTCCTGTCCCTTGCACTATTGAACTTACTGTGTTGATACTGAATGCTTTCTTTTCAATATTAATTACACAAGCACTGGAAGCACCAGATGCTGATGAATCAAAGCCTGCAGAAAGAAGATTTAATGGTTAGAGAAAATCAACAACTAGAAGTGGGGGACAGTTAATTTAATTTTCCAGAAGTATTCCATTTCAGAAGTATTTTTTCTTAGCTAGGCAGGCTATTGTAATACTTAACACACGATTTCCTAAACAAATAAGGGAAATCTGGAAGACTGGGTTTTGTTGGAGATAAAATAACGTTTCTGTATGATACTGTGATGCAGTGATTTGTATTTTCTCATGCAGCGTCTTACCATGATTACACCACCCATTAACTGCAAAAGCAATGCAGTTTGACACATCCTGCAGCCACGCTGTGGTGCTGCTGAAAGTCACTGAGCATATGCAAAGACCCACAATCAAGGCGAGAAAGGGTTTCTAGACATGGGTGTTACCAGCTATTCACTTTAACATTCCTCTCCCAGTTAGATAAGAAACTGCTCCTTTTTCAAACTTTTTGTTATTTTTTATTTTTACTTATTATAACAAAACATTTATAAAATAAATGTTTATTTATAAAATAAATATTATTTATAACAAAAAAACCCATATTTTTCTTCAACTTCATTGTCAATATCAGTCTCTCTGTTCTTAGGAAAGCAAAAACTTAGTTTGCTCTACTTTTAAGGATAGACACAATTCTAGATCATTTTCACCTTAAAAGGTGAATCCATCTGTGAATCCATCTGTGTGGAAAGTATGTGTTTGTGCAGGAAAAAAGAAGAAGAAAGGAGAGTGGAGATGGTTTTACCACAACGTCTAGTTGTGGATTGAACCATTGTTTAAACCTAACAGATTTTTATACCTCAAAAGCACTATACACCACATAGAAACAACTTGAGTGATATCCTAATTACACTGGATTGAGTCCTGAGTAAACTTGCCAACAGTTTGTGCATATATAAAGTAGGGAAATGAAAGAATTTAAGGGGAAAAAAAAAAAAAAACCAAAACTTGGAGGCAGTGAGAACAGGGCTACAGGCAGCTCTGAAAGAGATGGAGGTTGTGGTCCAGAGGACATATCACATCTAGGAGCAAACTGCAGATTCAGTAGCTAAATACATCTTTGACCATCAAAGTCTTCCAGAGACTTTTTAATAGGAATAAAGTGAACCCAAGTAATTTACTAAGCTATCAAAAACAAACAAAAACAAATCGTCCCAATACAGTATAAAGTAAAATAGACTATTCATCAGATATATTTTTCTTCTGCCTCACCACAGAAGCTGCTACCACCTCTATTTCCTTTCCTCTTGACATGGCTGATACCTATATTTTCTGAGTTACTGATTTACCATTTGTAACCCGTTAGTGCTTGAGCAGAATTCTGATGATGTTTGTGAGGCAGGGATTAGAAAAAGATGTTATGAATATGAGTGACAGAAAAAACTTTCCAGTCCTTTTTTCTTATCCCTCCTGTCCTTCATATAGTTGTGTTTTGAAGTATGCTGTCCTGCACTGAAGTCCACCCAAGGCCAAGGTATTCCTAAGTACAACAGACTATTACATGGCTAGTGCTACTTCCATTTTTTTCACTTCCAACAGCACTTCCAATTTTAATCCTTGATCCTCGTTTTATAGGCAATATTCTTCATTCATAGTCAGTCTGTCATATACTGTAACTCTTCACCCATCTATTTCTAAGAGTCAGTGATTTCCTCTATGCTCATTTATGGACTGATCCTACTATGAAAAAAGAACCTGCATCTGTAAGGAAGTCCATTATACTGCTGGCAGGATCTAACATCTGATTATTTCCTCCTCCTTTAAACATAGCACATCTGCCCGTGCTGGCTCTTATTCTATTCCAACATTTTTATTGTAATAATGATTTCCCCTGTTCTTGACTTTTGTTTTGAGACTAGTATCCAGTTTGTCATTTCCAGCCCCAGCTCTGTGGACATGTGGGCAGCCCAACCAGCTGCCGCAGGGGATGGTGCTGGAGATCATGCTGCAGCATGAGTCCAACAGGACTCATGCAGGGCCATGCCAGGGCTGGAGCGGGTCCCTCTTTGTCATCACAGGCAGGGACTGTCAGCCTCATGGTGGGATCAAATGGGAACCTGGCCTGGGCAGCGTGGGAAGAGCAATAGGCGGTCTAGGGGGTGTCCTCAGGGCCCCAACGATCTCCTGGTGCATCATGCCTATCTCATTCTTGTCTTGCAATAACTCCAAAGTGCAATATATGATATATATTACATGCAGGAGAGATTTGAAATTTTCCACATTAGTTCTGGTTTTGTCTTCCTGATGTCTATGCAACACCTTGGCCACTATTTTTTTTTTTTTTTTTTTTTGCTTTTGAACAGTTCTTTGATATTTATCTTCAATATCTTTTCATTCTGTGACATGCTAGTGTTAGAATAATCCAAAACCATGTAAACAGCTTTTCCTATTGACACTCTTTCCTGTTCTTGGACCTTTAGATCTAACGAGATGTTTGTAGAAACTACTGTGGTTTAAGAGTCAAGTATTAGAGAGGCTGTGGAGTCTCTTTCTTGGGAGATCTACCAAAGCCGCCTGGATGCCACCCGGTGCCCTGTGCTCTAGAGGACCCTGCTGGAGGAGGGGGGGTTGGACTAGATGATCTCTAGAGGTCCCTTAACCATTCTATGATTCTATGATTCAAATGATTACACGGTCAGTAGTGCCAGTGTAAGTATAGGGGACTCATTTATAACTACTCATTTGTTTGGGTATCTAGTCCTCACATTTACAGCACTAATAAAATGAATAAATTTTATTGTAAAGTGTGATCAAATTTTAACTGGTGTATACTTTTAGGTAGCTGAAATACATTTACTTAGGTACAAAATCTCAGTGAATCTGTCAACCTAAATATTTTACATTTAAGCTTTAAAATTACTTTCTGATTTTTGATGTCAAAGAAATATAAATTTCCATGAATTCTATTCCTTAGATTAAAAATACAAGCTGTTTGAGCAATGGTAGGGTTAACAAACCAGAGTACTACTTCCCCATTGTGACAATTATCCAGCTATTCCACATGTCCTTTATGATCCCTTGTCTGAATGTTGATTGGAAGCTATCTGCATTTCCTATAACTGCCTGACAGGCAGTTCACTCTTGGCCTCTTAACCTCCGTTTAACCCCAGTGTCCTCTCCTTCACTAATATATATAGTATATTATCAGAGATTCTCTGAAAACTAGATGGATGGAAATCAGTTTAGTGCCTGAGCTTGCAACCAAACTACAAAAGTGAATATGCATGTTAGCCTTTGCTGCATTTAATAACCACTATATTTATAGCACATATATGAAAAGAAAATCCTTTTTGAAATTGGTTGTTCATTTCTAATAAGCATAGTTATCTCATAGGTACCTCATTCTCATACTTACCTTTTGTTCCTTATTTATTGTTACTTTTTGTCTGTGAATCATTTATTTACCCCCTTCTCAAACCAAAACTTTTAAATGGAAATAGATGCTACTTTTGGCTTTGAGACAAATACTGAACACTGTAAGATCATTCCTTCCTGTTTTTATTTTCTTTATTTAAAACTAGATCTAAATATCACCAGTATTTTCAGTGTTTCTGAGTACACCATGGTATATTTGGAGCAGTCACTCCACAGTTCCTCCTCTAGCACATGCTACTAAATGAAGGAATTAAATCTGAAAGGTTTTTTTTTACTGTTTAATTTCCTTGCTTTATTACACATTCCATTGCTTAAAAACTAAACCAATTCCTTCCTTCTTTACTCTCACATAGGACATACCTGAAGAAGATTTATTCAACATTATGAATTTTTACAATGCCTTAATAAGCAGATCCATTATAGCAATTGTGATGCTGTTACAAAACAGATACAATCTGAGTTCAGCAATTCCTAATAGCATGTCTGGTCCGCATGCTACTGGATTCTAATGGTAGTAGAATGAAATATGGGATAATTAACAAATTTTATTCATTAATTATCTTTTCACGCATTAGAATTTCATATATTTTTACTAATTCTCATAAGAATTTTAAAAACTCTTAAGGCTTGGCTTTGAATACTAACTTTATTTTTGAATATATCCACTTCTCTAGTGGAATGTAAAAGCATTGATGGTTTTACAAACTGGGCATTTAAAACAGATAATGAGAAAGCCAGAAACACTTCTTTTCCCCATTTTTCACAAGGCAGCAGTTGTACTTCTCTGCACGTTTTTAGTTTAGACAAGTGAAAGTGTCTGAAATAGGCATATAGCTGCCATGATCACATCGGATATCAGCCATACCAGTCATTGCCATGTCAGTTATTTAAATTATTAGTAGACCTGGAAGACAACTCATGGATGAAGTATCATTCTAATAGTTGTGAAAGTATGTGGTGATGGAGTATTTATTTATTTATCTATTTATTTCTAACCCCCTATGTAGATATTCTTGAACTGATATTTTTTCCTACTCGGGTATTTTTTTCTCAGTTTTCAGAAGTGCTGTAAGACCCTTCCCACCATCAGAAAAACCATTTGTATTGAAGAAATTAATTAGGCAAAACATAACAGTCACAGAAGTCTGTGTTACTCTGTTCGTATTACATTGCTAAGGGTTTTCTTCATCATTTTGAACACCTGGTGAGTGTATCAGTTACTGGAATAAATTCTGCTCTCAATTACAGTATCATTAGCAACACAGGTCACTAAATGCTAATGATGTGCTTGGCTCAGGACAATCAAAACTCAGCAACCTTGGTTCTAAAATGAACAATATTTTATAGTCAAGATTTTTTCCACATTACACCTTGTCCAAAGACTGTCTGTGTAATGAAAGCTTTCACTCTGGTGAAAGGTTTTGTTCAGGGTGGCTGACGTGACAGAAGAGATTTGTCTTTTCTTCTCTTGCTTCCATTAAGAGTAAAGGAAGCTCTGCAGCCTATAGGTTCTTCAAACATGGAAATACTATAACTGGTTGTTCTTACTTTCACTAGATGGTGCTGGTGAGTAGTTTACTGAAAAATACATAAATCATATAACCATAAATGTAAATTTTTTTTTTACTAGAATTTGTTGGTTTATGTTTTATTTTTCTCATTGGATATGATAGTGGAATGGAATATGAAGAGAGGAAAAAGTCATAGGCAATCTAAGTGCAGTGGAATTAGGATTCAAAAGTAGCCCAGGTGTTTAAAGTCAATTTCTTTGCAGATTTTGTCAAACAATTGAATTTTGAATTAGGAGGTTGTAATATCAGGACTTTATAAGAAGATTTCAGCATAAAATTTTCAGCT
Source organism: Eudromia elegans (assembly GCA_003342815.1). NCBI lineage: Eukaryota > Metazoa > Chordata > Aves > Tinamiformes > Tinamidae > Eudromia > Eudromia elegans. The sequence continues at coordinate 13,180,401 of PTEX01000001.1, read as the reverse complement.
TCTTTTACAATGTTCTACAGAAGAAAATAAGTTCATTCTCTTACTTTATATACCCAAGTTGCTACCTTTGTTGAACTCAACCACTTGGTGTCTTCCCTAGTTAAGTTTGCTTGGAATTCAAAGAGTTAGGTAGTCTGTAGGTAGTCTTTAGCATTTCTCATTTGAGAAGAATTTCTTTTTGAAACTCTCAGGCAGACTGGATCTACTGCCTAGGAGCAACATGACCACAAATCAACACTTTCATTCAGAAAGGCAGGAGGAGAATGGGCCTACTGTAATGTGACAGCTAAAAGGCAGATTCCCAGGAACTGGGAGGCTAGGATATTCCCTGGTCAGACTAAAGCAGTGCAAGCTGCTACAGTCCATCTCCAGACAGAGTGTTGCAGGTGAGTGAAGGTAAAAGAGGAATGGAAGAAAGCTTTTACCCTTTCTCCTAGAGTTGTATCACTGTGAAGAGAGAAGGAAAATAAAGCTTCATGTTGGAGCTCAGGAATGAATATATTCCCTGGAAAGAATTCTCAGAAGAAGAAGAAAACATCTAAGCTGTGGGTGTACTGAGGGGCAGGGGTCTCCAAGGTGGTGAAACAAAGACCTTTCTGGAAGCCACACCACGGCTTATATACCCTCGTACCAACAAACCCTGCCCCCTCCCATGAGGCAATCACAGAACACCCCCACACCCTCTCCACGAGGTGCTCACATGGGAATCTCCGAGCAACCTCCAACCAACCCTTGTGAGCCCCAAACACCTTTATCCAATGAATTCAAAATGTCCTAATGACCCAGAGTTTTACATTTCAATGACCCTGAGTTTGTCCCAGGCTCTGCAGACCCCCACACTAAGCATTGCTTTTGTCTTTTTCATTAAACAGTCTTAGACCAGCTATGCAAGGTCCTGAGCACAGGAATCAGAATTCAGGCCTTGCCGAGAAACATCTCACCGCTGAGCTGTGCGCTCAGGCTCCCTTAGCACTCTCTCATGTGCCCTCTCTCCTTGGTCTTACAACTGCAACCCAGCAGTGTAAACTTTATTCCTGCTTTGATAAATAGGGGAAATGTGAGTGACATATTTCTTTCTTTAACTTTTCTAATAACTACATGTCCCCCGTTTGGTATATTGTGCATACACATCCCATGCTGAATACTGTATTAATATACTACACATGAAATATAATTATTTAATTCACATCCCATTCTAGTACCCGTAAACCTAGCAGGAAATTCCAACTAAATGGGGATGAAATAATGATGAGGAAATGTTAGGACAAATACCATAAAAATAATGGCAGTAAATGGTATTTTTCCATTAATAATATTCCAAAACCAAAACTCCATCTATCCCATTCCATCCTCAGACAACTTTTAAAATTAAATGAATTAAAATAGTCAGAATAGCTTTGTGCTTAAATTTATTTTTCTGATTTTTAACTCTATCTTCTCTGAGTATGTCTCACACCTATCTCAAGTGAAATTCTGTCTTTCAGTGCCTGTGGGTGTTTTTCTTTTTTTCCTTTAGATTTTAATAAGCTATTTGATATATTATCTAGTAGCAATTTGGCTATCTATATTGAAAACAGAAGCAAAATCAGCTTAAGAAAAATGGACACTGTGTCCTAACATTTGTGAGTAGCTTAGCTTTAGGAAATGCATTATGTATCTCATGAATCAGCACACAGGGGATAGATGATAAACGCCATTTAAGTTCAGTACAAATGCACACAGAATGCAGGCATATGTAAAGCAGATGCACATATGTCTGGTGTAAGAATGACTACCCAGAATCTGATTTCTCCCCATACCATTTTAAATCTGATTCTATTAATTGCCAGCTGGCTGTGAGCTAGAAGAGGGCTGTCAATGGAAATAGCAAAAGCAGATTCATTCTTTGATTTAATAAAGATGGTTCAGTACACATCATCTGCACTATGTATTTATCCATACCCTTTTTCTAATTGGTCTGTTCAAATTGTAGAAGATTACATAATCTTAGTTAAATTACATGAGATAAACAGAAAGACCAAACAAGAGAGAGTTATTAATTTATATTTCATTTTAATTGACCTAAATTTACTTGGATATTTTGAAATCTTTAAACTTTAAATGAAAGACAAATGAGAATTGCCTTGATTTGTTTATATCTTAATTTCAAAGAGTTATCTCCCATTGCAGCCTGCAGTATAAAGAAAACTTCTTCATCTGCAAACTAAGAAGGACAGAGAGCATGCTGACAAAACATACACACACACAATCATAAAATGAGCAGTGATTTAAAAATGAGAGGTTTGGAAGAAAAAAAAAAAAAAAGGATTAGGATTTTCATTGGTCTCAGTGTCTCAGTGAAAGATTTACATGTTCACTCCAGACCAGTCACACTTTATGTGAAACCAAAGAAGGTCAGAAGTATTCTGGATCTCAGAATTATAAAACAAACAAACAAACAAACAAACAAACAGACAGAAATAACACATTCTGCTACTGCTTAAAGTCCTGAGAAGTAAGGTCATGCTGTAAATATCATATGTTAGAAAGTACATTTAATCCTACTGCAAAATGTCTATGTCCTGGATCTTGTGTAGTACATTTGACCTAAGTTTTACATAAAACATTTAGAGTTTAAGCTGCAGGCCCTGATTTATGTAATGAAAGTAAAACTTTCCCTTCCCAGCCCACTAATATAGTTAAATACATAAATGGCCTGCATATATGGAGAGAAAGAGCAAAACGTCACATAAGGACATGAGTTCTGTCCCTGCTAGGAAATGGTGAGGAATGAAGGCAGGCTTGACCATAAAAGCTAAATCCTTTCACTTTGACATGATCACCTATGCGTGTCAGATTTTCCTTCCTTGTGTACTTAGAAGGTGTGTAATACAGCAATGATGTTTGCACCACATTTATTTTTGAGCTACTGTTTTTAAAAAATTGCATTCTGGAGGAAAAACCTTTCTTCTTCACAGAATGAAGAACTGTACCCAGAGCAAACTGGTCTGGGAAATATGTAACAAAATCATAAGCTTTCAAGACACTTTACTTTGAGAAAAAAAAAAAGTTAAATTCAAAATTTGAAGAACTTACTGTATTCTGTGTCCATGAAATGTTTATGATGCTCCATACACTCACCTTCCCAGTGAACCACAGAGTGGAGAATACAACTGAACCTGAAACTATAACTTCAGGGGTGTTGAAGTTGAGGAGGAAAAGCAGATTTTCAACTACTAGCTACTACTAACAGAAGATACTTTTGAAATTTAAAAATATTTGTTATGCCCTTGAGATTTTAATATCCAGAAGAGATTTAGTGCTTTGTGTTTTATTTCTGAATCTGGATTTTCTCTCTCTTTTTTTTTTTTAGATGAAAAGCAAAATCAACTTGAAATATGAAATTTGAAATACACTATCACTCAAATTCTTGACATGTCTATGATTTTTTTCCTCTCCAGTATTTGGCTGTTGCTATGTCTCATGATGATTAAAAAGCATAGAAGGGAAAAATTTCTTATAAAATGAAATGAAGAATTCTGGCAAATCAGTTGTGTTTGATATATTTCAAAAGCAGTTGTCAAATAGTTTCATCACATAACAGCACCTTCTTTGAACCACTCATTCAAGAGTTTTGCAGATCAAGACATTTCTTCCCTTGAGGGAAGGAGTGTGTGAGGTCAAGAAACTTACTTTTTCATTTACATGAAGTTTTATAATTGCATGGATTCAAAAATGTCCATTTGAAAAAATACAGAATTTCAATACATAAAGAACTCTGGTAATAATCAATTAGGTGAATGTAATTCCAATGTTAATATATTTTTTTATTTTACCTATAACTGTGTTTATATCTTAACCATTATTCAGGCAGTCCAGATCTCTGCATAAATAACTATTCATGATTTGGAAGGATGGTGCCATAAATGAGATTTTTGCTATGCTGTGCAGGATGCAGGCTTTGGTATAAATGCTGCACTCCCTTCACATATCCTTCTTGCACACAGCAGGGTTTGTCCCCACTGATGTGCATGGCCTGTTTCAACAGGCCTTGAAGTGAATAGAACTTTTTCTGTGGACTTAAATGGACATAGAAGGAAGAGGATGTGTTGTATATGCACTGAAATATATCCTGTTAAACAACCCAAAGAATGATTTACCAGATGCTTTGCAGGATGATGGCTTTATTTATTAAATTATTTCCTTTCCTGCTACGTCAGAGCTATAACGATTACATGAAGCAATGATGAACTACAAGGCACTCACCTTTAAAAGTAAAGTGCCTTTGAATGTAGACCAAAGGGCTGTTGTAAAGGAAGCAAGAATTTGTAAGTTGCTTTGCGTAGTGGGCTGAAAGAGACTGAAAACTCCAATCCATAAAATCATTACGCAACATTTGCAACAACTCATATATTGAGTTTAGAGGTGCTATAAGACTAATCTAAATCTAACCTCTAGGGAGGGCAGTTCTTCCAGGTCAGGTCTAATATGTTTGAACTTGGGCCTGTCTACTCATATTCATTAACATTTTTAAAAGTATCTTCTGCAGCACTGAGGGTCCTTTAGCTCTCAAAAACATTGGTGTCTAGATGGGAAAATTCCATACTGGGGAAGGGACGGTAAGATGAAAGTAAACTTTTGATGATAAAGCATGATTTTCTTGGGAAAAAAAAAATTTGAAATCTCTATAAACTAGAGACAAGCCGGAGTGGAAAGTCTAATGGCCATAATGGGAACAGGATTTGTCACTAAAATCTCTCTATGACACTTAGCAAACAACATTGCTTCATTTCTCACTGCAGTGTATTCAGTAGGTTTATGTGACTCAAAACATCACTTTAATGATTACAAAACCACCATGGACTTTGACTACAGCTTTTGGAAGAGCTGTAGGAACCACAGTAACCTGTGGTAAAATTTATTTATTGCCTCTCATTTTCTGATAATATTGCCATTTACATGTGTCCCTAATGCAGCTTGATCTTTCTTCGGTGAAAGGAAGAGACATAGGAAAAAGAAAAAGAGAAAAGCTTGACTAATAGTAGGAAGTGACATTCGTCTTTCACTGTCTTTTCAGCTTTTATCCAAAAAGCAGCTCTCAACTCTGAAAACAATGCTCCTCAAATGAGATGGTCATTGGTGCATGACTGTGAATTAATACAAATTGCTAGCACATCAGGAACTCAAATCCCTTTTCCTGTTTTTCAGAGTTTGTAAAGGATAAAACCCTGGAGCCTTATGTTTTCCTCAGTGAGAAACATATCATCCTCCCGGAAGCAGACAGGCTTGTTTTCTCTCATTAAAACGGTCTGCAGAAAAAAAAAAAAAAAAAAAAGAAAAAATTAATTGTTCCTGCCTCTTCAGGTTTAAAATAGATCTCTGAAGCTGTTGGCATAACCTACTGCACCTCTGTAACATTTACTGCCAAAAGAACTCTACTTTCTGGAACAAAGTTCAAATCAGAGTACAACATATTTAGAATGGAAAAGGGCAAAAGTATAAACTTTTTTCTCCCTTGTTATTGCATCCTGAAGTGACTACAAACTAATACTGCATTTTTAACAGCTTCAGAGATACTTGTTTATAATAGCATCCTAAGAAAATGAAGCACTAATGCTAAATAATTTTGGAAATCTCTCAGTTGGTCTTCTCTCTACTTTTATTGACTTTTGGTGCCTAAACTATTCAATGTGTTGTCTACTGTTTGTTTAAAATAAATGGATTTTTATGTGCATATACAGTCGTTTTAGATCCTCCTTTTTATTTGCTATTCAATTACTTTTACGGAGTCCTTGCCAGAGAGAGAGAATAGTCAGTGCCTTTGACCCCTCCTGAGGTGAAGGAAATCCTCAAAATATCCTCACAGTCTCCTTGCCACCATCTCCTTCTAAAAAGAGGATGAGTGAGAACTGTGGTCACTGGAGTATAAGAGGCAGCTTGGAAAAGACGAGGAGAGGTGATAGGTTAAAGAGGAAAGACTGCAGCCGAACACTGCTCAAGTCTAAGAGCCTCTGTGCACTCCCAGACCGAGTTTAGCTGAGGTGGTGACTAGGTAAAGTTTGAATTGACTTCGGTCTGCTTTTGCCACTGTTGAGGAAAGGCCACCTAGAGGTCAGCTGTACTTAAGGAACTTGTGAGACTTAAGGTCAAGAAATTGTACCTTACTGTTGAAATTTTGCTGCTTGATAACTGAGGTAAGACAGCTGAAGCAGACAATTTCTTAATTGTTTTATTTATTGTTTTATTTATGGCTCCTTTCCACCTGTATTCTGAGTGACAAAAGATAGAAAACACATCATCTATCATGCTGAAAAGGAATTTCTTAGCAATGGATCAACATGAAAAATCTTTCATTTGCACCCTTCCACATGCTAGTAGTATGAACATTTCTCAAAATCAAGTGAAAGTGAGTTAGCTTTCATGTGATGACTTTATATTGCCATAGATGTGAATGGAGGATGTGCTGTAAATAACAACTAGGTTCAAAGGGTAAGATCCATAAAAGACCTGTAGGCTCAAGAACATTTTATTTTACTATATTTTACTTCCATATAAGGATGTCCCAGAAATCCTAAGCTATGTTTACTATCCGTGTTTCTGCACATTGCATAACAAGAATTAAGTTAGGAGGAGAGCTGCCCACTAGCCCCAGAGCACTGTGGAGAGCACTTGCCAGAGATAAATCTCACCTCTGAGGTGGAGACAAACCTTCAGAATTCAGTAAAGTATTTGTTTAGTATTCACTAAACCCTGAACATCGGGTTCAGTTCCTTCTCTTCCCTTGGTTTAAGTATTTAAGCTACATATTTCAGCTTAAGTGATCAGTTCACTTAAAAAGTGTTTTAGTCTCTCGTACTACCTTCTATTAGCTTAGATATCAGTCTGGTAACTGAAAGATTTGGCTGAGTAATGTAATATGTGGTTTTCTTTTCCGCCTGAGTGCTGAAATGTATTACGTGTGTTAAAAGGCATGGGCAGCATCCAGAAGCAAACAAAAAATCCCTTGCTAAATGATGCTTCCATTGTTGGCCTGAAAGGCTGACACTGTCTCATATGTGTTCCCTTTTTATGGATACTGTTGATTTGGATTTTTTTTCTTCACTTCAATAGTTTCAACTAAAGAGATTTCAATAGTTTTAAATAGGTCAGTTGAAGACTGGACTTAATGGTAATGGAAAGGCTGAGGGTAGTCAGGGCAGATCAGGCTGAAGTCTTGGATTTGGCAATATGAGTCACACTGCCATGGTAAATACTCAACTTCTAGTTTTATTCTATGGAAAATGAGTGGTCTCTAGAAATGTTTTCTAGTGAAATTTTCCACATATATAGTGCATTGTTCAGAACTCATTTAGACAAATTCTGGGTGTCCCACTGAATTAGGGCTTTCAAAGAACAAAAATAAAAAGACATTTAGTACAAGAGTGAGATTAATATCTTTTAACTATAGATAAAATAATAGTCTTTTTGTGTAAGTAAGTAATTTATCTAGCACAGATGGAGTCAGTAAAATCAGTGGATTAGGAGGGAAGGCCATTTTGTCTTAAAACTTGTCACATATAATTGAGCACCTGGGCTGGTGAAGCCTTAGGTTCTTCAGTGGGTAAGCAAAGTTTTGTGGAATGGTATCTATGACTTAGGAAGATGAATTTTACCTAAGCACTACTAATTTTTAGGAAACTATCAGCTTTCTAGGCAAAGTTAACACCTAGCAATCCAACATTAGCATACAAGAAAGCAATTGTCTAGTTTGTTCTACTGGTCTGGACTGCTGTGGCAATAGAAAACACAATTAGTTTATAGGATTACCTATTAGTGGGCCAAAGACATCTGTAATAGTTTGGACTGACAGGCATAATAGAAGTGTTTGTCTCTTCCACTCCCTTACTTTTAGACACTAAAGATGATTAGCTTGGAATATTTGCCTTTTGCATGGCAAAGACTGAGTGCACTGAATCTGCCTTCTGTATTTCATAATCTGTGAGTTATATCCAAACTAGAAGCAACATTACTGTGGTGGATATGCCAAAGCGCTCAAAATACGAAGCTCTGGTGAGTGGTAAAGTTTAGTAACTTGGGCTAGGTGCTACACTGACGCAAATATGTACCATCAGGCCAACTCAGGGAGCAGGCAGGGAACTCTTGGATCTGCCTTCAAAAGGACTTGTTGACATACAGGCCAGTAACTCTTACAACTATTAATGGGGAAGCTCTGGTTGTAGTGTCTTTAATTCTTCATTGCTAGTGTTTAGGGTGTATAGGAAAAAAAAAATCCAAGTTCTTGAAAGGGACTGGAGCAGGACAAGTGTGAAACAGTTCAACTTCAACCCATGACCTAAGGTATCCTGCAAAAAGTTATTAGCAGAAGTACTGTTAACACATATTTCCTTATCCAAGTTATGCCACTACTGAGTAATTTTGGGTATTCATGGATGTTCTAATAATTATAGGACTACTTTTCCATTTGTTATTGCTAGCATGCTACAGGTCTTTCATATGTGCACTTTGCTATCAGTTACCCATTTTTATTTCTTTGAGATCACTCTAATGAACATCACTCTCTGTGAGTGACTCACGTGTAGTAGAGGCTGAATGCCATTTATTATTTGACGTATGACTCAAACTTCTGATCTCCCTATTCTATAAATACATGATACAATAAACTATACAGTAATCTATATACTATACTGTAGCATGTCCTAAACAAAACTGCTTCTATTTTTGGGAAGGGAGATGAAATGGGTTGTTTCTTTTTTTTTTCTTTTTTTTTATATAGCATATCATATTGTTTTGGTGTGTGTAAATTGTTAGGTATACTGTGATTTGTTATTTTTTGCGACATTTATTTTAAAGTACCTCAGAATAGACGCTTAATAAATCAAACATAGCAGTAAGTGCATTTTGAATATGTGAATGTAGTGCTTGCACAACCTCCTTCCATAAAGCAATTTATAATAAATCAAAGTCTCTTTTTCAGGTATCCAGGTAATTTATCAAAACCAAAATAAGCTGCTTTAATACAGTCAATAAGGACAACTGAACTGTGGAAAGCAGAAAGAAGATTTTCCAGTTTCTACAGTTCACTAAGTCGAGTAACTTCCAGGACAACACCAGGGAATAGCTATTTATTTTACAGATAATTTAGAGCTAAATATCTCAGCCTTTAATTTTAAATTTATTAGCCATAAACAAGTCATCAACAAAGCTTAGTCTTTCATGCAATCACATATAAATACTTGTGAAAATCTATTGATTTGTTTCCACATCTAAAAACCTGACATGTGTCATTGCTTCAGCAATGGACTATTGGACTTTTACTAAAACAATTCAGGAGGTTTTTGGATATTACTAATATATACTTTGCTCAGTGTTTTATATCTCAGTGCTTTTAGAAGAATATTATTCCATATATACGTGCGATATAGATTAACTGTGTGAAAAACACTTTCCTCTGAGAAAATTAAGTCTAATTTCAACTGTGTTGATAGAGAAAAAAGATTTTTTTTTGTCCTTATTGTTGTATTGAAATTGTATGTGATCTGTGGTTCTTTTAAATCATAAGTATCCATCTTGCCATGTGCTTTCTGAGGGAAACAAAAGCTGAAAAGTTGCCCACAGACACATACTCAGCAAAAGGAAGATGCAGAACCCCAGCTCTCAATCCTCTGCTTTAACTAACAAACATAGGGGCATCCGCACTTCTTGTCAAACCTTGGGTCTGCAATTAATCTTTCCTTTATCCAAAAGAAACTCTCTATAGACAGCTATAATTTATTTCTTTTAGCCCAGTTTATGACCCTTTCCTAGAGGTCTTTTACAACTTGAAATAATTTCACTTCATGCACCGAAGACATCACTGCTGATGGGATGTCATATAGTTACTGGCACAAGCAATTCCTTACATGACATGGCTCAATGGATCTAGCAAAGTGGAAAAAGCCTGGAAATCTATTTTCCGGTCTTCAGTAACCTGATAGACAAAGGCATCTCTGTATATAAAATCAAACTTATAAATATGTATAGCTCTTCAGATATTGATGACTATAAAACTTCTAGTGTTCCATTTAAAATCACAGTGTAAACACTTTGTAATATAAAATATGACTTTAAGAATACTAACAGTATGTGCTTATTTTATGCTTAGGCTTGGAGCACCTGTTTCTGACCTTGAGTGGCATCTGATGGCTAAAATGGAAATAGCTTGGGGAGTATCTGGGATGTGCATTATGAAATCTAAAAACTGCAGACACATCACCCAAATCTCTACAAATGTCACATTATTCCCAGCAATGGTCCACAGTTTGTTTATGCTCTGCCTGTAATGCTCATGGACAGTTAGCTTTTCCAAATCAGACTTCAAGCCATTGGTGTAGAAGTTTTGAGGAGCATCCTTGCAGGTGATTGTACTGTACTTGCCCTGCAGTGTAAGGCTAAATAAAGGACTAAAGCTTCCACTGCAGCATTCAGAAAGTAACTACTCACTAAGAGAAAATTAAGAACTAAATATTATTTAATTTATATGGTGTTATTCTTTATTTCCATCAAGAGAAGTTCACATAAGGAGAAACGAAAGTAGCTGTTTACAGTGAAGAACATTTAAAAAATCATTTATACCAATCATGAAATCTTTTAAAACACTTTCAAAATCTGCCTGGATGTCACCCTGCGCCACGTGCTCTAGGTGTCCCTGCTGGAGCAGGAGAGGTTGGACTAGATGATCTCTAGAGGTCCCTTCCAACCTGAACAATTCCATGATTCTGTGATCTGCTCATATGGAAGCTGTTCTAACAGAACAGAACAAACTTGCTCTAAACTACTTTATATTTGTATGAAGTTTAGCGTCGGAACAAACCGTCCTTGCTTTTGGGTAGTGTCTGATTAAATTTGAAAATCAATCTAATCTTAGAGGCCATATTGATGGAGAAATAGATCATATCTGTAATAATGAACATTTTTGACAAATATAGTTCAAAACAAATTAGAAGAGAGCAGGTTTTAACAGGAATCATTCCATAGAATGCTGGCAACTTGTTCAATAATTCCAGAAATAAATTTATAAAACTGAAATAAGGAAGTAGTACATGAGAGTGAGTTTTATTTTGTGCATGTTTCATAAAACGTGTGTGTTGATGGTCTTGTAATATCATTTTACTTCTCACTGTTGGAGATGTAAACTGAAATGATGTATTAGAGAGGATACACATTTCTCATTCTGTTTAAGAGTCAAAAATATTCACTGTTCATGCATTTTCAATTGATTAATCTAGCAGGATAGTAATTTGCATGTTCTTTCAAGAGAGAAAATCTAGTGGTGGTATGTCATTGTTTTCCTAAAGGTGCATGCATAATTTGTGATGATTGAATTGCTTCCAGAAATTAGATTTAACTCTGTTACAAAATGTCAAGACAAAGTCACATTTTTGAAGCAATTCCTAGCCAAAATATTAGCCTGATAATTTTTTTCTTTAATACTTCCTCTAATATTCAAATTTTGTTGAAAATACTTGATCAAAGAAGAGGTCATCAGTTTTATTTTCTCTTCATAAATGAACCTTCTCAGGAAACTGCATTCAGCCTGTCATGCTTCTTACTCTGATGTGACAGATATGTGGAGATCTGAAGAGTGTTGTGTAGTGGTAATTCTCCTTTTATTAGGACACATATTTTAAGATGATTTTTTATTCTCACTCTGCTGCCTCCAATTGGAAGAAATGGAGCAGAAAACAAAAGCTCATTCCCAGTCTCTACGGAATCTTTTTTTTCCTTTTTTTTGTTTCCATTGAAAATAATGGTTATCTATTCCATAATATGTGATTTTTAGATCAGGTTTCCGCAGAACACCTTTTAGATCAGGTTTCCGCAGAACAACAGAATCTTGAACAAATTCCCTAGAACTGAATCAATCCTTTTGAAAAGCATTTTAGAGATCAACCAGATCAGTGAATATTTTGCTAACAGTTTTACCATGAATTCATTGTATTGTGGAGATGGAATTTATAAGATTAATACAAAATTGCATGCCACAGAAAAACCTCGGATATTTTCAAAATAAAAAAATGCAAGAAAATATAACTTCTGGACAATTTAAGGTGCAATTTAATTGCAATTGTACAATATCCTGTTTTTATCTTACTAAATAAAAAGAATAATGAAAAGACATTTGAGCCTAGAAATTAGGCTACCAGTATCTCTTTCTATTAGAGTACTGGGACATTTTGACTGTTGCACTTTTGTGCACTTATAGTGCACTTATTGCACTATTGTGCAACTTTCTTACAGAAATAGTTGCATCTCCTTCTGTAATTATTATTTTTTATAGATATAGCTTCCAGAATGCTTTATAATAAGCTGCCTCATCATCCTTTGTGAAATTACACTTTCCTTTATGCAGTTCTATATTCTCAGCCTGGTGATTACTTTTAGTTTATGGCAATTAAAAGGTGTCAAACTTTTTATTTTATGCAAAGAAAAAAAAATCTATTTGCATGCCTCTGTCACAAAGGCTTGTACTATGTTTCATGGTCTCTTAGTGTATGAAGATGAAAAACCTCAAATTTTATTCCTATTCTTTGAGCAAGTCTTTAGGGCTTTTATAATACCTGGTCACTTTGCTAGACTTCACCATGATCCTAGGCTTCAAAGCTCTAACTTATGAGGAAACCCCACTGTATCCTTGTCTTCTTGTGCAATTTTTCCTGTCATCCACACCAGAGGACTGCTAAGTGTGGCTTACTGCACACAGATTGTTTGTGTAGCTGCCAAACGGAAGCCAGCATCTTGGTTCAGAAAGAGATAAAAACAACATTTTTTCGTAGCTATAAAAAACACAATAGACTTGTAAATGGTGCCTTGTACAAACAGGGCTTTTCTTCAGGAAAAGAATAACTCCTTCAAAAAAGACTGAGACATCTGTATTGTTCATTCACCTCTTGTGCAGCAAAATGCTATTAATAGCTTCCTATTCTAAGAACTTGCTATAAATAACATCTGAAATCCCCTCCCATAACACTCTTTGTCCTCGATATGCCTTCATTGGGACATTTGTATACGTGCCATGAACAAAACAACTTTGGATTAAAAAGACTATGACTATATTCAATGATTCAGTTCCTGTGATGGCTTTTGTTGTGAGGCGAGGGGGAGGAAGAGAGAGAAGAAAGATATAAGCAATAAACATCTCTCTGACTTTTCTCCAATATTCAAGCTAGACTAACAGGCAAACAGACACAGCTTGGCAGACAGATGATTGTCTTATCAACTGTAACCATCTTGGAAAGAGTATATCAAATTCTCCTAAAATAGCTAATTAATTGGAAACTAGTCCCTCTGTTCTCTTGATCTGGGAACTTTTTGCAGCAGATGGTCTGTTCCACGATACAAACTGTATATTAGTTTTCAAGTCCTCTTGAAAGGCAAGGCAATGTCTAATGAACCCTTCCAAAGGAAAGGCTCCAGTAGGAAGAAGCTGATGGTTTATCTCCTGGGAAAGATCTGAGAAGATGGTTTAGAAATTTCATTTATATGTCTTTTTGTCTTTCTGACTGCAGAACAGGTTGCGATATGTCTTTTATTTTTTGCTTTTCATCCTTGAATAGGAAGCTTATACAGTTTCATCTTCTCTGCTTTTATCGACAGTAGTGTTTTAAATTTCAATAAACATTTTCTTCAGATGTGTCCATTTGTGCTTGATGTTTTTAAGCACAAATCAAAAATGTTGTACAGATGATTTGGCTATGAACATATCAACTACTTACATTTTTGGGCTTCCATTTCTGACTGAATTTTTAACTTCACTGTAAATGCTCTATTCTGCCCCACAATACGGTTTAGATTAAAAAAAAAAAAAAGAAAAAAGAAAAAAATGAGAATGTGTTAAGAGACTGATTCCTTTATTTCATGTCCACAGGAATAAGAAGGACAGGAAAACTATTTAATATAGAGCAAGTGTTCTCTATCTTTCCTTTCTATTTCCTGAAATCAGTCCTGCCTTTACTCACTCAGAATGTACAGTCCACCTGTCATTGCTGGATCTCTCCCTGCTCCTGGGTTTGTAGGTTTTGGAAGATATTTTTCTAAAGCATCTCCTTGCAAAATCAATACTACCTTGTGCAACAGTTGTTTTTCACAGATGTTTAATCTTTGAGGAAGAAAATATTCTTATTATTCTTCTCCATTCCTGTCAGCTGGATTCCTACTTCCAGTGTCAGACAGTATTTGGCCTTTCTAGACACTCCTGGCAGTCTGCTATTTGTTGTACTTTCTCCAAGTGCCTCTGCCATGCATCTATGAGGAAGTGTCACTGTTCTAAAGTAACAGCTTTGACGACTTCCAGAGAATGTTGTTGTTACACCTTTTTTTTTCTCATGTTTTTTGATAAAGAAGTCATCTGGAACTAAATCTTGCAACAATACAGCAGTGCAACCTTAGAACTTTGCCATAGCCTTTAATCTATGTTTTCTAAGAGGTCCAAGGCAAAATACCATAGTAGTGACAAAGTCTTTTATCTCTTATGCTTTCAAGTGACCCAATCTGCAAACATCATGTTTCTGTTCATCATGGAAAAGACAGTAGAATGTCTTTTCCAGGGACTAGTGTATGTTCATGCAGATGTTCATGAAAAATACTATTCTTGAAACTCCATGGTGCCAGGAACATATCCATTCTGCCTTTAGGAAATCACAGTCCCTTCTCTTTTTTATAGTCTCATCAGTCACCTATGATATACATAGCCAGTAATGTATTGATATTCTTTAATTTAGTAGTTCATTGCTGTTTCTGAAAATGTTTACGAATTTATACAATTTTAGGCAATGTCTATATCCCAGTGGCTGAACATGACTAGAAAGTTCCTAAGTGACAAGACACTACAGTAAAGGACAGAATTTAACAACATTTTTTTTAGGAGAGAAAATAAGGTAATCAGATGAATATACTTGGTTAACTCATGTGAGATATCATACAGTTAAAATTTCATAAGTGTATCCTAAATGCAATATGATTCTTTGCCTGTTGACCCCATGTGATACATACATATTGGCAAAACACACAGACATGATTCTGATATGCAAGAAGATGTTTATGGGTATCATAATTATCTAGGGTCAACAGAAAGGATTTCCAAAGCAGACAACTTGTCTTTGTTTATTTAAACACAGCACAAAAAGTATATATTTCCAAAAGAAATCTAGCAATGATTGTAAACTAATATTGTAAAGTTTTATTTATCACAAGCCAAAATTATTTAGATTTCTTTCCCAAGAAATAAAATGTGGTAAAGATCTTGAAGAAGATCTTCAGAGAAACATTTTGCTTTGCTTAGTAATATGGTAATATGGGTTATATTAAATATTGAAAGCAAAATATAGAATAAAAACTTGAGATATAAATAGAACATTTTCTGTTGCATGGGATAAATTTTTATTGGAATGAGTTGAGAAGGATGCATTATTCATGAGCTGTTATCCACGAGCAAGTTATCTAATTTTCTCAAGCAAATATTGATAAACTTATATATGTTGAATGTGCTATTTCTGAATGACACCAAAAAGGAGCTTTAAAGGATTTTTAAAAAATATTTTTGAAGGTTATTTTTACATCTCATTTTCAAAGAGTGTATACTTTGGTCATCATGAATCCAAATTTATAGCGCTTTGAAGAAATCATAAAGTTGTCCTTAAGAAAGTTTATGTTACATATAAAATGTCACATTTTAATATTATGCAATCTGGGCTCTCCTACCATATGTCCCCTCATCATCTAAATCTTGAGACTTGTTAGAAGACACTGCAGCTCTCTTCTAGCCTACATGGCAAGATTTACTTGTCAGGGAAACCAGGCAAAACAGGAAGAATTAATTATATATATCCATCCCTCAGCCCACCATCATGTACATGTAGCCTATATATGTACATCTCACAGTCACAAGGTGGATATCTTTATGGGAAGGGAGGAGGACACAAAGACATTTTCTTCACATTCTAAAGATATTATTTCTGTTTCATTGAAAAATGTTTTATTTATTCTGAACTTTCTCATCAGTAAGTATGAAGGGTTTCAAGTGACTTACTGTGTGAAATAATTTGGTAGATGATCCCAGGTACTCCAAAACATGGAGTGGAGATTATTGGAGATTATTTTCCTTTACAAAACCTTGCAGAACCCTAAACAGGTTTGACTCTTATACTGTGAACAGAAAAAACTTTTACTTTTTATCAGCTCATTGAGAACTCTGTGCTCATGTTCACTGAAAAATAGTTTGAGAAGGAATGATTAGTTCCTCTTACCTCTTTTTACTTCTCTTACTTAAGCAAAGTTGGTTTAAGTACCTGGACAGAATGAGGCATTTAAGTTTCTATTTTGCATAGATTATCCTAGGTAGACCTCCGAGATAGCAAGTCCTCCCAAAACTTTGCCCATGACTGCAGATTTCTGCGCCTAGTCTTGACAGATCTCTAGATTATGTTTTAAAATATTTGATACTTTAATTAAAATCCCAGAGAGATATCTTGTCTTTCATTAAGAAATAAAAATTAACAAAATAATGTTACTGAAAAAAACTTGAAAATATGATCTCAAAACACCTTGAATAATCCAGAAAACAAATGAAAAATAATCAGCTAAAGGATTGTAACTTTTAATCAATTTTGGTGATCTGTCAGAGCCTACTAATAAATTTTTGAGCACCTGATAGCATTCTTCTCTCTCGGGCATCATTTTTTCTGTGTTTACACATTTTTTATTCTAGTTGTTAGTAAAATGTTTAGATAAGACAAAAGTATATTAACTTCTAAGATATTTGCCATATCAGTATATTTGTCTGGAAGCTTCAATTACTATGCAGCATGAACTGGAAAACTAGCAACTGAAGTGGAAACAAGGAGGAAATTGTGATACCTCTGTCAGCATCTCATGAGCTCAGTGCTCTGGTTCTGTGTTAAACCAGTGAATGAAAAATGTCTCTCTGAGCAAATAGATCATCTGCAAATAGTGGCTGCTTTATGATTTATGAAGGAAGCTTAGGATACAAACCTCTTTTGTTGTGAACATCTGTCTTGTCAGTTGAGAACCATATAATCACAGAATGGTCGAGGTGGGAAGGGACCTCTAAAGATCATCTAGTCCAACCCCCCTGCTCCAGCAGGGACCCCTAGAGCTCAGGACACAGGGTGGCATCCAGGCAGGTTTGGCAGATGTCCAGAGAAGGAGACTTCACAACCTCTCTGGGCAGCCTGTTCCAGGGCTCTGTCACCCTCACAGGAAAGAAGTTCTTCCTCACATGGTGTTGGAACTTCCTATGTTTTGCTTTGTTTCCATTACTCCTCATATGAGCATGGCGCTGAGTCGCAGCTTCTGTGACTTGCCCTCCAGAGGAGAAACAAGCCTCAAACCCTCCTCCTCCTCCTGCTCTGCAGAACCAGGGCTCCCCAGGCCCAGGCTCACCAGAAGGTGATCACACAGCTGTTGCTCTGCCGCAGGAGGAGGAGGCTGTTGGTGCATTTCAGGCCACAAATCTCCTTGTCATCTTCCCATCCAGGCATTGCCTTCCACTCCACACACAGCACCCAGAGCTTGCTGAGGAGCACCCGTTGCTTTAGCAGAAAGGAGCTGCAGAGTCTGCAGGAGGAAGAGCAGGGATTACCCTGTAGCTTATGTCATGAGGGCAGTCCCAGCAGTCCCTCTGGGAAGAGCCATTTCCTGCACCAGAGTTTGGGCCAGTCACCCCAAGACCTGGAAGGATAAGGGTGCTCAGGGGCTGTGCCTGAGGATGGCACCATGCGTTCAAGAGCAAGTGTGTCCCTCCTAACAGCATTGGGATACTCATGCAGGGGACTGCAGGTCATTTGGATCATGAGAGCTCGTTAGGAGCCCCAGCCATCCTCACAAGACATAATCATGGAGGCCAGGAGAAAGGCCTTGTGTTGGGGCCCTTCTGCTTGGCTTTGGACACCTAGAGACTTCAACAACACTGCTGGTCAGTACTGAGAGTTGCTGCAGAGAGATGTTCTTCAGGAAGGAAAAAATGCAAAAGGCTCAGACAAAATCCTTTCTCAGGATGGCACGTGTGGCTTCTGCGGGCACTCTGGCTGATGGGAAAGCAGGTGCCAATTTGCTTGCATACCCTGCCAGGATGGAGAGGAGCCAGTGCATGTGTGCTGGGGTGGGGTGCTGTGCCTGCCCCACGAGGCACTTGGTGCTCCAATGGGAGCTGCTGGAAGAAGTGGGGCTTGGGGGCTGGTGGCATAGGCAGTGGTCTGGGCAAGACAGGCCGAGGTTTGTGGGTGTCCAGGGCCCCAGTGAGGTTGATGATGGAGAGAAACTCCGGGGACAAGGCTGATGGTGCAGGTCCAACTTCATTACTCAGGTACAATTAGCTATATAGTCCAGAGGCTGGGCGGAGAGCCAGGGGATCATCCCAGCGGGAGGCGTATCCACTGCCAGCCAGGCATCCGGACCGCACGCTCCCAGGGAGGTTCTTGTGCTTACTTGAAGCTGGCTCCTATGCTTAAGCATAGGAGAAAAGCAGGAGGTGCTGTTCCATCATGTGCAAGTGCTGTATCTCCTGCATACAATGCCACTGACATGCATCGTGATGCACTGGATGCCCTATGGGTACACTGAGGAGGAGAGGGCAGGGCAATGGGGACACAGGGCAGCCTCCCTGCATGGCTGCAATATGTCCTGCAGGTCCTGGCACAGCTACACCAGCTTTGGAGTTGTCCAGCAGGAGAGTCCGTTCCTGAAACAAAACTAGGGCCTAAACAGCGCCCCAGAAACCCAAGTTTCACACTTCCTCTGCACTCAGTCAACCTCGAGGTCAACCTCCTCTTTAGGTTTCTCAGTGTAGCATGCAAATGTGAAGGGGAAAGTAAAACTGCTATTTGAACCTGCAAGTTAAGTCTCTCAGGCCTTTATCATTCGGCATTCCAGAACACTTGTGCATATTCAGTAGTGGAACGATTGCCTGCAATAGGACAATATTGGGAATTGGTTGATCAGTAATGATGAAAATAGAAAAACATAACAGATGGCATCAAATCAAACCCTAATTCTTCCCTTTTTGCATGTAAGCAGTTATTAAGCATTCTTGTCACAGTTTTATAAAACAGCAAAAGTTGATTGGTCCTTACTATATCTTATTTGAATAAAATAACTTCAGTATTCCAAATGTCAATATTCTTTAACTTCTGGCTGTGTAAATCCTTGACATCTCAAATACCAGCACTAAATGCACTGATCATTTTTTACTTTCTTGTTAATGCAGATATCTCTGAAAATGTTTCCACAACAAGAAAAAATAATTTTAGCTTGGGTCCATAGTGCTGAGCAAAAGGATTTGTTTTATATAAAAAATTATATTCATTTCAGTTTTTACAATATTCATAAGCCCTCCCTCCCTCAGAATTCATCAGAAGAAAATGCAAGTGTGATGTCTAAGCCAACTGCTAATTTCTTGCTAATGAATTCACATATTCTATGTAGGTGGGCCAAGATAAAGCCCCTGTGTATATCTATGCAGTGGATCAATTCACTCTTAGATTTATAAGCACATGCTTCTACAAGTGTAGGCTTAATCTCTCATTTTGTACTGGCTACCAATTGCTATTGGAATGTGTAGCATGTTCTTGGAGATACTTGTGAAAGAAAGTGATTTGCGTCTTTTAATTCGTTTTATTTTGTTTTATTTTTAGATTGAAAGAAAACAAAATACATAAGACAGTGCTTCTAGACACTCATGAAAGCATTCTGTTGAGTTTATTGTCCAGCCTCGTTCGCATTCATTGCAGAGGTGTAAGCCAATGTCTGATACCAAGTCATGGAATCAGGGTGCAATGGCATAAATAAGGATGCTAGAATATTAAATCATATAGATGTATGGAACAGATGTATGGTACCTGTTGATGTCCTATTGCAGATGTTCAGCACTGCACTTCAACAACAGCAAAAACTATAGCAACTTCCAACTGCGAGAGAAACTCTTAATAGACTATTTGTTAAACTCAAAGTTCTAGAGAGACATATTCCTCACTGTAAAGGTAAACACTTCCCTTTGAAAGAGTAAGAAATATAATTTTAGGAAAGTTGTACTGAATATTTTATATAAATCTGGAAAGTGATCCTTCCCTTAAGATCAAAATGTAACTTGCGTTATTGATCTCTGAGAAATTTCTCCTCATCTTAGTTGTATTTTAAAATGTTTAAGTATCTTCACTGTCCTTTTGTCTGCTGATATTGTTTTATTTAGTCTTATAGCTCTGAAAAGTGATAGGACTTATGTAGTGTCTTAGATTAGACCAATGCATTGCCCTAAGAAATAGGTCTTAGAAATAGATTGTAATCAGACTTTAAAGTCTCTGCCAATTTACATAGCCCTCTCTGCCACAATGCCTGGTATCGCCAAACAGAAATACCAACTCAAGCATTTGTTCCAGCTCTAAAAATCTGCTTGAATATTTAAAAAAGAAAAAAAAGAAAAAAAAGAAAAAAAGAAAAAAAAGAAAAAAATAAGGCCTGCAGAAGACTAGAAAGAAGATATGCACTTGTGCTGCTTATCTGAGCCCTTCTTCACATGGTCCTTACTGGAATCAAAAGTCTATTCTGCAAGATGCGTTACAAATAGCAAGAGAAAATCCTTAGTTCAGAGATGCACAACTAGCCCACTGGCCTGCATAAGACACTTGAAAAAAAGCACCCCTTAATTTTCCAAAGAATTTTCCTAATGAAATGAACCGTTAAGACCAATGTCTGAAGCCATATTGTATGTAGTATACAACCTAGCACCTCATTTTCGAACATGAGAATAGAGCATGTTCAGGCATCTGTGAACAAAAATTGCAAGTTGTGGAAAATAAACCCCTTTGTCCTAAAGAGCTTTCAAGCAATAATTCACTCTTATAGAAAGGTCCTTCCTAAGGTTATGCTACCTTTATTTCATAATCCCAGTACACAGCAAGGAAGTGAATATGGACATGACCTCTTTCAACTCCTGTTCATTAGAGCAGATGATGCAAACAACACAGGCCTTTCACTGCAAGGCCTGGGAACAAACTGAAATCCTGGCATAGCCTAGCTGACAAGAGAAAGCCATTGAGATGGAAGCAGCATTGCTTATTAGCTTGTGTTTTTGCTGTAATTATTCTTACCCAGAGTGAATTACTGTATCATTCTGGACAAGAATCTGGACTCAGGTAAAGCACACTGTTAATTAACATTTCTCCATTTAAATGATAATGTATTATATAGTAGTTTTAGTCTAGTATTATTGGTTGACTATTTCTTAAGGGCATCCGGTGATTTCAGTGGGACTAATGCTGTTCATAACGAGAAATCAGAAGCAGACCGTTGAGTTTCAGGGAAGCCAAATTCTTCTTTTCTGTTTTTATATAAACAGAATGAGTCAGTCCTTGCTTTAAAAAAGCAGAGAATGTTTAAAGGCAGACAATCAAGGTAACCAGGAGAAGGTATTTAGGGTACAACTAATGGCACCAGTTGGCAGTGCAGTGATTTCAGTGCACTTTGTTAGTTCAGCATCTCTTTTCCTTGCTATCGCAAGCAAGTTGCACCAGGCTCCATACATTGTAAGTAGGATCAAATTAGTTCAATATTTTCTTTTAGACTTGGGAGAGAAAGTGTCCATCTTTCATCATAAATCACTGAGATAACAGAGAGAATGTGACTGAAGAGCAGAGTAAAAGCAGAAAGTGGACAGCATTGCTATTTTCAGCTTAATCCTGAAAAGTGATTACAGAAATGTGAAGTACTTATAGCTAAACTTAGGAAGTGACCAGTCTTTCCTTTGAAACAGTTTATTTTTTACCTATCAATTTCTTGTGAGTTAGAATCCTCATTAGGATAAAACACTGGCATCATATTTACTTTTGCAGTGTAAAACTATAGAAAATTCTGGATTCAGCAGACCTTCTAGGCTAGAATTTGCAATGGCAGATCTCTCTTCCTTTTTGTCCTGAAGAAGTGCAGCAGTGAGACTGATCCTGTGGATTGTGCAGTGTATTTCAAACTCTTCATACTGCTACATGATAGAGGGTGTTTTTTCCCAGCTACATTAAGGAGCATGGGAAGGTGAAGTAGCACCAGTCTGAGCTCCAACGCACCACACCACCAAGATAAGGTATTAGATTGCTCATTGCAGTGTTGCTTTACTCTAAAGCTTATGAGGTCTCGCTGGGAGACTTATCAGAGCCACACTGGAGCTTCAGTCTCAAGCTGGAGTAACTTCTGCTGACTGGACTGTTTCTGAGCCATGTATTTAGATAGGGTGTTTGTCTATTCTGTCCCAGTTTGAACCCTCTCTGAAGAGGAAAAAGACCTGTCAGGCAAGCAGAGAGGATCTGATATCTTTTCTTTTTGCAGTTTTAGAAGTGTTGTGTATAAAATTTTGGAATATGTGATCTAGGAAAAAGATTCTTGTATCAGTTTTTCATTTGAAGAGAGGGACCAGAGATTATGGTGCCTTTCTTGAAATGAAAGACACCAGCATAGTCAAACTTTCAGTATCTTCTCTTTCCTTTTTGTGAAGTTGCAAATGTCTTTCACAGATATATTGCAGTCTGTTAGGTTGCATATATTTGTTTGTTTCTTTTGTGGATAGGCCTAGTCATCTACAAATGGGCTATTAGATGTACCATTGGTTATACAACAGCTGAAAAAGAGAGATAAAATATGAAAAAGGTCTCACAGTTACTATTTTCTATTTACCTGATGAGTAAGATTTTGGAGCAGATGATACAGGACACTTTCTAAAAAGTGCAAAAGTGCTTACTGATGAATGGGAAGCATCTCAGTGATACATGGGAAGGAAAATCTGAAGTGGGATTCAGACATTTAAACATAGACATCTAGTGTCATTTCTGTACCTAGGAGTATACTGTCTAGATGTAAGCCACGTAACTATCCTCTAGCCGTGTGTAATGTATGCCAGCTCCATGTGGATGTCTAGGATACCCTGGGGAGTCTCAAATGACCCAATTACCTCTGTTTAGGTACTTTCTGTTAATCAGATAGATTCACTGATTGTAGGGATGAAACACATCCCCTTTCTAAGTAATCTGGCCTTTCTTTACTCCTTTTTATCTTTTGTTTAACATAAACACCACTGGACCCAGGACTTCAGAAACCTTAACAGAAAAACTCTCTAGATTTTACTAGCTGAAAGACAACTCCGTAACTTCTGCATCTATTTTCTGGTGTAGCTGGTGGTCAATATTTTACATGTGCAATGTGGATAATCATTTTTTTTCCCTGTTAGTCTGAGCAAATAATTATTCCTTCATGTACAGAGTTCATGCATCCATAATGAAGATGACAGGTTATAATCTAAGTAATGTATTAATTATTCATATTCAGTCAGCTGCATACTTCAGCCACATTATGTGAGTGTGAAGTTACATGAGTGATCTGTCCTGGGCTTCAGATTCTGGGGATAGAATTCTCTTTTTAGGTTTCCCCATCTCTTGAAAATGTCACAAATGTCCTGAAAAAAAAAAAAATGAAAAGGCTAACTCATTTTAACGTAGTTTTGTTGCGTTATTCAGAACAGTTGTTAAAGGTGAACTATTACCTTTTACTATCTAAAGGTGAACTATTACTATCAGGACTAATTGTGGTGAACTATTTTAGCATTTTTCTATTCTTAAAAATGAATGCTGCTTTAAAATTTGAAGAGAATGTACATTTCTAAACACTCCAGTAAGGGTGTCAAGACTGGAAAATTGCTTCTACTTCTCACTAACCTTTTCTTTAAATATTTTAGGTTTATATTATGCATATTCATAGTAAAGATATATTTGCTATAATGAACTTAAATGTTCCTTCCAAGCAAAGGCAATGAATCTGTTCCAGGCCAGACAGCCATTAAATCAATTTTCAGGAACTACTGATTTGCTAAAGAAGTTTCACCTTATTATAAAAATAGAAATTATTTAAATAAGGAGAAAAATATCTACTCAACATGAATGCAGCAGTACTTTTTTTTCCCGCTAATTGCTGCAATCACGTTGCACATGCTTGCCAGCACCAGAACTAATAACTGAAATTGAAGAAGGGATTATTTTCACTGCACCATTAATATTAGTGCTCTGAGATATGCAAGCAATGTCTTGGCAATACATGGCATTATAGCAATAGAATGGAAAAAAAAATTAGAGAAATATATCTCCAAGTAATGCTGCTGCAGAATCATCTCCCTTGACCTGCTGGAGACACTCTTCTTAATGCACCCCAGGATCCCATTGGCCTTCTTGGCCACGAGGGCACACTGCTGCCTCATGGTCAACTTGTCGTCCACCATGACGCCCAGGTCCCTCTCTGCAGGGCTGCTCTCCAGGAGGTCGGTCCCCAGCCTGTAGGCATGTCTAGGGTTATTCCTCCCCAGGTGCAGGACCCTGCACTTGCCCTTGTTGAACTTCATGAGGTTACTCGCCGCCCAGTTGTCCAGTCTGTCCAGCGTAGCCCTGAAAGAAATTACAGAAAGTAACTCCTTAAACAACTTTTTATTTTTAAATACAAGGCATTTAATGAGAGGGAACTGTAGCTGGGGAGACATGGTGCAAAGCTGAAGACAATTTCAAAAAAGAAATCTATGCTGTTCTAAAATGAGACGTATTGTTCTTGACTAAGTGTAATTTTATGAGACCTAATTATTTTCAGAACTTATTATGATACATAAACTAATCACCTGTGAGGCTAAGTTTTATGATTTTCAAGGTTCTAGTGATTATGGCCTGATTTTTGAGAAATTTTTCCACAATATAGATCTATGAGAGTTTTCGGGTTTTTAAAATAAGATAAATTGTATGCAGTATTCACTAAAATGGAAAGCCTAGTATAAAGCGAGGAAAAAAGTGTTTTCTAAAAGTTTAAAAAAATGGCTTTGGGATTTTTTTTAAGAAAATAACCAAAAGATTTATGATATCCCTATGAAAACAGAAGGCAAAATTCGGTGCAAACTCATCTGAACCAGGATGGAGGAGAAGGAAATAATTAGATTTCCTTCTAAAAAGAAAGCAATTTACTGCTAATAGAAAGAAAAGGAAATTGCTGTTGAGATAAATAAGAAGTTCAAATGTATAGAAGTAAAATAGGAAGGTATCAGAAAAGTTAATGGTAGACTTGGAAAATAAGTAAACCAGGTACATCTAAGAAACAGCAAGTTGTTTTTAGGGGTATTATGCAGCCCTTCTCTAAAATAACAGTAATTGGTGTTAGATGGAAAATGATTTAAAATGGAACTAAAAGTCAGTGTTGTTCAACAGCTGTATCTGTAATTAGAAAACTGAAAACATAGTCTTGTGTTTCCTGATACAACATTAGTTGGACTAGACTATAAAAGAAGACTACTAAACAGCAGTTTCTAGAGAAAAATATAGTAACTATAAGTTAATAGCTAGCCCAATATATCCTAAACAATCTTGCTCCTGTCTTAGGGAGCTGTTATCCTTCTCATTATTACCAATGTTGGAGAAGTACTAAAGGAACATATTTTAGGGCAATAATATTCAAAAGCACAAATATAACCCATGTAAGCATAGGTGGAAACCTGATAGTCAAACTGAGTACTACTATTAACAGCTTTTAAAATATATAGCATTTCTAGATTTTTTTTAAAACCTTGATGAAATATGACTTGTTACTGCCCTCTTCTATTTTCTTTTTCTTTTCTTCTTTTTTTCTTTTTTTTTTTTTTTCCTAAAGACACAGGTGAAGGATGTGGGGTTTACTGTTTATTGATTACCTAATGATTTACATGTACAATCCAGCTATAGAGGATCCATATTCTTAGGTCTTTTATTCCTTAAGAAGTTTAAATTCATGCCCCATGGAAGATTTCTGTCTCTCTTTTATTTAGTGGTTCCACAGAAAATGCAAAAGCAAGAAAGAAAGCAGTAGCCAAAATTCATGGTTTAGCAGCCAGCTGAGTAATATCCAAGACTGAGTACCATGTACATTACCATACTCCTACTTGCACTCTTCCTTGACCTGTTAAATCTTGGATTCTTATAGCATGATGTCACAACTTCAGCATGAGGTCAGAGTCCTTGGTGAATTTCAATAAACCACAGGCCAGATCAAATGAAGGTGTGGTTTCTTCCAGCCTTAAATGTTCTTTGACTTTATGTCATCACTGTGGCAAAGGTGATCACAGGTTGATTAAATTCCCTACTAGCTTCACACAGATATTGATAAGCATGTGATAATGCCCAAAACTGCACTGTCCCATAGCATACAGCAACTGAGACAAAGAAGATCATTTACTAAAAGTCTGCTCTGATATATCTCAAAGAGGAGAACTAGGAAAGAGATTCCTCCCGGCCCTGTGAGTCAACACTGCCAAGTCAATAGATCTGCCTATACCAAAGCAGGATACACTCATAAAGTCAATGTATCCTATTAATCTGTTTCAGAAGGTACCTGACCAACATTTCTATTTCACTTTTGGCATCATACCTTGAAATCAGGTCAGCAGATCTGAAAGAAGAATTCATCCTTGGTCTATAGATAGGATTATGTTTTGTTTTCATGCTAATATGATACTTGGGTTCAGTGAAGAATTGAAACTCTCAGCTGTCAGGAGAGACAGAGTTTGAACTGAAAACCTGTTTTCTTTCTGTATTTCTGCATTAATGTGCTCTCCAGGAAACTGCTTCAAAATTAGTATAAGGTAAGATGCTTAAACAGGAATTGTGTCAACCCCTATTAAGGGCCAATATTATTAATTAAAGGATCAATATAGCAATTTGGTAATGATATAATATTTAGAAAAATATATAGCATTGCCTTTTATATAAAGCCAATCATATTTTATATGCTGTTATATCTGCTAAATGTTTATATGCTAAATGCTATATTACAGGTTCAATTACAATCTCATTTAAAACTATACTGCTTTTTGCTGTGAGTTCTAGAGAAAGTCTTGAAAATCAGAAATCTAAAGTTCAAATACTTATAAAATTTGAAATTGCAAATTTAAAATCGGTCTAGATCCTTTTATCCACTCCTCATTATGCTTACACTTTATTCATATCACTGTAAATAACACAAAAAGTTGTATGCAATTAAATGGTAAGCAGACAGAAACTTTAAATTCTGCCCACAGCTTCTGCAGTGGTATGGAAGTTCACAGTGCAGTGCTGGGGAAGACCATAAAATTTCTCTAGCTGGAAATTACTGAGATGAGAAACAAAACCTGTCTGGAAATTTGTATTTGTCCATTACCAATTTATTAAAAAAAAAAAGACTAAAAGTCTTCAGTAAAGATAATTTACTTAGAAAGATCTTAAAAGTTTTAATTTTCTGGATGAGTGTAACATGTCTATCAATTATAGTTATTATGGTGATCTCTCACCAGCATGAAGACCAGATGATATGCGTGAATAAAAACATAATTGCAATTATGACTAAAGACATTTAATAATTTCAAATTGACAAGAGAATGTCAAATTGACAAGAGAATGATAAATCATGTTTTATATGATTTATTTATATGATTATTTTATGATTTATATGATCCCACAAAAATTCTGACTACATGGCATGCGTATAGAGCAAAATTCAGCACATCTCATGCTCAATAATTTCTGTGTAATTTTGTCCTCAGTGGGCCAAGAGTCAAAATTTGACTGGTGATGTTGAGTTTTGCTCAATTCTGATGAAAAAAAAAGGGAAAATACTCATGCCCACGCCTCTCATTGGAAGAACATCACTCATTTTGATTTTAAAATGTCCTTTGTGCCAAATGTTGTATGTTTCTTCATTTCAGAAAAAGTTCTTTGCAAGAAAGAAGAGAATGCCGGCATATTTAATTTTTCTATGTAATACATTCTTACTGTCTGTCTATTTTTAGGTCACTGTCACACACTGTGTCTCATTTTCAGGCCTTGGCAGATTTAGAGAAATGCTTGGATTTCTTTTTTGTTGCAATTTCACAATATTTATTCTAGGAAGTACCACAAATAGATTACTGATTATTTTCCTGCAGGCTATTATTTGTTCTTTTGGGGTCGTTTATTATGAAATCTATTTTTCTGAGAGGAGAAATTTGTATTTCCTTTTCATTCCAGACAGGAAAGTCTCCCACCCTACACACACACATGAACATGCACACTTTTTTATTGTTATCTCTTTGAAACTTACATTTTGACAAGTATTCTTTACAAGATGCAGTCAAATTAGTACCATTAGCTGGAGTCTGCCTAGCATCTGACCTTTTTGAAAGAGACTGCAGCCTTTTCTTAATCGTCAGCCTCCCTAATTACCCTTCTTTTCACAACATTTGTTGCAGTTAGGAAGCATTTCAGCATGGTGGCCTCTCTAGGCTATTTGCCTCAATAAACTCAATGTCCTTTTTCTACAGACTGGGAGATAGATAATCATGTTGACAAGTTACATTATATAGTGGTTGAACATCTAATCCTCTTTTTATCTCAACCTAAAATACATTTCCCTGGCAGTTAAAAAGCAACAGTTTTACAGGTACAAGTATATATTAGAGGTAATCATAAAGGGAGGGAGGAAAAGCTGCTCCTTGAGCAAATATTCCTTGACAGGATTTTACTTAAGAGGAATTAAACAGCTTCTTATATGCAAATGGCACTTAATTACGGAATTCATATTACAGAATTAAATTTTAAATTAACAGCTTCTCTTTATAGATAGTGCCTTGAGTTTCTCGGTAGTTGATATTTTCCGTATGTTCTTATCCTGTTTTGGTATTGCTAGTTAAATCTAGACTACTAAACTACTAAATTCTAACATAATAGTAGTGATGCAAAATGATGCTTGTGCGTTAAAGAAAAGAGAAAAGACACCTCTGTGTATAGAGAACAGTTTGTGCAACTCCTCATCTGGCTATTTATCCATGTCTTTCTTATCCAAATTCTTACGGCTATTCCTGCCTCTGAGAAAAGCCTTGGTGCGATTCCTTGTCAGACTGAGAGAACAGGCGCAGGGACAGACTTTCTCCCCAGACCTCTCCCCAGAGCCAGATGGAGCCCATTGATGGCCCATCCTTGCAGACACCCTGTTCTGGGGTCGCTGGCTGAGGGGGCTCTGCCAGCACATCCCTGGCAGCTTTTGTCTTCTTCTGTGCCTGTCCCACCTGCACAGCTTCCTAAATCTGTACTTCAGCTGTCTTGGTGAAATTACCCTCAAGCCATAGTTACAGAAAGGCTGCATCCAGAGGGGGTGGTGGCAGAATTTGTCTTTTTATTACACTGCAGGGGAGATAGCACTGCTAATAATTATGCTTAAAAAAATATATGCATGTAACTTATTAATTTCCTATAATTTAATGCTGCTTCACAAAATTCTGCTCACTAGGGCAAGTAATTTTTTTTTTTGACAGGCCAGTAAGATATCATTAATTTTTCATTCTCATCAATCACTATGGTAAAGGACGCCTGAGAAGGTTTTGTGCTTTGACTGGTAATTTGTCATGACAATTTTGCAAGGCTGTTTTAATGCCTTCTCTTAGCTGATTGAAAATGTCTTATTTACTTCAATTAGTTTTGCCAGTGAGACACTGTGGTTTTATACAAAATGAATTGTTAATTGTTCCCCAAAGCCTAGGTAGACACCTGCTTTTCCATTAAAATCCAGATCAAACTGCATATGTGGTGTGGGCTAAAATTAACTTAATTGTAGAGGCAAAGAAGCAACTTAGGGTTGTTTAATTTGTAATACAGTCAATACTATTTATGCCATAAAACTACTGATATTTTTTTGCAGTATATATTAAAAAGTGAGAGGTAGCTGGCTTTTCTCTGCTTAGTAGATATATTAAATATATATTTATGTATATATCTGTATCACTCTAAGTGGTAAGTGCTTCATAAATCCTTTGTAAAGCCAGTGAATTAAACTACCTTTCAATGACAATCTTTTAAGCTTAACTACTCAGCTCTTTATAACCTATTTAATACTGACAGATGATAGAGAAAGCAATAAAGAAGATTTAAATGTCTACATTAAACATCTTCAAGACTCCGTGGTCCAGCCTCTAATCACACAGCAGTATTTGTTTTCAGTACACAATTTGTGCAATTCTAATAATGACATTAATATCTCTGCACAGTGAGGTCGTACCACCATAATGCGGAAAGAATTCTCCACAGCTGATTTCACTAGGTCACCAACACATTCTGCAGCTGGTATGAGGCCATAATTAGTGAAATTAATTAGCCTTAGGAAACTAAGCCATGTGACCTATGCTTTAATACACATGCTCGTTGCTATGGTAGCCCAAATAGGAGCATCTCTCAAGCTGTTAGGGCCCCTGGTTTCCTTTCAAATTGAACAGCTACAGGGTGTGGAGCTGTAGATAAAGTAAATCCATTTGTTGGACATGGTAAACTGCAACAAATAATAAATGAAATGACACTGATAGCTGAAGGCATCATTTGATAGAAACCTAAACATAGCTTTTATGTTTTACAGATGAAAATCTTGGCTATTTTTAAACTCCAGACATTGTCAGGACAATGTTACAGCTCCAGTCAGGAAGAGTAGACAGAAAGTGAATGTTAGGCTGATTTCTTCTTCCTCTCACTATATTGATTTTTCTGCTTATATTCTAAATTCCCCTAACTTCAAGCAAATATATGCTGTCATGCAGTTTTGGAATAATGACCTTCTAGTTTTGGATCTATATCTTTTCAAACCATCCACCCTTTCCAGACCACTCCTATGCACCCTACTCCCTCTTATCCTCCAGAAATCACATCTACATGCTAATCCTCTAATCCTACGGAAATTATATCTACATTTGAGAGACCAAATTCTCTGTGAGGAAAAAAGCTGTTAAATCAATAATACCTTGTCAGCAGAAGGTATATCCTCGTATATCTAAGCATTAAATAATTACCTTTAAAAAGTGACTGCAAAATTTTTCCAAGTACATGTTCTATGACAGATTTATTTGGAAAAACAACTAAAAACCATACATAATACAAAAAAAAAAAAGGCTATAAAGCCTAGCTGTAGATTATTTAAATGTATTTAGATTTCATTTATTAAAAATGTACCGAGACAATTCTATAACCTATTGCAAATGTTGGGTGACTAACACAGAATTATGTGATGCCGGTGTTTAGAATACTATTTTTATGCATTGTATTTGCAACTGTGACTTTGAAGATTAATAGTAAACTTTAACAATACCAAAAATTTGAAAGAAAATAAGTTGAGAATGGCTTGGTTTACACTAAGTATTTATAGTTACATGAAGGTTGAAAGATAATAATACCAGCAGGTAGCAGTAATACTACAGTTGCTGGAATACTCTCTATGTAATAAGTCAAATTTAATTATTGGTTATATTTGGCCCTTGAGATATATGGTAGAAGCAAGGAGCAATACAGCTATCATTTCTTTACCCATGTTCTTAGACAGACAGAACTGGCACTGTCAAGAAGGGAAGATAACACCCTCTTAACTGCTTATATATTTGAGGAATATAATGCTGATTACATGCATTGCACTTAAATTAAAAAAAAAAAAAAACACAAAAACAAAAAACCCAAGCATTTTCATGAAGTCAGGTCTCAAACTACAGAAGGCGTTTGTTTTTTCTCACAGCCCTAAATTCCTTTCCATTCCAGTTCCTGAATTTTCTGGGTGTTTCCCCAACAACTTTGCTGACGTACGTGGTAAACTTTTTACCAACATCTTACACTATGCCTACATTCCAGCTGTGACTCAGTAAAGGAGTTTTTCTGCTGTGAAGGAGCTTATCTGCTTTGGGTAGTTATCTTGAAGGAAAGTTGGCTTAGGTATCCACCCAGTTCACGAAGACTTAATGTCAATACTGCTAAAAAAAGAAAAGGTGAAGAAAAAAAAAGAAAAAGCCATGTAAGTAGATCTTAGCTAAAGACTGAAAATATCTTAATTGCTAGAAGTTCTTAAGAGATTCAAGAAGAATTTTCAAAATCTGGAAAATGAGAGTTGTTATAAGAGCTTCATTGTTTCAATCTTTGAGAGGAAACATTATGCTGTTACTAGAATTACAATCTTTGTAATACATAGGGTATGGGAAAAAAAGAAAATACACCCCAAATTTTAGACATTCTGTATATAAAGATAGATATTACTGCATTTCTGGAAATGTTATTCAGATCTAAATGTCAGTGACAGTGAAATGGGAATCATACATTTCCAAGCCAACACAACAGAATGAGACTTGAGATGTGGGATAGTGCTCCAAAATGAAGTAGATAGTGAGAGTGCAAACTTTTAGGCAAGTTATATGTGCATTCCTCTTAAAGGCTGTTGCATACAAGGACCTATTGCAGATTCCAAAGAAAAAAGGTCTTACCTTGCTAGTGTTAGAAATTCTGTTTCTTTAAATCCTATTTGTTATGTTTGCTTTGTAAAATACAAGAGATTCTGCAGAAACAGTTTGAAAATGGGATATTTGTAAAAGTTTGTTGACTTTTTAGTGTTTCAGCTTTAGCCCTCTGCTCTACTGAGATAAATAAAGACTTGTAGTAGGCCCACAAATACTGATTTATGCTAGCAGCTACAAGTCAAAAGAAAAAAAAGAAGACACAAATCATCAAGGCTTTATCAAATCTAACTATAAACACATTTAAAGATCAACAAATAGTATACATAATTCAATTTGTATGGATTAGTGAGCAACCCTCAAACATTGTTTTAACATAAAAGACTGTAAAAGAATGAATTTCCAATATGCATTTAGTTTAATGAAAGGTAATGCCCTTTTAATACTGTAATAAAAAATATTTCTCTGAATATCAGATGTTTTCAGATTGTCTTCTCCATCTTTCTGCTTTCATAAGCCACCTCAAAATCAGATCACTTAAAATTCTTGAGGTTCAACTTATCACTTTATAAAACACAATCTCATTTCTTCCACCTAATTTACTAAGCAGTTCTCAGCTTATGTTTCTCCTCTTATTTGTTCTCCTAACTAATTATATAAATTCTATAGGTCAGGGACTTTCCTTCATAACAGAGGTTATGTCATGAAAGGACATAACTAGCATAAATAGTTATGAATATATTATAATAATATTGATGTTGTAGTTTTAATTTTTCAGTGACTCTGGTCCTCAGTACATGCTGTTTTACAAGATAAACATTTCATTTTTCTCCTCCTTTGAGCAAACTGAATAATGCTTCCACTTTCCAGAGAGGGAAGGAGAAAACAAGACATAGGCAAGAAAAAAGACTATTGATTTAGCAAAATATTGTGTAAGACATTTATGGCAGAGCAAAGAGCAGAATAAAGAAGTCTCTTGGCTTCCCGCCTTGTGTCTTAATTATAAAATAATCATTTCTACTCTTTATAAATGAAGTTATTGTATAATACTATCAATAGCTTCAGTCTGGTAAAATGGATAATTGAGTTAGTGTAAACAGTGCCTTTAAAGAAGGGTGACAATGTCGAGATCATTCACTATATTTTTATTACATTTTTCTGCAAAAGCTGACAAAAATTAGAAACAGTTTTAGTTCAAAGGATTGTAGTTAATATGAGAATGTGGTATTGTGGTAGATGAAACAACATCATTAGCTTCTTTCTTGACCTTCTCACAGAGATCCTGTCCACATACTGAGTAAAGTAATCTTTTTCCAATAGATTTGAAATGTGCTTTTTAAACTTAATCTAGATTCTCTTTAGATTCTTTAGTTAGCTTCTCCAAAGCAGAATTATATCTAAGACAAAATATTCATAGATAGTATACTAAAATTATTTTGAAATTTCTAATGTTATTAAAATGAAATTTAAACTCTCTGATTATAATTCACAAAATATATGACTGAATTAACAGGAGTCATTATATAAAGGAAGCTGGGAGCTATCACAAGAAGTTGTCCAGTCTACCCAGTTCCATGAAGACATAATCACCTATGTCTAAGCCATATTCAGAGATATTAGTTCAATGAATTCTGTAAAAAACTCAATAGTATTTTAGAATCTTCCTAGAGCAATCTTATTTCACTGTTTAAATATTGTCACCACTGGATGTGACCTTCAGCCACACCGCCCTTGCCTCTCTAGAGGTAAGTACTGGAGAGCCAAAGTAGGTATGAGTTTGAAACCTTCCTATTCTTAGAAATGGGTGGTGTTAAGTGCACAAGCCAATGTCTCGGACACGTGTGTTTGCATTGTGGCATCCTGGATGAGACCTCAGTCTTAGCAGAGGTCACTGCAGTGCTTGTGATTTAGCCACAGTGTCTTAGATTTGTTTCACTTTTGAGATGATTAAATGCATCAAATCTTTGAGGGCATTGAAGTCTGCTTTACTGAATTGTGTATATTTTTCAAATATTATGAACACTTCTAGTGCAGTGACAACTCCTGGACATATTGCGAGTTTGATTGTTTTGCTCTCCTGGAAAACCTCAAGGTAAGATCTCTATTTACCAGTGTCGTCTTCTTCGTGATCATTCTGCGTCTTGCCTTTTTTAAAAAAAAAAAAAAAAAGTATTACCCTAACGTTCCTAATTTTGTGTTGCATAAAATATTTTAAATATAAGCATGTCTTTGATCTTTTTCCTTTTTATCCTTCTCCAGAATCTATCTCCTTTTACATGCTGGACCCTAAAATGAGTGTTTTGCCCTTGTATTCTTGCTCCTTGTTTCTCAGTAAAATATATCCTTCTTTACTGATATTCAAGTCGTATGAAATACCCCTCCAAATGTCTCCAGCTGACATAAGATCACGATTTTGTATTAAGCTCCTTCTGTTTATTGTTCATATTTCTGTCATTATTATGCAGACATCAAAGTTGTCAGTGGTTTCACTTCCGATGATTCTTGTTTCTCCTTTGATCCTATTCGTAAGTTTGTCCCTACTATATAATTTGTTTGGTGGATATAATAATAGCTTTCTGGAAGAATATAATATAGTTTAGCCAATTTTTCTATGTCCATCAGGTGAAGACAAGAAAATCTCTATTGTTTTATTCTTTTTGATGGGGAAAATAAAAAAGTATATTAAAACTTAAATGAAATTGACTGAAATTGACCATCCTCTGAAATTTAGTTTACAAAGAAATGTAAGCCAAACTTTGATCCTTCTGGCTTATGGACAGTATAGCTCTGCACAGTTATTTCTATTCACACAAAATGCTTACAGTCTTATGCTGAATACAGAAAAAAGAAATGACATCTTTAACATCTTTGCAACCAGCCCAGACTGATACCTGCTCTATTAAATGCAGGTGTGTGATACCAGCTACCTGTGCAATGCATTTCAAAATCTTTCACAGAACTGAGGAAAGGCTCCTATCCTCGTTTTTATCTGGTGAATTATAGCACAAAGGCTAAGTGTCACCACTAAAAGTATCTGATAGCAGGGTGGCCCTCAAAAAATGTCTGAGTTAACTAAGCCCAAATCTGTACAGTGCATATGACTAAATAAAAACATACCTGTAAAAGTTATTATTCCCAGAATAAAAGGAAACTTGTTCCTAAAAATGCATCAAATTAACAGTCAGACTCAGAGATTCAAAATTATATTGTTACAGATGTTTTTCCTTTAAGAGCATTTCCCTTCTTGAACGGCATTTTGTCTGCATATAGAATACTGCAATTAAGTCCTGAAGCAGATCAAGATAGTCACCTTCATCAATCATTTTGTCCTCTAAGGCCAATATTAAGATTGTTGCTTTTCTTCTGATGCCAGTTGCTTCCTTTTAATGTCTAGTCTTCTTTTGCCAAATCACAGCCTGATTTGCCCCAATCTTGCCCCTTCTTATCTCACATGGAAAAGCAGAAGAACAGGAATAGGTAAAAAGAAAGCATGTGATTAATAGAGGTAAAACTCATGTCAGTACTAGGAGATCAGTTGAAACACCTGAGTAGAAAGAATCACCAAGTTCCTTTAAAGAAAAGGTGACTACAAGAGGGCTTAGTTGCAGATTATCAGGGAGGTGCTTTTTGGTCATATGCTGTGCTTACAGGGTCAAATGATGGTAATTCTTACATCAACACAGTTCTCTTCATATTTGAAATGTTTTCTAGACACTGTCCATTTAGACAAACTTAATACCTATTTAATTAGCTGGTCTACCCTTTGTGATTTGTATGTGTTTTATAAATAATTTCCCTACTGAAAAAAAAAAAAGTCTCAAGAACATCAATGCTAGGACTAGAACTCGGGATAAAACCCTCCCTGTCCTACCCCCTATTCTAAGTCTGTAGCCAGAAGTTGAATGGAGCCCATTTAGAAATAAAACTGTGCTGCTTTTGAGCCTGGAAGGGCCCAGTGTAACCATCAGACACATCCTGGCAATGCTCCAATGTGTTCTACCAGTTACTCATAAAATCTATTACTGGATTAAACTGCTGTGTCTAGTTTCACATTTAGGACTCTCAGTAGGCACCCAAAGACTTATACATCTGGTTATAGTTGTCTATTACCTACCTCTCAGTAGCCCTTTCATGTCTTTATCTGCCTCCACCCCTAAGCATTTAACCTACTATTGTTATTTAATAATACATGAGACTTCAGGCACAGACGGCAATCGTATTGTATCAGGTGTTTCACAGCTGTGTCAATTATTCTGTCCAATAAATAGAATCGCGCTCTCTCTCTTGTATTGGAGAATACACAGTTTATTTTTCAGTATATACACAAACTCTGCTATAGTAATCCATACTTCCACTGAGAATATCTGAAGCATGACTATGATATAAGAGAAAAACAACAAAACAAAATAAAAAGCTTTACTAAAAAGAACAAAGAAAAGAAAAAATAAAAATACATATCCATAATAAAAACAAGCAAAATATTCAATGGAAATAAGCATAAGCTATTGCCAACATGTCAAGAAAAAAACTCATATATTAATATCTAGATATATGGGAAAAGTAGCAAAAACAGAATGAAAACTATTTTAAGATGTGCAGAGGCAAAAAAAAAAATTTTTTTTTTTAAACATCTTCCAACTGTATTAAATTGGTTTAATCCAGAGAGGAAGGCTTGTGGGAATAGACTGCACATTATGACAAGAAATAAAGGAAAGAGAGAAAGTGATGTTCGATGTTCCTTAGTTTTTGGCTGCCAATTCACAGAAGCCAATGTAGACCTTTTTTTTTTTAGTAGTTTGTATAACATGAACCAGGCTTTAGTTCAGTTTCCTATTTGGGCCCCATAGGAAGGAGCATTTCCAAATATTTTGGGATATTGCTGTGCAAAGGTCATCTGGCAACACAAGTTGGCTTATTTGAATTAAATCCTGAAAGCAAGGTAAAAAGAAGTAGCAGAGGCTGTAACTTGAAACTTGTAGATGTCAGAAAAGGTTCATACAAATAGAAAAATATGGAACTTAATCTGCAAACTTTTCCTCTCTGAAAGTAAGAGGATGGAGAATGAAGATGTGTTGGAAATGTGATGAAAAAAGTTAATCTTTCAATATTTAGCCTAAGAATAAGATAATGTGGAGATTTTCTAACAGCATCTGGGGGGGGAAAAAAAAAAAAAAAAAGCTATAGTTCCTAATTGATGATCATTATGCTGCTTTAGACCTTACATCAGAGATATTAGTTGTGTTAATGAGAGGTGACATTAAATATTATGTAAATTAGAGTTGATGTACATAAGCGTATGGTTCTTTAACACAGTGAGAGCAGCTTTCAAATCATGTTTCTGCACCACAGAATACAGTGTGGCGCCCCTGAATTAAGTTCAAACAAGTCAGACATGGAGCGAGGATGCATAGCAGCCTCTGTGTGCCACTCAACACATGGGACTGCAGCCCAGCCGCCTTGTCCAACGTCTAGACATCTGTGTAACTTCTGATGCAGAAAATCATAGAATCATAGAATCATTATGGCTGGAAAAGACTTTTAAGATCATCAAGTCCAGCCGTAAACCCGTCACCACCATGCGTGCTAAAGCATGTCCCTTAGTGCCTTGTCTACACCTTTCTTGAACACTGGCAGGAACGGTGACTGGGCAACCTGTTTCCAAACCTCCCTGGTGTGAAATGAAGCCATTTTCTCTTGTCCTATTGGTAGTTGTTTAGTAGAAATAGACTGGTATTTCTTCATTCTACTCAGATTTATACAGTAGTTACTGAAGCAGGAAAAAAAAAAAAAAAAAAAAAAAAAAAAAAAAAAAAAAAAAAAAAAAAAAAAAAGACCTAAACTGAGATGTCAGTGAATATTAAAACTGTCTAGATTTACTTGTTTGTTCACTTAATAAGAGGGGGAGGGATAGAATGCTGCTATTCTCATGAAAATTCTCTGAAAAACTAGCTATTGTTAAGAACCTCTAACTTAATTTGTCTTGGTTCAGAATAGAACTGAATATTGGGAAATCATTTATACTCATTGGGAGCAAATTCCTGTATTCCTATTGGCTTCCCTGTAAAACACTCAAATAATTGTGTTATTTGTGACGGGTAATAGCACATATTTCTTGGAAACACTTTGCTTTGTTTTCAAATGTATTATGACATTCTGGATTGAATAAACCTCTATTTAGTTTATCTAGGGACCATTATAAAATTCAGCACATATTTGTCATCCTCCAGGATCAAAATAGAAAGTGGCATGGAACATAATTGCTAATATTGTTCCTAAGAAATGTTAAATAATAGGTGTGATAGTCATTAACTCTCCTGATGTAGAGGAAATCATAACAATGATGTTTTTGTTGGGGGGAGGGTGGTGGCAGGAATCATGAGACTGTACGAGAAACATAATCTCTTACTGGAATGTAGCTTTGGACGGTGCTTGGAATTGCTTACTCACGCTGAGCTGCCCCTGGGAGTCATTGGAGACTTTTGTTGTGGTCACATGCTTGCAGTCACCATGGTGCAGTACCTTTATCAAAGCCACTGGGGGAATAAAAGCACTGTGCTTCTTAATGCAGAGCTTGTTGTATGAAATACAGTTGCTTCATTTTTCTGCAGAATAATCAACTCACAGAAACTGTTACCAATGCTCATTCGAATACAGTCATCACCTTCCCTATATTGTTTTATTTTGTAGTTTAGAAAGCACAGTTAGAATGTGTTTATTCATACTAAATATATACATATATAAAGTGGAAGATTACCTGTTCAGTGTCTTTGGGGCTTTTTTTTTTTAGATTAAAACTGAGAATATCATATTTTCATAGTGAAAAAATTCTGAGATATATGAATCCAGCATGGGGGCAGGGAAATAATATTCAGTCTACATTTCAGAAGAGACAGTATATTAGCTCATATAATTCAGTGCATTATGCCCAAAGCTCACAGCAAAATATTTAGGTTCACCCAAACTGAGGAGAGCCTAATTTCATTTCAAAGGTGAAATCAGGACTTTTTAGCAAAAGTAGAGACAAATTTCTGACAATTGCATCATTTCTTTCAGAATGCTTCTAGAGGTAATGGAAATCTTTCTCTGTCATATACAAAGTTCTTAATACAAACATAGTGTCAATTATGTCTTATGATGGATACAGACAGACCCAAGGCAAAATCCTACATCCAAACATTCCTGAATTCCAGTGCTAAAAAAAAAAAAATAAAAAAAAATTATTTATTAACAGAAATTGATAGAGATTCAACAGCAGCAAAATTTGATGTACTTCATTTCAAAGTTGTGAAATGCTGTATTGTGTCATGGAAAATCTTTCCTCACTTGGAAAATTCATTGATTTTCCAGCACAGTTCTTGGACCTAAGCAGATATTGGAATCAAAGTCCACACTGAAGACTGGTGAATGGCCAGTGAAGAGCTGTCTAGATATTATCCCACCTAGACTGTTCCGATTGCCAGATAACTTGAGTTTCTCCACAAAGAATTGCTCCATTGTAGATATGCTGAGAAACCAAAATAGTATTAGAAGAAGAATCACAAATTCCATTGCAAACAGCTTTTCTCATGTGAAATATCTTCTGCTCATGGATGAGTCTGCAATGCCTCTCTAACACAGAAACAGATGCAAGGAATAATAAATCCTAGAACAAATAAAAAGAGACTAAATTCAAAAGTAATATGTAGAAGCATATTAGTAAATTAAACACCCTCTTGATTACAGAGCTATTGGTATCCTTTTTGAGTTTAAAGTCTCTGCAGCTGTTTATGGTCGAACACTCATATATGTCCTTGCATCCTCTTAGCACCACTAATGTGCAAGAGATTTAAAGTGATGAAATTTCTACCAGTATTGAGAAGGAGGTGTAGGAAAAGAGAAGCTAAGTAGAGCTCATCCTACTTCTGCTGATATATCCTTTTACTCCTCTACATAGCATTTTCTCAAAGCACTCTAACTCTTACACTTCAATAGGCAAACTGCAAATAGACTTAAAAAGGAAAGATTTTACAGTATCATTTATGAACATGACCTAGGATAAATATTAGTGTTAAGAGATTTTAACAAAAAGGGCATCTTTTCTAACCATATATTGAAAAGGCACAAATGTTACTCCATGAAAAGAAGTATAATGACTAGTAAAGGAATGAAGATTAAGCTAAAATGATACCTTTCTTATTGATCAGAGGCTGTTCCTTGTGTTAGAATAGCATTACGAACTAGTGCTCCGGGATGATAAAGTCAGAGCTTGCTAAGTGCAAGTACTAATGGCTCCATCTCTGATAGGCACATCTGCCTGAAGGCTATCAGATAAATATGTAATTAAATAAATGCGGTTCCTGACTATCTAATTTTTTTTTTTTTTTTTTTTTTTTGGTAAAAGAATAAAAATTATGGAATGGCTATAGATCTTTGATCTAAGAGAAAGGTTTCTAGCTGAAGGAGAATTTGTGTTTTATGGACTGACTATGAGCAGTTGCTTTAAACTGTTTGAATTTTGTTCCTTATAAATCTATGTGCAGCTGGATTAAATATTCTTTGGTGCGGGATATGCAATTAAAATGATAAAAGAAAGTAGTCACTATATACCTTGATTTGCTGCTAGAGATTTCAGACCGTAGCATGTTTCTGGCGTAAGATCAAGTGTCACATATTGAATGATCATCACATGTGAAATACCAGGATGCCAACTGCTTTTCATTTAGCCAAGCAACTCATTGGCCTTTTCCCAGAAGCTGGCTGGTACCCATTCAAAATTCATAGGTTGGTAGGACTGTGATCTCAACAATGTTTTCTTCCTCTTTCTGCTTTCTATTTTTTTTACTCTTTTTTTTTTCCTTCTCTGTTCATGTTTTTTCCCACAATTTCTAGTTTTCTTTCTTTTTTTTTTGCTCATGCATATGTATGCCTTCTATCCTCGTCTACTCCAGAATGTGTTCGTTATTCATCTGTTTTTTATTCCTTTCTTTTTTCTTTCATCTTTTACTTTTTTATATTTAGTCTTATCTAATTTTCTTTATTGTTCCTTAGTTTATTCTTCCCTCTCAAAACAATCCAATGTATCAAGTATACACATTGTCAATACATATACAATATCCTTTCCATCTGGATAGAGTTCTGTGATATATTTTGGTTTAAAATTCCGTTACTTTAAGCATTCTTCCATTTGGGAACTTAATTTTTCCGTCCATTAGTATTTTTTTCCTTCTGTTTATTACTAAATTGCCAGACTGCTGTCAATTGCTGACACTACTTTCATTGCAGTCTTCTCCTTACTCCATAAAGTAATCTGCAAATTTTATTGTACTGTTGTTTCACAAAAGCCTTATGTATTTTTTTCCTGCCTCCTCTCTTCCTAGCAGATATTCCTTCTACTCCTCATAAAATAATCCTCCTGCCCTATTACACAATTACATACATTAGTTAAACAGTATGGTTATGATACCTACCATATTCCTCACAACATTTATTCTTAGATCGTGGAATTATAAGCTTTCTTGATAAATCATCTTCATATCAGTCAGCAGATATTTGAAGTTTTAAATTACCTGATGTTCCACTACCTCCTGATGCACTTAGATTGTCTAAGTATATGAATGTTTAAGTATATACATGGTATATTAATGTTTAAATATCTACACACTCTTTTATTGCAAGGGAAAGTTATAAAAAGTGGACTGATCAGGAGTAATTTCATTCTACTTCCCAAACATTGAACATGGTGTGAAAACATCTGAAATCATGAGTTGGTGAAAATAAAAATAATAACATTTAAACTGAACTCTTCAAGGACATTTTGGGGAAAATAAGAAAAAAAAATCTTGACTCAAATTACATCCTTCTTTGCTAGGACACTCTTCATTGGTCATACCTACTGTGGTAGCTATGGCTATCACCAATAAGGCACTACAAACTGCATCAGTTATCCCACATCTCCAGAAAGTATTCATGTCAACCACTGTTATCAGCAATGCTTTAAGAGGGCCTATCTAGATATACCTTTGATTAAGAAGTAGTATGCAAACCCACTGTGGCCTCCCGCTAGTGCCGCTTATGTGATCATTTTTGCAGCCCTTCAAATTTAAAGGGGGAATTAAGTAAAATCTCTCCCAGGAGTTTTCGCTGTTTCTCCTTTACCTTCAAGTGAACTGTGTGTTTAAAAAGTGGCCCTACCTTGTACAGCACATCTCCCAAGTGTCCCTAATTTAATCTCAGTGACTGAAGCAAATAACCAAGCAAATAGCTCCTACCTAACCACTGAAGGCTTTAAATAGTGAGAAAATGGCATCTGTGAGACTGTTGTCTCCACCACTCCACTCCGGTCTGGACAGTAGGAAAAAGAAGGAGAAAGAATGGAACGGAGTGATAGATTTTACATAGATCTCTTAAAATACTATATCTATGAAAGAGTAAGAACAGTACAAGATTGATAAGGAATAAAAAAAGATTAAAAAAAAAGACCAGTAATACAAAAATTAATACAGTAGCCACTTAATTTTGAACATCTACAAGGTAGATGTCTTTATTTGCTTTATTCATCCTTGTCTCCCTTTGTAACTATAACTCACTAGAGAAAAATACTTTTAAGTTGTGATTCATGTAGTCTGTTTTTGGTATCTACATAAAGATGAGGATGAGATGAGCTGTGACATAAATTCCCTATTTTTGTCTTTTAAATGTAAAGGGAGTCTAGACAGGCACATCTCAGATGAATATATCTGCACTGTAAATATGTAAGATCATGTGGCGTCAGTATATAGTATCGTTAGAAGAGTGGGGAAATGATAAGTTCCTCGGAATAAAATGAAAACAGAGAATAGGGAGTTGGGAGGATGGTGGAGGGGAATTCCTGCAGACACAGAAATACAGATGCACTTGGTCAGGTGGGGCCAAGTGAACATACAGGCAACCTTCATTCCACTTCTGAAATGGAAGTGTTAGAACAAATGTTCTTTTAATGAATTATTAGATCTACTGCTAAAAAAAATTCTAAAAAAAAAAAAGGGGCAAAAAAGGAAAGACTATTGGCCATGTCAAACTTTCTCATACATTTTCTGGTCACAGGCTGGCGAAAGTATTCCAAGTCCTTCTGATTGTCAATACTGTAATTTA
The DNA here is from genome assembly GCA_003342815.1 of Eudromia elegans. Classification (NCBI taxonomy): domain Eukaryota; kingdom Metazoa; phylum Chordata; class Aves; order Tinamiformes; family Tinamidae; genus Eudromia; species Eudromia elegans. The sequence continues at coordinate 13,137,023 of PTEX01000001.1, read as the reverse complement.
AGTGAATGCAATGTCTAATATGGAATCATATTAATCAAATTCAAACCTGTAATATTTTCAGCATATTGAACTTGTAATTACCACACCTTAAGTAGACTGCTTGCCAGAGAGAAAGTGAGATCTGATGCTGAAATGCTCATAGAAATAATGACTATGAAAGTATAATTACAAAAACAGAAAAGGAAGCAAACTGTTTTCTTTTTTAAGAAATGTGTTTTGATATTTAATTCTACACCAACAACTTTTTCTTGCTAGATTTAATCACAGCTACAAATAAATAGCAACCTTTGTAAAACACCAAAATGTACCATTTATACAATTTTTTTTTCCTTTTTCTTTCCTCAAGAAACTCTTTATTTGGTAATCCAAATTTACTCTTCCCTGCTGCAGCTGTACCCCTATACATTTGGGTGCCTAGATCTTCATACATTATATTCTCAAAAGTTGCATAATTTCCTTGTGAAAGGTTCTCAAAATGAAGAGGTTAGCTAAGGCCGTTTCTCATGGCCCGGCTGAAGCCAAATATCTTGTTCTTACACTCAGGTAGGCCTTGGAAGATCTTAAACAAAAGCATATTCAATAACCTCTTTGGTTTTCAGGAAAATGCACTTTTTGGCTATGTACCAAAGTCCCACTGTTTTGCAGTACTTTGTTATACTGCCTCTGGTGCTAAACGCCTAAAAATAAGGGAATTCCACCCAATATACTTGCCAAAACAGTCTACTTTAGTTGAAGACATTTCAGTATTGTCTACTTTTTTTTTCTTTGCTGCTGTTGTTGCTGACTTTTAGATGTTGGGTTCTGTCATTTATTGAGGAGAGTCATTCAACTTCCACAAGTGATGACAAGATTGACAAAATCTATATGACAATGCCATTGAAAAAGAAGTACAGACATGCTGATTTTGACTGTGAAAGGAAATACACTAGGAGTTTGGCTCCTAAATATCTTAAATCCTGTTAAATCATATTATTTCAAAATGGAGATGTCCATCAGCTAAACATTAGTTTACTTTCTTCTTACCTTGAAGGTCATTTATGCAATATTCTAGCCCCAATTTTCCCTTTTAAGGAAAAGTGTACTATATCAAATCCAATCTCATCCTGTTTTAGCAAAGCATATATAATTCATATACTCAGAGTACCATATGTGATCATTGACTGTGTTAAATGGATGAAAGAATATGTGAATAACTTTTTATGCACTGAATAAAAATGTAGCCCAAATGTACAACGTAATGACAGATCATATATTTCAGAAAACAAGCTGACAGAAGTATTATGAAAACTATTAAACTCATAGAAAATATAAGCATATGTTTTTGGGGGCAGACATGATGTTTGCACATAATATTTACTAGAAAATTTCATCTCTTTTACTTAAGTCTCAGAAGTACATTCCCATGCATATCAGGGCATGGATGAAGCTTACAGATAGCTAGAAATTCCACAATAAATTAATCTCTATGCAGTTATTTCTGGACAGGTGCACATAAATAAGTTGCCTATATCACACTGTAATAGACATTCTGAAGGATGCTTGGTGTTGAAATATGTATTTTATTATAAATATTCCGGATTACTTCACAGTATCTTTTTCTTTATTTCTTTTTTGACCTATGTAAAGAAATTTGTTGCTGTATCACATTTCTTTAAATATAGTTACATGTGAATGTGATGATCTGTCTTTTTTTATAGTATTTTCTTGACATTAGTACACAGCAGTAGTTTCTGAGAAAGTTTCTAATATACAGCACATACTGATAACTTTCCCAGGAGCTGGGATAACTTCTACTTTCCATTGGCATTAATGCCCACTGTGAAGCAAGCTCATTTCTAGTTGGAAAGCATCACAAAATACTACTGTGTTTGGTACTAATTGACACTTCAGTTCACATCATCAGCTGAGAGGTCAAGGACAGCTTGAAGACTGAAAGTACCTTTTCATTTCTGTAAGAGGTTTCCTACAGGTCACTGTTAAAGTGCACTAGTAGAACAACACAGATAAATATAAAAGATTGCAGGATCTGAATTTATCCAGTATATTTTGCAAAAAAAACCGTTTTGCAACTACCCCTCACAGCAAATAAACCCTCTCCTCCTTCAAATCATTAAATATTCTAATAATCAACAAGAATTGAAGATCCGTCATGAATCATGAAATGGTATAATGACACATTTATTTCTACCAAATTAACATTTTATTTATTTTTCGTGGTTGTCTTCTTGGTTTAGAGCTGTTAAATTCTGAGGATCATATATACAGACACCAAATTTTTATCCTGGACAAGAATGAAGACTGGACAAGACTTCAAAATATTAAGTAAGAAATATATAAAGAAAATAAAATGCAAAAGTATATTTGAATCATAAAATAAAACTTCTCTTCCATCAATTGAGATCTTATCTTTAAATAATGAAGCTGTTCCAAGATGTTAGTAAAGGCATGAACTTCCAATTTAACAATCCAGCGTAAAATACAGTTTGAGTGTCATGAGATTTCTGCTGATAGTTCACAATTCATGAGCCATTTGTTTCAGCAAATCTGAATATATCAGCAATATCAGATCAGAATGCCATTCTTAAGCATTGTCAAATTGTTTGTGGAAACACCCATGCAAACAGCAAAGAAGTTATGCAAAAGAAACAGAATATCCTGAAGGACTGAGATCCTTAACATTATGTTACTCTGATTTTCTAATGTATTTTCATAGTTCAGTGTTCTGTAACATACAACACTACACTTAATTAAATACTTTTTTCAAAGAAGGACGTAAATATTCTTATGTTGTAACTTTTCATAGTGAATATAATTAACTCAAATGTAATTGTGATGAAGAACTAGAACAGAAGATATGGCATGTAGAATGTTCAGCACAAGTAGATGAATACAAAGGTTTCATGTTCAAAATCATTATTTCCAAAAGAAGGCCATGTATCTCCCAAGCACAGGAGAAGCAGAGGGCAAATTCAAACCCTCTAATCATGACATCCAAAGTAATATTATATTTATTTGTCTATTTATTTTTGTTCAATGGATGGTAGGCAACAAGAATCTTATGCTGGGACACCCGCACTGACTGGCTCTCTGATCCGCCCAGACCGGGGGACTTTGGTGTAGCCCATGCTGCCTGTCCAGTTTGACTGACCAGCACATTATATAGTGGTACAGACTGAACTGATACATTTGTCACACCATCTTGTGCAGGTCTGCATCAGTTTGTTTTATTCTTACCCAGCCTATTTCAAGTGTCGGTCTGTCTTATCCAGCAATGTACTTAAATATGTGCATAACTTTAAGATGAAGAGTAATCAAGTTCCTTAAATAGGACTGTTCGTATTTTAAAATATACACATATGCTTGAATCAGAGTCCAAATGCTTCAGCTTTTCCTCCTTAGATTGTTTTTGGATCAGATGAAATCTTGTTCTCATAAGCCTCATGAGTAATCATCTAATCATGAATCATGCATTCAGCAAAACAGGACAAATCATCAGCTTTATTTGTTATGCAGATAGATCATCTAACAAGCAGTAGATGGTTTTGAATGAATAATTGTTTCTTGCCCAGTAGCCAGTGTTTTTACCTTGTCTATGTGAATTTTTTTTTTGCCTCTTGAGTCGTGTTTTATCTGTACTAAAAAGGCAGTTCTACATGATCTGCATTAGAACTGCATCTTTAAAAATAATAAGGGTCTTGATGTTTCTTGCCCATAAACCACTGGAAAGATTTATGACAAACAGAATGACACATGAGGTTTGGCAGATAGTGACATTGTGAAAGGTGGTATTGGAGGATGCCTCCCTTTCCAAGACTTCACAAAATTTTCCTACCACTTTTTTTACAGTGAGTCAAAGCTCTGCTTCTGTGGGAGAAACCGTGGCATCTAGTATTCTGATTCAGAAAGGCCATAGATGTCTGTGCAGAAATCAATACTGCTTTGTGCAGATTTTTTTTCTCTGCATTTGCAGAAGCTCCAATCCTACATCTTGCAGAGTAGGTAGCTCCCAGACCCAATGTGACAGACAGATCTTGTAGGTCTAGCCTTTTGTAGGTTCAGACACCTTTTATTTTTTACAAGAATTTTTTCATCTAAAGCTGATTTCCACTAGTTTCTTATCAGTTTTCAAGTCACTTCTTATCTTTTGAGATAGAAAGGCATCCTTTGGTACAGTGTGTTATTTTAGACATCCTCACAAGTGCTTTTCATTCTCTATGTTTCCGTACAATGCTTGTGGATAGAGTGTTTTTTCCTAACCTCAGGGGAAACAATGAGAATGTACATACAGTATTTCCTCTGACCATCATAAAGCTTGCACAAAATTCTCATCTTCTATTTTATTGATGTATCTTTATGCCAGATTTTACCCATCCTTGAAAGCCATGGTAACTATTCCGCACAAAAGAATAGCCAAAAGAGCAGAGCTCTATTTGCAGAGCAGCTTTTTTTTTTTTTTCTCTGTTCAGTGCCATGTGAACAGCTAAACTAGCGCCTTTCTCCAAGACACTGACTGCTGAGAGAACACTAAGAAAAAGGTCAGTGCTTCTTTTCTTTTCTTTTTTTTTTTTTTTTTTTTTTTTTTTTTTTTTTTTTTTTTTTTTTTTTTTGTTTTTGATGTTCCATTTACCTCTGACCAGCAGTCTCTGACAGTTTGGATTTATCAGAGCACTCAAAGTAGAACAGCTCTGTGTCACGGTGTCTTCCGGCTATCAAAGGAGAAGGGTGGAGAAGAGAACACAGTCTCCAGGGCATCGTGACCATATTCTAAGCTGGCAGAATGCCACTGGAGAGCTCGACTAACAGGTCTTTTACTGGGGATGTTCTTTAGTAGTGAGGAGCTATCCTTCTTAAATAAAAAGCAGCTCCACTGCTATGCAGTGCTACTGCTGTGTAAATAACTCCAAATTGGGAAAAGTTAACATTGAATTGTCACAACAAATGCTTGTGTGTGTGTTAGTTATTGATTGCTGGTTGCCCTCATTGTTATAAAAAAAAATAAAAATCGTTTGACCCACTTGCAGGTGTTTCACCTTCAGCTCCAGAAATCCGCTAGTCTCTCTGCAATAATACGTGTTCTGTCAGCTCCTCCTACACCGCCCATGACAAAGGTTGCTCCTGTGCTAAATGTCTCTTCAGCGTGACTGGCTGCGCTTTGCTAATTTACGGTGAATCAGTTTGTTACACTTCCAATCCTATAAGCTCTGAGGCACCGGCTGACTGTAGCACTCCATAGGTAGGTAGTTCTGCAGGAAGGGTGGCTCATAGCATGTAGGGGGAGCACTTAGTCTTAAAATGCTAATTTTGGTGAAATGTTAGCTGCTGACTCAGAGGCTAACAGCACCTACACAGTTCCATTTTTCACAGTATTACAACTCCCTCTCTGCACACATGTATATTTTTTAAAGAGCAAAATTATTTTTTCAGCAAGTGGATTGCTCACAATAATATGCTTATGCTTCACTCCTAGTTCTTAAAAGAGTCATTATTTCTTATTAAACTGTTAATCAAAATATTAATACATGGAGAATTATGCAGTGCAGCTGCTCAGAAGGATGCTATGATGGATTGTGAAATAATAAATCTATGGATGAAAACAGCAATGACTGACAAATATTGTATTTAACTTTGGTGTATCAACTATGTTGAGGATGGCAAAATAATTCACAGAATACCAATACCACAGAACACCTGGAGTTTTCAGGCCTGGTGTATCTAGCTCAGGCTGCACTGTGTTAGCCTGCCCTGTTAGCCTGCCCTGTGCAAATATATTTTGGAGCAGGGAACCTTGAAGAACATGAGACTGTCTGTCCACTTTGCAGCTGGAGTACCTGCAGCTGATGAGCAGAGACCAGGCACACTGTGCTTGGCGCCTGCTAGGCAGCACATCAGCCACAAAAATGCAGAATGATGAAATCTCTTTGGGCTGGAAAGAACCTCTTATGGTCACCCGCTCCAACCCCCAGCTCAAGGAGAGCCAGTGTAGATCAAGTTACTTGGGCATACCTCCAGTTGAGTTTTGAATATTTCCAAGGACTGAAATTCCACAGCCTCTCTGGGCAACCTTTCCTTATATTTTATTAAACTCAGGGTGATTTTTTTTTCCTAATATATTGTCAGAACTTCCTGTATTGCAATTAGTGACTGTTGACCCTTATCCTATTCATGCACACCTCAAAAAAAGTCTGGCTGCATCCACTTTATACTCCTCCACTAGAGAGTGGAAGACAGCAGTGAGATTCCCTTCACCTATTTATTTTTAAAATCTCATTGGCCCTCACTTTTAAGACTGAACAAATCCTATTCTTCCAGCATCTCCCTTGTCTGTTGGGTTCTCCAGCCCCTGACGATCTGGGTGATCCTGCATTGGACTTACTCCAGGGTACTCATGTCTTGCTTGTACACAGAATCCCAAACTACACATAGCACTTCAGAATACTAAAGCTAAATATTAATACTGAGGTTTGAAAACAATGCTAATTTTGATATCAGTAGCCGAAGATATCCAACTGAACAGAGAGTCATTCATATTATCAAGCCTGCAAAAAGCAAAAATTGCAGAGGGTAATTTTCACTACAATTTGCTTTTCATATTGCATTTGATTTTCTTTTATTGTCTTAAAGGCATTTATATGACTTTTTAATAATTCTGTAAGCAATGGTGGTCATCATTCAAATATCTTTTTCATCAGTGGCATCTCAATGGTCATAAAGAATTTTATAGATACAGCTGCAGATAATATGTATTGACACCTATGATTTCTTCATCTAACATATCACATCTCAAGTCAGACCATTTTTCTATGAGCGACCACAGTAATTTGAACAATTAATTGGATTAGAATAATGAGAAGATTATATGAGCCTGAGAATATCTCAAGTTACAAACAGGAGGTAAAAATGGAAAGATTTAAGGACATCCTATTCAAGAATAGACACTATGTTTAGAGCTGAACGACACGGATTTATGACTGTAATCACGGGTGTTAAACTTTGGGTGTTATACAGCCAAACATGGTTTTATTCACACAAAGGCAATTGAAAATCCAGTTTAATAACATACTGCCTGTAAAAGGATTTTTTGCCACACAAACAAGCTCATCTGGATAAGCACCAATACCAGAAACTGTACTTCAGTTGATTCAAGTGCAAACGACTTCGGAGATTGCTCGAAAGTGTTTCTGTATGCAGTGAGCTGTTCCCACTGGAAGATGTTCAAAGACTGCATTGCTGAACATTATCTCAACAGGAAGGAAGGAACTGTAGTGCCATTCAAAAAGGTCTTAGGCCCGGGAAACTATGGTTAGTGACTGCTGGCGGCATAAAGTTTGTTTGGTGGCAAGAGTCCTTTGTGGTCATATACAAAAAAGGATTTTCCAGGAGCCTTCCTCAACTCTTTATAACAAAACCATAGCAACCCCCACGCAAAGTATGTGAATGAACATGTTGCTGAATGCCTGTTCTGTGGGGGAACGGCTGGCAGTTCTGGAGCATTGGCCTTAGCAACAATGATGCCTGACTACTTTTCTGTAAGCGCTGGAGTTCTCTTGTAGACCCTTGGAGTTAAAAGCAAATAGAACCACTATAATCACTTAATCTGACTGCCAGCATATCCCAGACCATAGATTCTCCCTCAGGCCCTGCCTGGTTTAAGCCTCCAAATTGTGGTTGAACTGCTGCTTTTCTGCATTTATGGTGCTGCTGTGAAAGCATGTTTGTGAGAAACAGTGTCATCTTGGCAAACCCTTATCAATTAGAAAAATCTATGGCCATGTTACTAAGACACTTCACTGCCTTTTGTTAAAAGCCAGACAAGCAACAAATAAGTAAAAGAAAAACAAAAAAGCCAAGCAAAAATTCCAGAATAAACAATGGAGCAGAAAGACACCCTCTGCTAGACATACAGTTGCACCTACAGAGTACCAGTCAAAGATATGTATGCATGTCAAGGCAACACATTAAAATGCTGAGCAGACGGTTGTGAACCAAAATCCTTAAAAATAAACAATAGACTCATTAACTCATTAAATCTAAAACGGTATATAACAGAAAGAATACAAGACTTCTCAGGTTTTTCCACTTTGAAATGTATTTGTTAAAGGAAATTGAATGAAATAGGGAAAAATAGAATTTGTGAAAGAGATAGCAACTATTTTATATGATATAGCTTACATGTATGACTTTGTTTGTATTTGAAAATGACTACCTAGTAAATGATAACTTTTTTCTCACTGAAGTTGTGGTTTTTTTTTTCCAAGATCACTAGAGACTTCTGAATACATACATAATACTTAAGTCTGTGTTCCACAAGATATTCTCTTATGCTTTGGAAGCAGAAGTAGTTGAGAACTGCTAACTGTCCAATGATGTTATTTCTCATTCTCATATCTCAGTATATGATGCGTATAGACACGGACTATATAGGTGACAGTATACTTGATATTTGTCACTTAAAATGTGGCAGAGATTGTGGTACATGTTATGTTTTCATAACAGAACTCAGTGCTATTTTTGTGCTTCGCTCCTGGGGATACCTGAAAGTAGTTCTCTTTACAATACAACCATGGTTATGATTCTCATTTCTTTTTTTCTTTTCTTCCTCCCACCCATTTTGAGAATGACACATTCCACTTGAATTAGGATAAACGCAAATGTCATAATCCTAATTCGGTCAGCTCATGATTTTGTCTTGGCTCCACAGTCTCTTTTGGCTATGTCTCATTTGTGGTGAGGGTGCTGATTTTCTCATTCTCCTGTCTGTATGATAGATCCCTGTAAGCACACTTTAACTTTCAATAAACCATAAGATAACAAAGCAATCAAACTTAAACCAATATTGGTTTCTTCTAGATACTGCACTTAAAGTTCAAGGGTCTGGTAAGTATACATAGCTTTCCTGCCTTTAGTCCCTGAGGCTTTGATGTTCATCAGCCACTGGAGAGCCATTTATGGCCTTGTAAACTTGGAAGCAATTACCTTTCTGCTATTATATCAATCGTCATGTAAAATGGTCTTCTTTGATTCTTCCCTTTCATCTGTGCTTCTTCTCAGAGTTATAATCTTTTGCCAGAAATGCCTCTTGCTCTTGGGATGCCCACATTTCCAGTGTTCCTATTTGGAATATAATTTTTAAACAGAAAACAAATCATACGATCAGAATTACCAGACGAAAGAAAAATTAGATAATTATGCTTCTTTATTAATAGAATAATGACAAGAAATATAACTAAGAGAGTCATTTAGTTAACATGACCATATAAAATGAATTTTGACATGAATTCTCAGAAATGGATCAATCAAGCTCTCACAGACCAGGTACATTATTTTGATTAACACTAAATAGTCTTAAAAAGAAAAAGTAGAGCTAATGTGTAGTTTATGCACTGAAAACAATTTGGGTTTCTCAGCGGTTTCTTAAAAAACAACTATCATATTTTACCTCTGCCGAGGATCTATCTCGTCACATCTCTTTTTGGGTTACCAGGACATCAGTGAAGGAAGAATTTAGTCCACTAAAGAAAACTATGCTTCCTAAATGTGTAGTCAGTGAGCATTTTTTCAAATTACTCCTTTGGAGTGCACTCAAGGGTTTATAAAAGAACAAAGTAGTGACAAATGTGTTCTCTTGTCACTTGCTTGGAAAATTGAGTTCTGTTCAGTGTTGTGAAGACAGCACAGAAAGAACACAGTGTGAACAAGAACATCAAGACCTGAAAATCTGACTTTGATCTCTTTCTTAAGAACTAACCAGGAGCACTGTGACATTCTGAAAGGAGGCTAGATATTTTAAAAGACGTAGTTGTGTATGAGGATGCCTTTTACAAACAATAGAAAAATATTCCCATTTGAAGCTCACAGCACTTCTTTTCCTCTAAAAATGTACAGTGCCTATCCCCTTTTCTTGGCCAAAAGGTAGTCAGGCCTCATAAACTAGAGCTATTGCCAAGATTCTTTTACTTCTCTCTTTTTTAAACCCTGTAACTGTGTGAATTAAGCTCCCTGTGTATCTCTGGTAACCTACAAGCTATGTGTCAGGCCCTCTTCTAACCCCAAATTTTATTTCTATTATCTAATCCTTTCATGCTGAGTCTGTCCTGTTCAATGGCTGACACCCTCTGCAGTCTGCAAGAAAGGGAAAGAAAAAGGTTAGAAAGAACAGTATAGAATATGATATGTAGGAGCCAGTAGGTAATATATTTTTTGACACTCTCGAGAATGGAACGCTGTAGGGAAAAGTGGTGACATGAACATGTCTGTCTGTAAAGAGCAACAAAGCCAGTAGACTTTAAATTATATCTTTTAGATGGTATACCATAGAATCTGACTAAAAGCTTGAGTCCAGAAAAGAAAAGAAAGTGTGAATTTGAGCTGTTATTTTCAAGAACATAATTTTAAGAAATAATTTATGTCATTTCTGAGAGTTTTGGAAAATATTTTGAAGTATTTTCCCTCAATCATTTTGTCTCTGTGCTAATTTCAAATATATTTTTGATCTTGTCTCCATCTAAAAGTATTTTTTTGTTGCAGATTATTTCTGTCTGTTCCCACAGAAATGCGTTATAAGTTAGGTCTCTTAAGGAATTTGCGCTTAAGTTGAAGATAAAAGTTGACTGTGTGGATGAGGAAATTACATCAAACAAAGAAAGCTGGCCTTATTTTAGAGAATAATCTGTCATTATGGGCAGATTTAATTTGAATTTTTAAAGTAAAATTGTTAGATATTAAAAGGACTTAAAGTGGAAGAGTCATATTCATTATCCTTTGACTAAGGTCACCAAATGTGACTATTTTTTCCAATGACATAGAGGTCTATTTCTAATTTTTTATTGCTAGTTCAGATTTATCCATCCTGAAAGAAATTACCTTTCAGATTAGCTTGAACTTTATTATGCCTTTATCATAATTTTTCTGAAAGTCTAACACAAAATGAAGCATTACTATCCAGCTGAAATTCATTAAACAGTTTTTCTGTAAAATTCCCAAGTATAAAATTAAAATCTATTAAATGTTTTATTTTATGTGGGTTTTGAACCAACATATTGCTTCACTATATATTGTATAGAATTACATAAATAATTATATAAACTTTTATAGAATGTGTCATTCCCTATTATGTTTCTTGAATCTTTCAACTTGACAAAGCAGAAGGGAGCTTTGAAAGTCCTGGTTCTGCCCATAGGAGACTTCATCCTGTTTCATGTAGACAACTCAATGCGAATCCAGTGGATGGGCAATCCGTGGCAAATTTCTAAATCCTTTTTAAAGTGAATGTAACAAAATAACCCTAACATATAGGGAGCTGGAAGATTAAAATGAATACATCTGAGGTAAACTGTGAGAACTAGTTTAGTTATAATTTAAACAAGCATCAGGTTATGTAAATTATAGAAGGAGCTGCACTGGCTTCCAAGCAACCAATAGTGCATCTTCAGGCTGTGATGATGCTTCAACTAGACTTGCAGTGAATCTTCATCATGCCTCTTACACTTGAGACCCAAAATAACATCTCATACACTTTAAATGTGATCGTAATATAATATTTTCAAATAGTCTCTCGTGCTTTCTGCAGTACATGTGAGGGCCTTGATAATCACCTATGTATCTTTTAAAAATATTTATGATGCCAGTTGCATGTCTTGCTAAGAGAGGATTTAAGGTAACTGAAAATATACATACACACACACATATATATGTAAAGAACACATAAATAATCTTTTAGATTAACCCATTACATTGTTCATAATCTGCTTCTTAAAGATGTTTTGGAAATTGAAAAGTACTGAATGTGCCTGATAAATTAACGAGAAGAGGTTCCTGTAGGAGTGTATTGTTTCTGTAGACTGTGTCAGAAGCCAAGAGATTTCCAAAAGTTGAAGGTTTGCTTTTTCTTACAAAGCATTAGATCAATTGAATTCTGTTCATACCAGAAATTCCCTCAGCTGTGGTGTGGCAAGTTTCTACGTGTGGGGGCTTATGATGATAGCATATGGGAGAAGTTTATCAGTTTATCAGACCCATTTTTGAATGGGTCATTCTTATGGTACAGCTGGACCAGGAATATTGCACATCAGCCCTGAAGAAATGGAGCTATGTTACAAGGCAGTACAGGACAGAGCAGAATGATCCCGACACTTGGTTCTTCTCTTCTACTTCTTTATAAACATACAGTTGTAGTACACTTTGCAGTGTGATTAATTTCAGAACCATTTACTCCCACTTCAGAAACAGGGCAAACAAAGGGAGATTGTTTCTCTCTGACTTACTTTTTGCTCTTTAATTATATGTGTTTGCACATGCACATATGCACACTATATGCACATAATTATCTGGTAACTACTGAGCTTTGGGTTTGAAGGTTTCATGTCAGTCAATAAAAGAAATATGAACTCAAAGTTTTGTCGTGTATTGCTCATTTATGTCCCCATGCTATGGGCATATATATACCTAAGAGCTTGGATCTTTTTATCCCACTGAAAAACTAGGATGGAGAGCAGAAATGCATGTGAGCAACAGGACATAAAACCTTCCAGGTTTTGGCAAGTAACCTTCTCTTGTTTGTCTGTATGTGACAATAGGCTCTAAGCAGTACTACATTTACCTCCTGGGTTACCTGGAGAAAGATTTCAGAACTGTCCGGATAATGCAGACTGAAGCACTGCTCTACAAATTCTGTGTGGAGAAGACTCAGAAGTGGTGCAGGTGGAGCCCTAGCTGGCAGTGGCACGTGAACGGGAGAGAGAAACTTCTCATATAGTACAGAGATGGCTTGAAAATTGAGGGGCATGCACCTGGTGCTTTCAATTTATACCGAGAAACCTGTCTGAGTGAAAATAAGTTGCTCTCAATTTTCCTGCTGACATTAATGGGCCACACTAGATAAAGGCTGAAGGAAATCTGAAATCAGCCTTTCTTCCTGGGGAGCTTATGTTGATACCCACTGACTCTTAGAAATACTACTTGGTAAAGTGTGTGAAACGTGTGTGGTAAAAGGTGTGAAAAATCACATAATGATGTGCATCCCTATGAGAGACAGGAAGTTCAGACTATTAATGAAATAGCAAACAGAATCAACTCTTCACCTCAAACCTTGTTAAAGTTTGGATTTTTCTACTGAAATAATTGGTACTATCCCAAGTTCAGTTGCTTTCTTGAAAAGAGTGCATCGCAAGTAGCATAAAGACTTCTGGCTCTATATCTTTCAATCTGAACAGAGGATGTCAGCTTCTGTATTTGCCACTGTGCATGATACTGATAAGACCTAGAAGCAGCTAGGTTCCTACCAAATTTCAACACAGATGCAATAGCATGGGTCCTTTTAAGTTCATTCATTTTGAATGTAAGCAAGGTTAATCATGAACATCATGTTCACTTGATGGAAGCAGCATATAGTTGAATTAGAATAAAATTCCCCATTACATGGAAATCTCACTTGCAGATTCATGCTCAGAAATATTTTAGAAAATCTTAGAAAAGATAGAAAAGAAAGATCAAGCTAATGAATGAGACCAGGTTGTCCTAAAGGAAAGTAGTCTTGAATTTCAAGCATTTCCCACAATGTGGATTGTAAGCATTGAGAAAAGTTCTGGTGAATTGAGACTAGTGAAAGCCACTTGTGTAATAAGAACTCCCTCTAGACTGGTTTCTACAAAAAGCTGAGAACTGTTAACTTCTGATGAAGACAATTTGATCCAGGAGATTTTTGAGCTTTACAGAATTGATAAGAAAAAGTCAATCAGCTAAACACTCAGAGGTTCTAAGCAAGTTTAGGCATCTACTTAAGAAAAAATCCACTATTTTGTATTTATTTTTATGACACATTTTTCTATATATTAAACTGACAGTGCATTCTGCAAAAACTCATTAAAGCATATTTGCTCTTTAAAATTGTGTTCAGTGGTTAAAATAAGATGCAATCAGTGTTTCATTTTAGTGGAATCTACTATAATGGGTAGTGGTGTCAAGATACATATATATCAATCTGAATGTTCCACCTACTTATATATGGTATGGGGAAGAAGTACTCCTCAGTATTTTCATCAATTTTATGTCTATTCTCCGGCTTTTTTTCTTATTGCTGTTGTTAGATAGAAATGCAATTTAGTTATTAATTAAATTGTTATGACTTCCAATGAAATCATATTGTCATTATCAGAATCCATGACCAAAATTTTTAGCCAAGTAAGATTTAGCACATTCTTTCAAAAATCATATCTTGAAAATTTTCAATACATTTTTTGACATGATAGTAATGGAGATTGTTGACGAAGATTAAAATTAAAATTGAAAATTAATTTTCAATCATGAACAGTTATCTAAAACTTTAAAAGTATTAAACACATTCTCCATACACCCCTCTGTCCAGATTTTCCTGAATCTCTTTCCTCTTCCTACTGTATGCATGTGCACACAGTCATGATTATTTTTTGGCTGTTCTGGAAGTCTTTCCTGTGTACAATACATAAAATTCCACTTAACTGATACCTCCCATTTTAATTTCTCTAGAAGTAACTTGTTTTCCCTCAGCACTTCCCAAGTACTTAATGGTTGTTCCTAGCAACGGACTTAAATGGGTGAGAATTCATGAAAGAGTGCCAGGAGATATGAGACTCTAATTGTCATTTTTGAGAAATAATTCAGCAGCAAGTTTAGATAACACAGAAAATATGTAAAAAATGGAACTCATCCACCCAATTCTAATTGTACAACACCCACAGTATTAAACTGTCATAAAAGGAGGAAACAGACCCTGGGTAGCAAGATACACATCTGGGTTTTCTGTAAGTCATTATTTTTCTAGTATGTTGTTGCAGAATGATTGTAAAATCCAAAGGCCCACTTGTTGTTGGAAGTATTGGCTGCAATCTGAGAAAGAAAGATTTTTTGGAAAGGCCATGATAATTTTAATGGCCAAAGTAGTATGGCGTAATTTCTACAATAAATTATTTTCATAGTCCTACTGGCCTTCCTGTTTGTGGTGTATTCCACTGCTGTTAAACAATGATGTGCACTGGTAGCACTGGAAGCAAGAAATTCAAAACTTGTCTAAGGTGATAAGCCATACAAGTTTATTGTCTGTGAAGTCCTTTGCCTGCTATTAATGATTAAATGAAACATAGTTACTTTAAACACAGAAAAGGTAGACATAAACCTTTTTTTTTCCTGGATATTTTGTACTAAATGTAACATAGTTTTCAAAGTTGTTCAACACCCTTCTTTTTAGAGACACATTTTTTAAAATTCTTATTCAACTTTAAATAAGTTACAAGTAATCTAATACAGTCAGTGTGGATAACCTGAATTTTCAGTGATCACATTTTTTTGGATCAATGTTGGACATTTAGTTGCAATTCATAACCCAAATAGTCTGTTGGTTCTCTTCAGATTTGTATTTTTTACAGATGTGCGAAAACATATTGAAAAATTTGAGCTTAATTCTTGCTGTCACTTAAGTGTATGCACTTAATAAAGAATATTTTGGAAGTGGGTTTTTGAGAAAAAAAACTTTTAATTGAAAAAATGTCAGAAGTTCCTAAAATGTTACATTTTAACCATTTTCTAAGTTTGAAATTTGAAATCGCTTTTCATTCTAAGAGTTTCAAAAGAATCCGTGGTAAAAATATATTGCAAACTTCCCAGTCAAATATTTTTAAGTTATGAAGACATATTTTGGCAAATGTTCTAAAGTTTATTTTTAGTTTCTGGTATAATTTATTTGTTTATTTATTTTGATTATCTGATTTTTTCACTGTGTCATGACTAGGTATTTATGTATCTATAATCTATATTCCATATCTGGAAGGAATCGGTTATTGAAGAAATGACATAAATTTCCTCAGATTTTTCACTACAAGTTCTCACTGGATCATTCCAAGTTATTTATTTTATCTTTTGTTTCACATGGACTCTCTTGCCTTGGAATGTGGTAATATTCATTTCAACAGAAATCTTTTTATGGCTAACAAATTAATGAAATAATAAAAAAACCTCCATAAAAACATTTAGTAAAAAATATCTAAAAACATGCAGCAGGTTTTAAAGATGTTTCACTATATCTTATTGACATTTTATTTTATCTTCTAGGTCCTGTGTTTATGCTTCAGATGGCTTTTCACTTTACTGAGAAGGTTTGTTACATTAAATTGTTGCTTCTTAAGCCATTACTTCTTAAACCATGACCACTTCCTTTCAAACAGCGGAAAAACATCCGCAGACTTCACTGAGTTGTGTGATTCAGGAGCCTAGGGACCAGGTTCTGTCATAAATGCTCATCATCAGTATTGTTTCAATCTGCATGCCCATTCTTTTAAATCAGACTCTTTAACAATTAGAAGTGATTTTCTTATTGCTGCAGTAAAGAGTAGGTTTTTCACATTCAATCTTCAGTTATGAAGAGCTAGGAAAATAATGTAATTTTGCAGAGTCTTTTTGAATCAGTAATTTTAATGTGTTTTTCATTAAAAAGACACAGAATAGGGTAAGTGACTCCTGAGCTAAGGCTTTGCAAAAAGATCATATTGTAAATATGATTCCTAAAATTTTTCTTTCCATAGAAACACAGAGATAACATCCCAATTATTTAGAAACAGATCCCCAAACTTATACATTTTAAGTGTTGAACTATCAATTTGACTTTCTATTACTAATTGATATATATTATGAAAAAGAAACAATAATAAAAAGTCCTTTTTTCTGTCAATTCTTAAATCGTCAAAGAATGTTGAATATGGTAAATATCTTGTCTATTCCATTTTGAATAGAGGGTAGGTGACAAAGATTGGATGACCTAAGCTCTGAGCTTACCACACACACGTACACAGAAAAAGAATCAATATAAGACAATATAAGAAAGGCAGAAAACAATGCATTATTGTAATACTGGACTGAATAGTGTTTTTAAAAGCAAGTACATTTACTTCACATATGGCTCAATTGGTTTATGGAATCAGTAAGAATCAAGTAATTGCTTTGTTGCATAAACATTCAAAATTATTTATCCAGAAAAAATGAGTAATTTTACCTACACTTGTAAACATCCGTCCTGCATTACTTACTGAGCAATTACTCTCCCAGCTATAATGAGTTAGGGGAAATTTTGGTGAAGTAAAAATGAGCAGTCTGGGCTCAAATGTAGTGTTTGAACTGGAAAGATAAAATACAGTATACATAACATTTTTTACCAGAATAGAATAGATTGGGTACAGCACTGTGATATGCATTCAGTTTGAAATATCCAATCAATCATCTCAAATGACATAATGTGATTAATGACAATCTAAGGACATATCTTGCCTTGGACTACTGAATTTTACTGTTCTACTTATTTTGGAGGCCAGTTAAGTACCAAGTGTTATACCAAAAGGTGTCTGCTGCTTTCAACAGTAAGTGGAGATCATAGATGTCTGGAAAACACCATTCTGCCCTTAATACTCCTCACAGGAATTGCCTTTGCTCGGTCTCTGTGTATGAAGATTTTTCATACGTAGATGTAGGATATCCTTCTTTAACAGTAAAAAAAAAAAAAAAAAAATAAAAAATCAAAGCAGAGAACATTCAGCCTAATGGGACCATGAACTGTGAATAGTGGCAAATGTCCAGTTTTAGGTTAATAATTGCACACACACCCCCAAAATGAAAATCAAATTAGACTACACAACACATATCTAGCAAAATCTGATATTCACAAACTACCTCACAGATTAGAAGCAAGAAGTAAGAGGGTTAAGAAGCTCTTCACGGTCTCTTGCTCCAAAAAACTTGAGATTCTTTTGTACATCCTGTAACTCACTGAGGTACCATAAAAAATCTGCTGACTGCAGACACCCTATCCTCAGGTCTGGGTTCAAAGATCAGTAAGTCAGTCATTTTTCTTCTGAAATTCCAGACTTCTCTGTAGGAAGCCTCACAGACTTCTTCGGGAATTGTGCCTGTAGGATACAGAAGTTGGTCACAGACTATCTCCCCAGATATCTGTGCACTGATGATCAGAAACAGTTATCCCGAAACAATGAGAGAACCATGCAGAACCAGGCCCATCCCTGTTCTGCATAACAGAATGTATTTACTGTACATTTTCACTGATTCCCTTGGCAGAAGAACCAGCTACAACTTTGTACAGGTTCTAGTTTCTGTGGGTCAGCTGCTATATGGAACTTGGGAGTGGGTGTATCAACTTAGATGTTCCTGATGTTTTTTTTATTTGTGGCTAGAACCAGGAAAAAACAGTAGATATAGTGATTGTCTCTCAAAGAGACTGCAGTGATAAAGGTTTGGCTGCATCTGTATTGCTAGAGCATCACATGTCCAACACTCATCCCACTGTTATAGTGTATTTGCGCTGTATAAGAGTGTCACAGAGAAAGAAAATTTATAAATCTAGTCCAACGATAGTTCATTTTATCTTTCTGACAATATGACTGAATAGTTTTACCAGAAATCTTCAGAAAACTATAAAATAGAGAAATCACTCTGAATCACTGAGATGAACTAATTAAAGTATATAATAAGAATATTAATCTAATGATTCGAGTAAGAAGGGGAAAGGAAATGATTGAATCTCTTCCATTACTCTGTGATGTCTCAGTGACCAATTGCATGAAGTAAAGGGTAGGTAAACATTAGAAAAGAGGAAAGCTTAAGTCATCCTAGGTGGGGTGAGAGAAAGGGCAGGTTACCCAGGGCAGCTGCTCTGGATGCCGCAGATAGTCATCTTTAACAATAGGAAAAAGAATGAAGTAGCTAGAAGAACTCTCAAGGGCCCAGTGCACATTGTATAGGCTAATTAGTCAGCTAGGATAAACTAGATAAATATTGGAGCACCCAAAGAATATCTTTGATGTTGAATATAGTTTTTATCCTGATTTTCCATCATACATTTTCAGAACTTTGTTCCATTATCTCAAGCCTTATTTTAAGTAAACACCATTCTGTCCTCAAATTTTAGTTTGTGATAAGACTGGTCCTGGTTAATTGGGTGGACAAAAAGGCTGTCTGTGCCAGGGGTGAGTCAGGCCCTGGCAGCAGTATCGTACAGTGCTGACCACCCTGCTATATTTATCCAGTATGTCTGAAGGGTTTGAAGTCACACCCTCACCAAACATCAGAGTTTCCAATGGAGAGATCTGTGATCAACATCTGTTGACAATCTTCAGATACTTTCCAGGATCTTTTGGCTAAAGTTTTTGGGATATCTTTTGGTACAGTGGAAAAAATATAAATAGAAAGGTCCCAAGGAAATTGTGGCAGATACCAACATGAGTTGATCCAAATTACTGAAGAGGGTAATAGTGAGTGCTACAGTTTTAACAAAAGGTCTCCGGTATAAAATCACCTATAATGACTTAGCCTTTCTCAAGCATGTAAAACCTTCTTCTTTGACACATAAAACTTTTCTTCTGTCTTTGTATTTTAGGTAGAAGAAGAGAGAGGCAGATGAAGTATGTGATGATGAATTCTTCATTTTTATTTGAGTTGCTAATATCAGGATAGCTGCTTTTAACCTGGGTGAGTGGGTAGGTAACTGGGATGTGAACTAAATACAACCTATACTGGAAGTTCCAAAGTGCTGAGGATCTAAAAATGGGACAGAGGAGAAAAAATGCAAACCAGAACCATTTGGCCTGAAAATTTGAAAAGAAAAAATTGATCATAATTGAAGGAAGCTAAAACCTCTTTGCTATTATTTCCAACTATTTAAGAGGCATTCTTTTAAAGAATATGTGCTATAATCACATATATCCCTTATCAAAACCACATTTAAAACTTTTCTTTAAATAAATAATATTGAAAGTATCTTAAATAAATACATTTGGAATTTATAATTATGAACTTGCAGCTACCAATAGAGATAAACTCATAAACTATTAGGCAATGTTTATTAAAAAAGCAAGAGAGTTTGTTTCATTTATTTAAATAGCCCTATATCTTAGATTATATAGCAATTTATCATTTTACTCACTGCTTACTTGTCCAATGCTATTAAGAAGTAATGTACAAAAGCAGAGTTTTGTTTGCAAAGAACAGAATCCTCTCACTTTAATTTAGATAAGGCAGACTGTGGGTGAGCATGTAACCATACTATAACAAACAAGAGATACTAGGATCAGATAACACATTAAAAAGTTTCCGT
The DNA here is from genome assembly GCA_003342815.1 of Eudromia elegans. Taxonomy (NCBI): domain Eukaryota; kingdom Metazoa; phylum Chordata; class Aves; order Tinamiformes; family Tinamidae; genus Eudromia; species Eudromia elegans. The sequence continues at coordinate 13,116,901 of PTEX01000001.1, read as the reverse complement.
AGCTTATTAAAATCTGATGTAGTTTGCAAATTGCAAATGCTTTGTTGATGTTGAGTACATTGTTATAAATAGGTATAAAAGGGTATAAACACTGTTAAGAATACTCCGATCTACTTCCAAACTGTTGAAAAAAATATAAAGGTCTGAAAAGTTAAGGAATGTGAAAATAACTCTTTCCAGTTAAGGAATGTGAAAATAACTCTTTCCAGTTCTGCTCTGACTGATACTTTGCATGGTCTTATTGCGAGCCTTTCTTTGGCTGCAGAGATGTCCTGCTTCTTAAAGTCTTCAAATTAGGAGCATATATATTTGTAAAAATGAGGGCCCGAAGCAAAGGTGATCTTGATGTGGAAGTTCCTGGATAAGTCAAAGAAATAGAGGCATTGGTTTTGAGGACTGACCATGCAAACTCTTCTAGACAGTTATTTCTGTGTTTTGTACTTGAAGCAACCTACCCTGCCATTGGGCAACCACAGCATTTAAAATCGTATGCTGATATCACACCCAAACTGGCATGAGTTTTGGGAGTTCCTACTTTTTATGTATGTGGGCTATTTCTCATTCTGCAGGATCTGTTATTAAGACACAGTAGCAAAGATTTCAGTGATGCAGGGAGGGTAGAAGCCTGCAAATACGAGAATCTGAAGAAGAACATGGAGGCACCTACCAGATTACGCTGTTTTCAATGGCAATTGGCCTGAGAGCAGCTCATAATTCTAAATGTAGGAGCATAAATATATACTGTGTTGACTTTGCTGGAGAGAGTCCTGTATAGCCCAAGAATAAAAATAGGAATTAGCCACAAATGATTTATACCATTGATTTTGCTTCCTACCTACCAGTGGGAAGGATTGCTTTCTGATGGTGCCTATTTCTGTGTCTATAATCACCTATATTGATTATAAAGGCAATCAGTTTTGATTTAGGACATTAATTTCAAGGTAGCTGTTGCTAACCAAGGTGAGTCTCATGGGGCAGTGGCAGGACCAGCAGGAAGGACATTCCTGAATTTCAGTGAGAGTACATCTTGGCACCGAATGGCAAAGCATCCAGTTGAAAAAATGATTTTCTGAGAAGCTGCAGCTCTAGTGGTGAGCCATTTAGGATGTAAAATTTACAGGCTGTGACATTGCTTATATGGTAATGGACTCTGCATGGTCTGCTATAGCAAAGACTTTAAGGAATGCCTTTTGTACTCATGAACTTGACTCATTCTCCAACTCCTGTGGTCAAAAATGGAAAAAGTCATTTTAGTATTAATTTTCCTCATAGTCCTTGCCTGAAAAGTGCCAGAATATGTGTTAGAATTGCAGAAAATGTATTGGTCTGAATGCTTTGTAGAACACACAGTACCAAAAAACTTGTCTGGTTCTCAGCGTTCCTCAGGGTGCACAGTTACAAACTCATGGTCTGGAACAGTCCCTTACACATCCTTTTGAGACTCTGTGTCTTGTTCCTTTACCACAAAATCTCCACGTAAGTCCACACACTGACTTGTTTGGGTTACAAATTCTGATTTATAGGAAGTGTCAAGATTTTATACTTAGATTTAGACTACTCCAAACCACTTAATAATGCTAGAAAATCAAAATGTTATTTCTTTAAAAAGAAAGCTCAAGAGCCCCTGCAGTTGTTCTGTGAAACTGACTTTCCTATTAGCTTCATTGTAAGTACAAGTAGTAAAATGGACAAGAAGATTAACTTTACTGAGCAGTTTTTGGGTTTTAAGGGCGCCTGGCTCTCAGACAGCGAGGCCAGTGCATGACAATCTGCATTTTCCAAAACCTGCACCTGAAGGACAGCCCTTCTGGAATTCAGACAGTTAATCAAGCGCAGGATGTCTCTTACAAAATATTTGGGGCTCATATATTGGTATTTTTTCATTGAAACTATGTTTCATAATAATAGATCAACTCTGTAGCAGAGCAAAGTCCTTTCTCTTTTTCCTTTGGGTTCACCTTGTTGTTACTCTCCTTGAGCTCTCTGTTCTCCTTTCTTCTACTGCTCTCCTTCCAACCTTCCCTTCTTCATGTGTTTTTTTAATCTACTCAGGCATTCTTTATATGTCCCTAATCTCAAACCAGATCTAATCCTGTGTCACTTTGCCTGCAAAACCCATATCTATTCAGTGAGACTGAGCAGTCTCCTAGTTGTCAAGTAATCTCTTGTTTTCATTACACAGAGGAAAAACGTTTGATCAATGCCATGAATTCATTCAGTTTTATTCTTGGTTCTGCAGCTAAAATAGTAACTCTTTCTGTCTGAAAATCTCTCCTTTTTTTTTTTTTTATTTATTTTGTAATCAAAGTTCTAGTTGCTTAGAGATTTCCTACGGAATTTGTCTCAAGAGAAAATAAGTGTAATTTTTACAGTCCAGATATGTAAAAGGTTTTTCATGGAGAATGTCAGTAGTTTAATGAGGATTTCCCTGATAAGAAGAAACTGAATGTTATAAGGTCAGAAAGGAAGGAAGAGGGATGATGAAGTATGCTGAAACCTTCCTAGATATTCAGCAACATGTCAGAATATCTGGGCAGGATGTGGCATGTCGTTTTTCAGTCACCCAGCAATTCTGCAAAAATGAGAGCACCATATCTTTTCTGTCCTCCCTGAAAGCACTGATGAGCCTGATACAATGGGTCCAGACCCCACAACTAACAGAAGGTTTATAGGCAATCGCCCCATGCATTGCAATCACACTGTGTGAGCCTCTGGTACCTGGCAAGGTGGTGCCTGGACAGAGCAGTGTGAGGCTAATCTGACACAGCTCTAGCCAAAGTGAATGGGAAGGCCACATCCATAATGTGTTAGCTGCTATAAAGATCTGTTTCATTAATCCCTTCCCATCTGTCTTTGTTATCCTGCTGGAGAAGATACCATTAAATATGCTGAAAGGATTTCAGTTGACTGAAATCTTTTATCAGCCATGCCAAAAGCAGGATGAACCCAGCTTTTCCTGTGACATTAGAGAAAGTGTATATATTTTCATGTGGTAGATGAAGTACTTTGCAAGAATTTTTGCTAGCTTTTTTAAAGACTTTTCTAACATTTCATTACTAAGATTGCTGTACCTGATTTATAAAACTTCATAATGGGACCAAGAGTTAGATGTTTTGTGACACCAGACAAGCTGTGATGACCTTAAATGTCTAAATCTAAGTGTATATAACCTGGCGGCTTTCCATACAAACGAACTAGCAATAGAGATTTTCTGCAGCTTTTCAAACTTCTCAGTGGGTTTGGAGACAAGTCCCCAGGCTAACATGCTCTTAAACCCTTTCAGATCTGTGCTTACCAGACCAGTTTCCTTAGATGAGATATTAAAAATTGTACATTTATAGGAATAACAGGGCTTACTTATAACAAAACTAGTGTAATTTAGTTGGGTGGGTTTTATTTTACCTCAGTTTTTGGAAAGCTATTGGCTAGTTCCTCAGCTGATGTCAGAGAAAGTAATAGAAGTTATAGCAATTTGCACCAAGTGCCTGTATTTTGATTGGTTTCTCATTATTTATTGTCCATATTCCTTATTGTTGATATAAATTTGATTGTTACTGAGTTGTTTTGACATCTCTCAATACATTGTATGACATAACATGCTGGCACAACTTGACTGGGCAGCATCCCAACAACACATCATTCTCACAGAATGATAGAGAAAACTTATTAATACAAAGACAGAATTCTTAAAAATACACTTATTGAGACTAATACCTTTCTATTTATCAAATAGAAAAAGATGACAAATCTTGTGTAATATGAAAACAAACAAACAAACAGTTTTCTAAACTCTATGGAAAGATAAAGGAAAAAGCAGCTATAATGTCAGAGCTGGGACTCTCTGTAACAGGGAGGTTTACACAAATACATCGTATTGTAGCCACTCTATTAGAGCAATAGGACACAGCATGTACAAGAGGAATGATGAAAATGCTGTATATTCTCTTAGCACTTACAGAACCTTCCCTCTTGATGTTGCTTGCCTCTACATCTGCATTAAATATAGGAGTATCTTGACAGCTACTCTAGATTAGGATTTTCTAAAAATACATCTGAAGCCCCCAAAGGGGATGTTTGACAGCTTTTGGTATATATAAAAACAACTCAGATTGTGCCTTAGGATGTATTTGTGTTATGTAAGCAGCCTTATCATTGGCTCACATTGCAGACAGCTCCTTCACACCGGTCATTAACTGCTCTGATGAACTTAGTGAAGAAGGAGGATAAAAGGAGATGGGGCCTTTACTGACTTCGTCCCTTGTGATCAGCCCACCAGCTCCTGTTAGGCTGCGATTGCCCACGCATCTAGCCATATACTAGCGTCATTCATCTGCGACGGCTGAATGAAACTTTGTTTTGCTGCAGCCCTGCGGAGTGTGCTACTTCCCTGGAAATCAGCTAAAATCAAGTGACACTGGCAGTGCCAGAGCCCTAATTTGAGACTAAAAGCAATGATAAACACCATGTGCAAGAGACCAGAAAGTGTGCTTTTTTAGCATCAAGAAATAGCTTTGTTCTATGTTTAATTTGGTGCTTTCCAAAGGGGTTATTCAGAAAACAAAGATTAAAAACTTGCAAATATCCACACAGTTGGTGCAACAGAAGATAAAACACTATAAGATTTCTGATATTTCAATTCTGGAAGTATGTGGAAGATAAGAGGTATCCATTTTCCTACAATTTTTTTCCATAGCCTCTTTGTTTGTAATAACAAAATTGATATATGTATTTTTTCCTTCAGTTTACATTATGAAAAACTCATTTGAAATTAGTTCATTCTTCATGGGCCAATATAAGGCCACTGTGGCCTTCATTGCTAACCTCAAGTGCATGTAAACCATGGCTCAGAGGTGAAGATATTTCTTTCATTTTATATTTTAAAAAGTCAGAAGATCCATGCTATCATTTTTATTTTTTAATACAGAAAAGCATAGTGATAGTGCTGGTTTATACAAAGTCTCAGAAATCCCTCAGACTTAAAAAACTTGAACACAAGGAGGTAAAAATAAGGTACTATGGTACATTTCTGACAGCCACCCCAACCAACTGAGCAACAATCAAAGCAATTGCTGCAGCATATTTTCATCCTGCTATTTTAAAATATTAAGCACAGGATTCTTATCTTATCTTATCTTATCTTATCTTATCTTATCTTATCTTATCTTATCTTATCTTATCTTATCTTATCTTATCTATCTTATTTTTTCTTTCATATTTTGCAAAAGACGAACTACTGCGCCCACAAGTGTATATACATCTTTCTGTAGGATGAGCTTTTCTTGCATATCACAGATTGTTTTGTCTTTTGAATAGTGATAGCATGTTGAAACTATGATGATTTGAGGATATAGATTAGGTAAAGTTGGTAGGAAGAGGTAGTATCTTTTGTAGGACTGACTCATTTAACCTTAACAAGAGACAAAATTGAGGTCATACAAGCACTTCTTAAGGTCTTGACTGTAAATTATTATTCCTCAACACATCTGGACTTTCTCATATGCTCCTGTCTAAATTAACACTACTGTCACAAGAGCCAACATTTGGGGAAAATTGAACCGCTTTATTCTCAGTATCAGTTTTTTGTATAACTTGAAGATCCAGAATGAGACTTAAACGCGTTGCTGATAGCTCAGTTCAAAAATTGCAAGCCAGCTTCCTACACGCACACACATAGCAGACCTTCAATGCAGAAATGCCTAGAATTCATTAAATACCTCCTTCCTTATCCTGAAAATTAACCAGGTCATGATCAAAATTGTTTTAGCCTGAGCAACCGCTTCCTCCTGTATTGCAATTTCAGTATGAAAATAACAGGATATTGTGAGTTGCGTTCACAGCACCTTCCCAAGCTATGACCTTAGTTTTCTCTTTTCCTCCTTTCTCTTTCCTTCCTTTAGCAATCTGGCTATTATATGAAAAATGGTTCCACCTTCCACTTCAATATGCTGAGTGCTATATGGCCGTAGCCTCCTGCTTGCAAGATAAGAGCCCTGGAAAAAAACAAAACAAAACAAAACAAAACAAAACAAAACAAAACAAAATAAAATAAAACAAAATAAAATATTGCAGGTAAATTTCATTCTTTTCTGCTGACTAGTTCTTTATGACTCACTGCCAGCTCTGAAAGGTTTTGATTCACTGTTTTGACATGCTTACCTCTTCCAATATATTACTTAAGAGAGTCTAAGGATCTAGCAGTAGATCGTTTAACACTAAATGCCAAATGACTATAAGTTAAATGTTTTAACTTATAGGGGCCTGGAACAATATTTAATCTAGTTCTTAGAGTTTGTAAAAAATCACTGTAGAACTCATCTTTTTTTGTTCATTTTTCCTGAGAGCTTAAGAGTTTAAGACTAATTATAGTCTCAAAAACAGCTGTTTACTAAACTAGCTTTATCCACACTTCTTTTCTAGCTAAAGAATGTTCTCATTTTTTGTACAGTACTTATGACAGGATTATATCAGTTGTCATCCAGACGTGTTTAGAAATAAAATTACAAAATAGTCAAGAAACCTTTTGAGAACTCCCAAAGCTTTTTCAATTTGCTAACAAGCCATATCTGAAAACTTGTTGTAGAACTGTGTTGTTATTGATTATTCCTACCTGACCTCCATTGTTCCCTAGGTGTTTCAGTTGGTTACAAAAAGAGAAACACAGTAAATGATTCAGTTTCTCTGTTAAGTAATATTAATAATAAACCACTAAATTTAAATAATAAAAAGCTTAATAAACAAATTTATTATCAAGAAACTAAGAAAATATCATGAAAAATTGACTTTTTTGAGTAATCATACTATTTTGTGTTTAAAAAAATGAAATAATAAATTACAAACTGAATGTTTTTCAGAAACACCTGTTATATCTGTTTTTCGCAGTTTGGCTGACTATTTTCTTCTGATTCTCATTTTGTTAAAATCTGTTGAATTTATCATCTCTTCATATATCAAATTGCTGTTTTTTATTCAGAGGCCTGCATGTATTATTGTACAAAATGACCTGACTATCTTGTGGTTTCTTTAGAAGATAAACAGAGGTGTGTTACTTAATCTCTGAGCCTTGCTTCATAAAGCAAGGTATAATTTACAAGATGCTGAATGGAGCAAATCACCTGTCATAACTTCATTGCCACTAGACCCCAGAGAATTAATGCCTTAAAGTCAATAACAGAGTCTTCTAATTAAAAGCATAAAGCACCATCATGACAGGGTTGGGGGGGAACCTTTATAAAGAACTCATATACTCTCTGGTGAGATCCTGATATGGCTAATTGCATTGTGCCTTGCCTTGATGTGGTTATGTAAATACCCTTGGCTTCGGAGGCAGAGCTCACAGGCTGCTTTTGTCAGTAGGTAAGTCCTTTTCCCAAGAGCTTTTTTATTATGAAACACCAGCTGGTGGGAGTTTTGTATTGTTAACCCTTATCACCAGTGGCAAAGTGGGGAAAAAGATCAAGATGAAGGAAAAAAAGCTGGATTTTATCTATTTATTTTAAAAGAGCCCTTTTTCTTGGGGTCCTCTATCCCCCTAAAGCATTAAGGACCTACAGCAGACTCCACATTAGGAAATACAAAGATAAGGTTCTAGCTCTGAGTCTTCCTACAGCGTGTACTACTCTTGTCACTTTGCAAATGTGTTCAATTGAAAATTTACATTCAAATATTGCTACTTCACCTCTTCGTATGCCCTGGTACTTAATCCAAACAGGTCCTGTTTTCTACTGGCTACAATGCAAGAAAAAACTGACAGAGAGAAAGCTTATAAATAAATTCAAGAACTTCCTTCCTCCACTTCAAACAGACCAAATGCTAATACAGCATGAAATGCTCACTTATGAAATGTTACGATTACTGTTAATAAGTTAGACAAGAAAGGGTAATTACTTATGATAATGCCAATGCTATTTTGGGGGGGAAAAAAAAAAAAAAGGAAAGAAAGAAAAAACTCAATTAGAGAGTTTGCAGCAATACAGACACTTCTTACATATTCTGTATGAGATAGTTGTAGGAAAATAGCTAATAGAAAGGGATTCAGTATATTTTTTCTCCAACTCTCATCCATTGTATGCAAGATTTATTTCTGCTATTTTGTGCTCTCCATGGATTTCAAACTCAAAATGACAAAACCATATAACGCAGATGTCAGTGTGGATTTCCCCCTTTACAAGACTTTTGTCACATTACAACAAAACCTAGGCCTTTACTATTTAAATTATAGTATCAAAGCAAAACAACTTACGTGAACAAGATTATGGCTTTTAAAATTCATTAATTTAGAGTTATTCTATAAAAGTTAGTAATAAAAATGAGAACACAAGAGTTACACAATAAGACATGAACACTGTAAGAATGACAAAAATAGCGCTTAGTAAAAATACTAAATACCAAAAGAAAGCAAGAAGGGGGAAAAATATTGTTAATTTTTACACTATAACAATTTATTTCTGTCCAGATGCTTTATGCATTCTGCATTCTTCAGAGGGATTTACATAGTCACATGCTGCAGAACTGTTTATTGTAGCACAAAAGAACTGGAAGTTCACATTTCATTGTTTTCACATTTTTCAATGTGAAAATGGTTTCTGCAAACCCATTTTATAATTAACCTCTAAAAATTTATTTTACTAAGAAATGAGGAAAGATAGCAAAATTATTTCCCAGTGAACAGAGACAAGTATTTGGATGAGATAAACTGGCACTATCTCATGAAAATTAGATGCCAGCTACACCATTTCAGTGACTGACCCAGTGATAGTATTTCCAAAGTATGAACCCATATATATCTACCACTATTTGTCACATGGCAGACCACAGAAGACTCAGTGTGACATATTACATCCCAACCTAAATAATTTCCCTTTGTAGGGAACTATTCAATTATTCAAAATATTAATGCTTAAACAATAAAACAACACATCTAAATAAGAGGGTATTTTTTTCAACTACAAGGGTCAAGTTTCTGAGAAAGATTTTCTTCAGGAACACTATATATTTAAATGTTCAAAATGTCAGTAAATAAAAAGAAAACATTTGGTAACTATATTAAAGCACAGAAATCTTTAATCTCAGATACCACTCTCACCAAGCATCTGTCTCTTTGTAACAATTTTGCAAAAAAATCTTTTTTTTTCATTTGTAGGTCACTTTTCCGTATAGTGATTTGTGAGGTTGCAGAAGATCCATTTTATTTAAGTATAGAAATGTATAGGTATGTCAAGTTGTAAATTTTATCTAGGCTCACTCTGTGAACAATGAAGGCAGACAGGTAAACTCAGAAAACAATTTGTCTGACCTATTTTCAATATGTTTCTCAGAGGGGGATAAAATATAGATAAATATCTAGTTTGACAGTTGAAGTTATGTAGCTAGAGTTAAAGATCTTTTAGCACAGAATCTAAGGGAATGGGTTTCTTAAAAATACGTAAACTATGTGGAAGTGTACAGTGTAAAATCTGCAACATCAAGAATTATAATGTCTGTGTTTCACTTAATAGAGAAATAATTCTGAATGACATCTCGAAGATAAATACAAAACTTGTGTGTTTTTATAGAAGAAGCACATATTGCACACATTTGTGCATTTTAATTTCTTTACACTCTACAGACTTATTGTCACTAATTTTATCCAGAAAACATGTAAACATACAATAGCATTTCTGTTCACATTTAAGCAGAGATCAGAATGTGAGATTTTTTTATTGTTATTTTGGTGGCTTAAGAGTGTCTGACAGAGAACAGATGACACCTGATAGATTAACTTGCTTCAATAGTCACTGTTATCTGTTTTAAAGATTGTCAGGAAAGTTACCTTCCAGTTGTTTTTGTTTTGTTTTTATTTTTGTTTTTGTTTTCTTTTAATAATTTCACATTGAAGTGTGATTCCACAACTCAGTGGTGTTCACTGTTGCACTTTTTATAAGGGATAAGTGCTTTACATCACATAAAAACACGGCTTGAGCAAGACCCGCAATAAGACAATCAGTTCGCAATACTGATTTCTTTCATTATGAAGGCGCTCACGAAATCATACACAAGTCAAGAAAAAGATTCATTTAAGCATGCACAATTTTTTAAAATTTTGCACCACCTTATAGTGTCTTTGTTTTACTTAAATGTTAATATTTTCAAAAATGAAATCCAGCACAATAGCTAAATGTTGAAATACAGCTTGTTAAGCACCTACCCTTGTAACACTGCATTTAAAAAGAACGTCATCTAGACCCAGATCGTTGATGTTCTTTTTTGGATCATAAATTTCGTCAATTTATGATACTCAATGAGAAAGAATTAAAATAACCAATATGAATCTTGGGAGGTTGTATTTTTGAGCCTTTTGTTTCTTTTTTTTTGTTTCTGTTGTGAGCAGTAAAATTCAATAAAATAATACATAACTCATGGGAGAGACAAATAGCAAAAGACTTTTTTATGGCAGTGGGCAGTAAAGTATATTGGTCACTAAAAAGACAACTTAACTTTGCTTTCCTAACATGAGGCAGTAATCCTATTCTTGGCTGAATGTATCCATGAGCTAAGGTGTTTCTACTAAAAAAATCTGTCAAGTCAAATCCCTTAAAATTTATTACCCTCAGTCTTAGCAGAGATCCTGAATTAGTAAGCATTACCTTCTTGTCACTATTTTTATATTGACATTTTTAATTAAATCATCAGATTTAGGGGAAAAATGTTGAAAAAATCATACATACTATTAATATCTTCAAAATAAATTGCTTAAAAACATATATTTAAATAGCATTGACCTTCTTTGCTCTTATTCACAAAGCTCGTCATTCTCTAGTCTCCCCTTATACTATTCTGACTTATCTCTTTGGAGCATATTTGACTGAACAAATGTCCACTTTGCAATGTTGCAGTGTTGCAATGTTGGAACATTTAGATGAACATCAAAGGAGAATGAAGGTTAGAATTTGGCCCAGCTGAGTAAACAATCCAAACATAAATAAATAACAAACAACAAAGACTTATTTTAGAAAATAAGAGAAAAATCCTCCTGGACTCTTTGTAACTGTCTGATCATTGCTGTCAATCACTCAAAGGAATTTACATATGTATACTGAAAAAAATAATCATAGTAGGTCTATACTTCAACCACAAATGTCTAATACACGTATTTAGATACTTTCCATAAATAAAATAATTTTCAAAGATGTTGATAATTTGATCACATATCAGCATATTTTAGCAGGAGAAACCTAAATTTTGTCACATACAGTTGAAAGCTTCACACAGAGATATCCATGATCACAATATAACAAATTACAGAAAAGAATGAAAACTATATAGTTTTAGATCAATAATGATACAGCATCCCTGGCATTTTCTGAGTATGGTTTCCTTGACATGAAAGTACCTTCTAGAATACACAATAATTTGACCACTGGCAATACCTGTTAAGAATATTAGGCCTTCTATCATAAACATGTTCTGATAAGGCTCCCAAGAATAATATGCAAACAGAAATGAAAAAAAAAGTCTTTTTAGGTCTTGTCAGATCATGATATTGGTGAGAAGTTTTGCAGGAAAGAGGTTTCAGCCTTATAGTGTGAAATGGGATTAGTGGGAGTAGTAAAGAACTTACTATTTAAGGCATTCATATAGATGTCCCCAGTTGCCTCCTCACAAATTCCACACCCAGACTGAATTTATTCAGCATACATATCTGAGATTTTAATATAACCTCCTTTTTCTTTTCTACTATAAATAAGCTCATTATTTTATTAAACTATTTACAAAGCTTTGACCCATGACAGTAACATCTGAGAGCCTGTCACTCTTTGCAGTATTTCCTTCATAATAGGCCTTAAAATATGGGAAGATAATTTGATATAGATATATAGAAACTTATTTTTCAAATTAAGTTGAAATCCAACGCTCAAAATCTCTGGGATGTTGGGCATGTAAATGCATAGGCTGTTCTTTAAAAAAAACACTCACCTACTATCAGTGGTTATTTACATTTGTCAAGGTACTAATAATTTAGAACTGCTCATTGAGCGGGTAAGAGCAGGTTTTCTTCACAAATATAATCCATGTAGGATGATAACATAGATGATGAGCACTGAAAATACTCTTACCTCATGAGAGATTGAAAGAACAGGGCAAGCAAGAATTACCAACAAAATACTTTCTTACAGTACTCATACATTCATCTGAGATAATACCTCTCCTTTCTGTTTGCTACAGATCAAATACCAAGATTGCTCTTCCTCAGCAAGCATTTCTGAATCTGATCCTGAAATACGTCTCTCTCTATGCATCACATTAGGAATAGCTGTGAGACTTGACTGCATGTCAAGATTCTTCTAAGTTATGGATCACAATAGCTAATTAGATCTATTTTGTAGATGTAGCCCTAAGTCATGACCAACTGAAGTAGAGCATGAAGTTTGACACATGTTGCAGAGAGAGTCCCAGTTATTCTATTCCTGAACATCCTCTGGTTTTGGTGCTAAATGTGTTCCTGATATAAGTAGTAGGATGAAAACAGAATCCTGAGCCTATTTCTCACAATTTTGTCCAAAACTAGGAACTTGAAGTATATGACATCTTCATTTTGAGGCTTAGAATCTCAATTTTTGTCATTTTCATCACTAATGAATAATCCACATCATAGAAAAATAAGTACTAATTTTAAATACCACGATGCTTACAGAAAGTTTTCCAGGCAGGATGAGTAAGTGCTTGGGCATCTCTGACAGTCCTGCAACCTCTCTGTTTTCTCAGCATGGTCATATACCACAGTCTTCCATCTATAAACTGAAGCTGAACTAACTAACATTGGAGATACTCAATTCTTTTATTTAAATGAAATATCAATTGACTTATTTTAACTAATATCAATACGTTAAAATATAAATCCTTGTTACTTTCGTGTCAGAGCCCTTCAGTGGCTTGTATGTTCAGAAGATTTTTTGGCCTTCTATATTCGAAAATTTAAAAGTCAATACAAATTATGGAAGTCAGAAAGTATAGTTTCTGGGGTGAAACAGCATCTTCTGGACCAGTGAGCATACTGGGGGAGCTGCACTGGTAATTTACAGCTGTCAAGAAAAAAAGGGCTTGAGTGATGTGAAATTTTAGCTGTTTTGTTAACCCGTGATTTTAGGTTCAGAGACTATTGGCAGGAAGCCCAGACACTTTGGACTGCTTCTGGCAGGCCCTGTCAAATGCTCTCTTGTTTCTTTTCTTTGTCCTATAGACAGTTTTGTTACAGAAAAGGAATGACCTCATTTTTGTGAGCTTTGCTATTCAGAGTCTTTGATTTTATTTTCTTTAATATTGGTGGAGATGGAGAGCAGAGGCTTATATGTCTTCTAATTGGGCTTTGCAGAATTAAAGAAAAAAAAAAGCTTTGTGTGGAATGTTCAAGTGTCAGATAACAGAATTCCAGGCAACTGGAATATCACAATAACAAATATTTAGACTATTGATATGCTTCAATTTTTTTAAATTTCTCTCTGTTTTTATTCTATTATTTAGAATATTCTATTATCTAATATATATCTACCTAATATTCTATTATTTATTCTATTATTTAGAGGTGTTTCACCAACTCTGTAATTCAAAGAATAATGGCAAGACAGAGGCACTAAAGCGGATATGCTGGACAAATCCAGCAGTGTGTGCAATAATCAATTTAGCATTTGGAAAAATGTGGGGTGAATTAATATTAATGAAAGACCTGCCTACTGGATTACTACTTGAGGACTCTAACCTTGCAAACTCTAGCTATTTATTCGAAGTACTCCTAGAAACTCCACTGATTTTTTCTCAAGACCAGGTAAAAATTCACAGCCATTTAATTCCTCCTATAGCTGTAACATCCAAGGAGTTACTCCTGTCAAGTCCAGATACATCAGGGCTATAGCCTTATTTTGTTTTCCACAATAAGCTTCAGAGGAGTGAAACTAATGATATAATACAGATAATCCTTAACTTACATGCACCATTCTTGCACCATTAGGTAACTGAAGATGACATAAGGTTTCACTTTAGCCTTCTCTCTTAAAACTGAACTAAGTAAGTTGTTCAGCTTCTCCTTGTTCCTCATGTTCTCCAGCTTCCTAATCATCTTGGTGGTCATCCACTAGATTTGCTTCAGTTTGTCAATGTTGTTCTTGTACTGGAGATACCAAAATGGGACATAGTGTTGAAGATTTGGTCCCACAAGTGCAGAATAGAAGGGTAAAAACACTTCCCTTAATCTGTTGGCTATATTTGTCACTGCACCTCATGATGCAGATAGATTTCTTCATTAAAATGAAAATTTGAAGCTGAATTCTTAGCTCGTTGTTCATCACAGCTATCAATTCTTTCTACAAGATGTTTCCAGTCAGCTTGTATTGTTGTTTTATCATCCACAATCCAGTCCATTTCCAATCAGTTCGACCATTAGGTTCGACTATGCTGAAGTCCTTGCTATAGTCAAGGTAAACAACGCCTGCTACTCTCTCCTCATTCACAGAGCTAGTCATATCATCATAAAGGCAGCTAAGTGATCTGGCATGAATCACCTCCGGTAAATCAGAGCGGCTGTTCCAAGTCACCTGCTTCTTGTGCCTTCTTGTGATGCTATCTCTTGTGATGATCACTTGCTTCTTGTGATGTTACCTGTGTTCGTCTGTCCTTTGATCCCTATCCTTTGTTCTTGACTGGATTATCACTTGCTTCAATGAAAAGAAAAAAAAACATTAAAATCATTTGTGTTCCTTGTTCCTTCATTCTTCCTTTGTATGCAGAACAATCATTTTGTCTTGTCTTAATACCTAGAAGTAGACAGGAAAGTTCCTTAGCATGCACAGGAGCATGGGGAAAGTACCCAGACACTTTTTAGCTACTGTCTTTAGCTTAGTTGATTGCAAAAACCTGCAGTTTGTCAGTTTTCTTCCTGCAAATGTTCCAGTACTCACTATTTCTGTTCCTGATGAGAACAAGTTAACGATGATTATAGTAGTATCCAAATCACATTCAGCATTGGATCATCTTAAATTATTTAAATGCTTGCAGTGTGTTTCTTCTAAAGACTTTTTGGAGACCAGTCTGACATTGTTTTAGTAAATTTTCATCAGCCTATATGTACTTCAGGCCCCCAAATGCTTTACCATTAAAAATGTCTACTGAATTAGAACTGATTTACATCATGCTGTGAAGACACTACAATAAAGGGTAAACATTCATGCCTTTAACACATGGACATTACAGAACCATCAGCTTTTATTAAAAAAATCACATTTCTCCCTTCATACTGAAAATCTAAGTAAAAATAATGTCAGAAGTGACTCTTATTAGTGTAATTAACTAAATAGAGTACACTACATCTTATTAGTGTAATTAACTAAATAGAGTACACTACAGCTTTTTTTTTTAAAGGCAGAGAATACTGAGACGAGCAAAAGGCTATAACGCTGATCTTTTAAAATTTTTTCCTTCACCTTTTTATACCAACTTCCTATCTCTAATTTTCAGGTTCTCCTTCTAACAAAAATATAAAAAATTATAATAGCTTAGTGATAATTATATTCTATGGGGCAATCTGACACTTATGAGGTTTGGGCATTTCCATAAACCTTCCAAAGCCATGTGGCAGTAACCACTCCTTCGCTTTGCAAGTAAGAGAGCTCACAGGACTAAGGGCCTGAAGAAGCCCAGCTGCAGTAAAACATCACACCCAAGATAGCCCTTCAAAAACCTCTTCCTATCTCCTCTGTCCTGTATGCACATGACATCCTAAGGAGGAGGATTGTTCTCTCAGCTGTTGTTTCACCTCTGTAGCTAACACAAATTTAAATATATATGTTTTTTCTGTTTAAACAGCATATCAAAATGTGTCTGCTAAGCTTGTGTATACTTAACACAGAGAAACCTATCCATGAAAATGAAATTTAAAAAAAAAATCTCTATTAAGTCTGATCTAAGAGCAATTAATTAATAGATTTTCTCTTAAAAAAAAAAAAGGAAAGCCTAACACAAAAGGAGACATCAGCTTATAATCATATGAGAAAGCACACTTCTAACATTCATAATTGACTTCTACATTAATTTTCCCCAAGCTATGATGTGTCTGCTCTCTCTACAGTTTTGGAAACACTGTCTCATAGCCCTTTTTTATCACTGATTGTCCTAGAGTTACTAAGAGTTATTTAAATACAAAAATGTAATGAAAAAGACATCATGATGATTATCCAGAGTAAACAGTTGTTTTCTATTTTTCTATATTTTCATTTCTTTCTCTTAGTTCTTTTTCAAGTCATTTATCATAATTCCATAATGCTTTTGCCTCTTTTGCCTCTTATTTTTTTCCCAAGATTTTTAAAAGATGCTAGACCAACATGAAATAATAAATTAGAGAAAGCTAGGAAAATATTTTCATTTTTATATAGTTATTTTTAACACCATTTTTGTACTGGCTTGTTCATAAAAGTGAATGAAAACAGCCTTCACTAGAATTCTTCCAGCACAAAGACTTGTGTATACATATATATACAGTCTCATGTAAATCTTATGAGTGGCTGTTTATAATTTTACCTTGTTTTCTTTTTTGAAATTGTCTTATTGTCTTTCAAAACAAGAAGTGATGTAACAATAGCTAAATATAGAATAGCAAAAGCAATAACTTGTGCACATGAAATTTCCTGATTTTCAATTTTTCTTAGCCACTTCTATGTAGGCTAATTGCTAATTTTCTTCTTTTTAAATAAATGAATATGTATATGTGCACATTAAAAATGAAGGAAAAAAAGTGATAACTCTGGAGCTAAAGTTGGCACATCTCTGTTCAGGCACCAATTTTAAACACTGCATTTATGCCAAAGTGCTTTAGTTTGCCAGTTTGAGAAAGACAGTGATACTGTTGAACAACATCAATGTCTCATTGTCTTATCCTTCTCCTCCTCCTCCTATTTCCCTAAACTGTTCAAAGAGCACATAACGCCATAGAACAAACACAGATTAGCAGAAAAGGTCATCATCTGTGTCCATATAATTCTAATGCAGACAATTTACTACTTATTTACGGGACTCTCATAGTGATACTCAGAGGATGAAGAGCATCACAGTAGGCTCAGGCTCAAGAATTCACTAAACAACCAAAGTAGATGAGTTGATGTGTTCAGATAACATAAGAAATTTACCTCACTCTGTTGCCCCAAAGCACTGTATTATAATAAGCCGTGATATCATGTTATAATCAAAATCATGTGTTCTCCAGCCACACCTTTCCCACAAGAGAAATACAGATAGTTTATACAGGTACTATCTAGTAAAAGGATCTGTTTACCAAAACTTTTTTAGGGCACAATGGAAGTCCTAAATCAATATAGTTAGTGAATAAATAACTTCTGAATTTCTACTGGTATAATAACAGGATTCATATTTTGTCTTAATTAAGAATATAGCTGCAATTGACATATCAGATCTTCAATGGAAATAATATAAGCAATGGGCCATTGTAATATCAGCATCTTCATTATATAGGACTGGACTGGAAAAAATGATTGAATTGGTGAAAAACAGTACTAAATCTTAAAAAGAACATAAAGTAAAGTTAGGTAAATAACTAAATATGCCAAAAAGTATTTTTTTTTCCCTATGGGCTGAAGCTTTACAGATGACAAAGTGTATAAAAGCAGCAGTTTGGATTGTTAAGACCATAACATAAGACCTAAATGAATTATATGCATTGGGATTCACTACGAGGTTTCTTTGACTGAAGTTACTTTTATTATACAGAGTGTGAAAAAAGAGTTTGTAGAAGAAATTTCTAAAGTGAAAAGTGAATTTTCACTCTGATAAAAATTGTGGTGTGATGAGGTGATGAGGTGTGATCCATTCAACAGATCCAAGAAGTTAAGTATGATATTGTGGACATATTAACTTAATTATGAACCATTCCCTACAGTTGTCTCAGAACTGTAGGAATAGAAGGAAGCAAATATTAAATTAAATTATTTATTAAGTAAAGGCATCTACTGTCATTTGGGCTACTGTGGACAGTCTGCCTTGACACTAGCTGCTACTGCCAGCCTCCTCACAGTTCCTCTCTCCTGTCTGCCAGCCCTATCTAATGGCCCTGGCTGCCCGTGTTTAACACAGCTGGATACTGGTCAGAGGAACTTAAAGCAGGTTAAGACAGCAGTGCAGTGTGAGGTAGGGAAGGCAGAGTAGCACAGTCCATTCCCTTCAGAAACAATTCTTTTGCCCTGTTAACAGCATATGCTCTTCTATCATTTTTAACCTGAAAAAAAGGGGTTTTTTAGGCACATTTTTGAGGATTGAGCAGTAGCATGGTGCTTGCCTGTATCTCCAGGATCATTATGGTGTCATAAAGTAAAGAAAGTATGATTTAGAAGAGGAGGAGCATAAAACTCAGACACAAATCCTGTGAAAGTTATTTGGTCCATCTAAAGGCCAACGAAAGAAAACTATGAACATTATATTTAGAGATATGGAGACTGATGGTCAAATAGTCTATTGCAAATCATCTCTTTTTGAAAGCCATATTCATTCTATCTTTAAAAATTGGACCATTAAAAATATTGTTTACATCGTATTTTAGAGATAGAATGGAAACCATATATTCATGTGACAGAAAGATAGAGGACATTTATTGACTGTTAGCCCTTTAAATATTACACTGTGTCAAATCAGTGTTAGACACTTCACTGAATCATTTCACCATGGTAATGCACCAATGCATTTTCAGAGAGATCTTAACATCTTTACAGCACTCTTTTCTCACGTAAGTTGGTAAAAACAACTTAGTCCTTTTAAATAAAATACAAATCCAGACATTGTCTCAGGTAAACAATTAGGAGTTGCTAATTGGTTATTTTAGAATTAGTCAGGTGTGTCAAACATATGTAATTGCTCATATATTATTAATAATCATCAGTTCAGATATACTATGTTGTCTTTTTCACAGTCAAAGACCAGAAAACTGGAWCCARAAAAAAAAAAAAAAAAAAAAGACTTTATTCTCCAGTGTTATATGTTATAGTCATTTGCAACTGTGCAGGGTTAGAAAAGCTTCTGTTTAGTGTTTTATTTTTTTCTACATTTATCTTGCTTTTGTGTAAATTGAGTATGAAAAAAAGAATAATACCTAAGAATCCTTGTAATTTTCCTCTACTTTTTTCTGGTCTGATTTCCTTTTCTTTTTCATTTTTTTTCTGGAATATGAAGCAAGTTAATAGGGTCTGGAAAAATGTAACCTTTTTCTTAAGGAGTTTGAAAGAATTGCTTGAAAAGGAGGAACTTGGAGAAAAACTAGGTTCTAATAGAAGTTATGGCATTAGAACAGCTTGCTTGGCTTCATGGTTGCCACTTCCAGAAAGGTTAGTATGCACAAACTCTGCTCCTCCATGGCTCCCTAGGCACCACAATCCACCCCCCAGACCTACAAAGAGAAGTAAAGGGAGGTGGAGTGAAGACACCCCAGCCAAACTCTGTTGCACTCCCTGTGCTGGGCCGCTGATAAGCCACACAGTAGCTGCCCAATGGGAGATATACGATAAGATGTCTAGTACTGAGCCAGCAAGGGTGCCAAATCACTCCTTTCAGATGAACTTTGCTCGAACTTTGCTCATTATAAGCTCATTATAATGCCTACACACACTTCCATCCTGTCTCTGAGGTACAATCACTCTTCACTGAGCACACACTCTAGATTTTTGATTGACTATACCTTTAAATGAAAGCGAGAGGCTTTTTCACCAATCAATACCAAAAGTAAGTATGACTATAGTCACTCAAGCTCCACCTAAGTGTAAAAATATATATATATAAAAGAAGGTGTACTGAGAAAACTCAGAAGTTCGAGAGAAGACTCCATTGTAACTTCTGGGAATGGTTGATGGGCTGAACCCCCTTTCCTCCCCTCTGGTCAGGATACCGCCTGAGGAGGCTCCAGGAGGCTTCCCATGGGTGAGTAATGATTGTGCATTTGTACGTTAGAGCTAGCTAAGAACCCCACGCTGTAGTAGAGAATTTCCTGTATGGGCATTTGAAACCTGCTCTGTAAATGGTGCATTTGAATAAATCATACTATTTGTGAAACTGCCAGAGTTGAGCCTACAGTTGATCATACTATCTGTGAACTTGATTCCTTGTTTAGAAGACAATCAGACCTACAGTCAACAGAGTGTCTGTGAATTCAGTGCTGCCAGACTCAGACATATGGTTACCACAGTATTTGGTATCCCTATTAAGATGAGTCCAGCTGCCCCCGGTTGCTCTAACCTCTAAGGATTTGCTGGAATGCAGGAGGATTCATCTCTTACCAAATTAGCCCCTCCACTTAAATCTGCAACAGGGAATGAGTCTGAATGGTAAAGAAACGAACTCTGCATGCTGGCTAATGGAACAATTTTGGGGATAATTTCTTCAGATGTGGAGTGTCTGACCTCAGGTGCCTGACAGATACTGCTGCAGTGTTATTAGCAGTCGCTCAGACCTCTAGGTGTAATTCAGGAGGCAGCAATGGCTAGGCATTACAATCTGTGCAGTTAACCTACTTAGATTAGAATCTATTATTTATGGTGATTATCAGCCACTGCAGCTCTTGTAAATGGCAGTAGGTCAGTGCTTTGATAATAATTAAGGTATTCATTATAAGATAAAATATGGAGGTCAGCTCCACTTCTTTCTTTGAAACAGAATTGAACGTAAGGATTTGTGAGATGGAAGAAATTATTGCTAGAAAAAAACTATAAGGATTTTTTTCTTCTCTATTCTGAAACTGTGTTTCTATAGTCTTCTATATTAACTGTAGCAGTAAAACTAAAAGCTCTTTAATGCCTTCTTCTAAGAAGTTCATTAGAAAACTGTTAGTGAAGTTCTGTGTATTTTTATTGCTACTGCACTCCAGAATGACACAACGATACCTACAGGAGTCTGAAATATGGGAAAAAATCATACATGCAAAGTATATAAACTTTGTACAATTTGCTGTCATTTTTATTGCATTGCACCATAAAGCCCCCCTCTTGTTTGAACATATACACTACTTTAATCTTTAATAGTACAACTTAAATGTCATGGATGTCTTACAAAGCTTGTGTTTATAAAATTTATTAGACAGAGATATGCTAAATGGTTCCCAGGGGATTTAGATATTGCTGAACATTGGAAAACTAATGAAACATAGGTAGGACAGGCATATTTCCTGCTATTTGCCTACTAAACTAAATCAGTCTGAAAAAAAATAAGACCATATTTATAAATTCAAGATGAGAAAAGAGAAAGCTTGCTTCCTTCCTGGGCCTCTAATGACATGGAGGAGTAGAAGATACTTGGTTTGCTGACTGCTAGGACTGCTTTATGCTTTCCTCACAAGCATAAAGCAATGATTCAGTAGAGAAGAATGGGAAATAGATAAAATAGGGTGGGATCCCCACAAGAATCTCTTGGAATATCCCTTGTAAGCTCAGACTAGTAAATGTCAAGACCCTCCCAGGAAGTCACTTGTTGCCTTTTTAGAATATTTTTTTTTACCCCATGAGATGTAAGATGTTGCTTGTCAAACTGTGCTGTATTAGAAAGTCATTACATAAGTCAATGCTTCCAAATTAATTATAGGCTTGTAAAGATGCAGATCTTTGGTTACTGGCTCAAAATGAAACATATTCTATAGAAGATTAAGGATTTCCTGATTATACAAGCAAATACATGATAAAAAGATGAAGTGATTCAAGAAATTTCATAGAGAAGAGTTCAAATGCATTTTATTTTTATTCAATTTCTATAACTTTGAAAAATTCTCTTGGATAAAATTCCTATCTTAATTCTACTGAAAAACTCAGAAAATATGAAAACAAGACATATTTTGTAAGCAGATGGCTTTAGGACTAACTTGGGATTTAGAAAGAAAAATTAATCTGGTAGATTTTTTAATTTGAAAATAGAGATATAAAATGTAAAGGAGGAAGGAAAGAAGGGAAGAATCAAAAGCAGAAGGAAAGGAGGAAAAGAAAGAACAAGACTTTTCAATAAATTCATAAGCATTTATTGAGTTACCATTAGGGTTGTGTTTTCCAGTAATAGCATTACTTGTGACTTCTTAATATATTGTCTATCCACTCGGCCTTTCCAGTACCAGAAAATGCTGATTCACTGTCTATGTAGCATCAGGCTCTGAGAATGATTAAAACAAATAATTTGCCATGATGAATGAGAATAGTCAAGCATTAATGATATCTTTAAGTTTAGATGCAGTTGCCAGGAAATTGTGTCTAGTCTTAGATCACCATTCACTTAAAAGGAAGTGGCTGTCAGTGTTTTCAAAGAAGATATTTTAGAAAATCCAGCAAAGACATAAAATTAGACAGTACACTCCTAGTCAATCCTATCATGGTCAGTGTTCCTTCTGTTTTGAAAATGTGAATGGATTTTCATGTGAGTCACTAATTAGTCCACATTCAATTTCAGCATTCTTATTGTTCCTAGACTCAAAAATCAATTATTTGGTTATGAAAATAATTTTATAAATCCTTCAACACTTTACAGGATTCATGGATAGAATGGGAACAATCTGATATTCTCCTTTCTCCAAGCATTCAATCCCATTACAATCTCCTTCCATTTCATTTCACCTTCTTCCAGACAGGTTAAAGGAGTCAGAGAGAAGACAAAATAATATGAAGCTTGCTTACTTTTTTTTTTATTATTAATGTATCTTCATTTTTACTAAAATAACTCTCAATTTTTTAAATTGGCTTCAATTATTTCCAAACTTTTCAAGTAGCACAAATGGTAGGAACTAATTAAGGAGGTAAATAATCCTAAAGGACAATTCTTCAAGCTTCTATTCACACAGATCTATTTTACTCTACTTTTCCTTCTCCTCTCTGATACTAATTTCCATATTGTTAACAGGAGAAAATGGCAGGTCTTGCTCTTGTTTAAAGCCATATTTTGGTAGTTCTAGTTGTGAACAGATCACGAAGGTAGTCTTATCTCCCTTCTCTTCCTTTTATTGTGTAGCAAAACAATATTGTTTGGAGACTGATTATCACAGAATCATTGGGGTTGGCAAGGCCCCTAGATATCACCTAGTCCTACTCCCCTGATCAAAGAAGTGCCAGCTTGAGAAGGCTGTTCAGGATCAAGCCCATTCTTGAATATCTCCAAGGATAGAGACTCCACCTCACTGGCCAATCTGTTCCAGTATTTGACCATTCTCACAATAGAGGTTTTTTTTTTCCTTATGTAAAGTGGAATTTTCTGCATTTGATTTGTGATCAGTGACTCCTGTCTACTCACTACAGTGAGAAGAGTCTGACTCTGTATTTCCAATCCTCCCTATAAATACCTATGTATGCACATTGATAAACTTCTCTTCTGAAGACTACACTGTCCTAGCTGTTTCAGCATCTCCTTGTATCCAT
The DNA here is from genome assembly GCA_003342815.1 of Eudromia elegans. Lineage (NCBI taxonomy): Eukaryota > Metazoa > Chordata > Aves > Tinamiformes > Tinamidae > Eudromia > Eudromia elegans. The sequence continues at coordinate 13,093,502 of PTEX01000001.1, read as the reverse complement.
AAATCTAGATGTGCTGCTTGCTCCCATGCTGAGCCAAAGAGAAGGATCACCTCCCTCAATGGGATGTCAGTGCTCTTCCTAATGCAGCCTGGGAGGCTGGTGGTCTTTTGATCTGTTTCCTCCCCTCCCCTCAAGCTGTTTCACCCAGATGCTTTCCCCTCTTGTAGCTTCTCTGGCCTGTATTCATTCTTCCCCCCCTCTGTTGTCCTTCTACAGCAGTACTTCTCATGCGTTTGTATTTCTGTGAAGTGTAACATGGAGTGCAAGAAGACATGGCCAAAACATATTTTTCCTATCTGTGATTCTAAGCTGCGCATGCACAGCCTGAAGCAGCTCCAGCATTGTGTTTAAGAAATGCACAGTATTACTCCATCATTCTTCTCTTCTCCCTGCTTTGCCTGGGCTGAGACCTGGAAAGAGGCCCAGATGGAGCTGCATATGGCAACTCAACACACTGCCGACAGAAGAGGAGTTCTCTGCCAGGCTCAGTCTCCCTTGCATCCAAGTTTGAGGAGACAGGAGTCATTATACTTTTACATTTATGCCAAAATGAATCAGTCAATTAGTCGCATTTGATATAGAGTGAAATTAAAGTAAATCTTTCCCAAAGTCACTAGAATGGATTTGTGTTGCAACTACTACTGTGCAATGTGCATGAGTCATGTTGCAAATGTTATGAAATAAGCCCAAAATGATGAGATTTAAAAATTGTATGTGTAGAGACTTATTTATTAGCATTTTATTAGCATTTCTTTTCCCTGATACTCCTAAACCCTCTTTTTTTTTAAAGTATACCTCTGAGGACTAGAAATAGACTACTTTTTGTTTTGAAATGATAGACTATTATATCCAAATAACTGCCATGTCCAGCCTTTTAAAAAGAACTCTAAATATCATGAGTCTTGGCAATTCTGCCACAAAAATAATTCCTCTGGGTATGTTGACAGGCTGAAAGAAAAGCATAAAACAAATCCTTATTAAATCTACAGTAAGTCATATTTCTTTCCTTATATCTTCTCATTGAATGTCTATTCTGCTGTCCTATTACTTTTACCATGTTGCCGTAAAAGTAGAATACTGGCATGCAATTGTCTGACTACACCAAAACCGATCTCACATGAATAAACAGAATAAAACCCACCTTTTTTCATTAACCAACCAGGCTAGCAGCAGGAAAACATTTTAGAAATGTTTAGAAATGCCAACTGCTTCATTTGATCCTTTCTAGCAGAACTCCATATGAAAGTGTGAGCCTTTAGGGAATAGGGCCAGTCTTGTAAAGTCAGTGATTTAGTGGTGTGCTTATAGCATTTCACGTTTTATTTAGGTACATAAAATTGCCATCTATTTCATTAAGAATTAGTTGCCTAAATACTTTTTTTTTTTTAATCCAATTCTCTATTTTCTCCCACCAGGCTTTGACCAGCATTGAAATAAGTTCAATGGCGCTTGTTGAAAATGACATAGAGCTGTACTTAGCAATGGCTCTAATGGTCTCAAATCATTTAACCTCAGATACCAGAAAAAGGTTAAGAAGATTTAACTCCACAACCCCTAAAAATTAATTCTTCTGTATGTTTTCAAGTCTACACAGAGTCTGATCATGTTATCCTGGTTCCTACAGCCTTTATTGAGTACTGAAGAAGGAAAAAAGGTAAATAAAACAACACTTCTGCACATTCACCACACAAACAAAATGGGGAAGGTTCTTTTGTCCCTTGGCAAATTGAATGTTGAAGTGTGGTCACTGGGTCAAAGCAAGCTCTTGAGAAAAATCAATACAATTTATTTCCCAGGGTTTTTCTCTTCTGCACTAGGCCCTAGTCTCCAATGGCAGCCAAAATCCATGTCTGCGCTGGCTCTACACTATGAGGAGCACTCAGATATAAAAGAAAATGTTGACTTTTCTTCAGTTTAACCTGACAAATCATCATTCAAACTGTGTAGTCAAACAATGAAAAACAGAGAAGTAACAGGGAAAGCTTTAGAGAGCACATGATCTGATCTCACCAATACAATTAAAAGGGAAAACAGTCTCCTGTCTTTTTTTTTTTTTCTCCTTTTAATCTCTAAAGCAAATATCTTGCAAACTTTCTAAGAAATTATCTTGTAGATATTTCATTTAGAGTTTGGCTTCTGTTAAGACCTAGAATGTCTTTTCAAGACTTGCTAAATGAAAACTGCTGGGAAAATCTTGAGATGGGAAACTCATGAAAGCATATAAACCCCAAGATATGAAAAAAGAAATTAAATATTCTCACTGTTAAGTGTTTTGAGAAATCCACACGTTTCAATTTCCCTGATAGAAATTTATATTTAAAGCACACAGTAATTCCAAAATAGATATTTCAATCAACGTGGAAGTATTTAACTGAAACTGTGAAACTCTAACAAATTCAGCATCAACACATAACCTATAAAAATCAATTACAACATTAATCAAAAAAGAACGATCATAAAATAGTTTTGTCTAAGAGCAAAAATATATGTCAGGAGGTCAAGGATAGAGATAAGATTTGATCAATTAGCATGTAAAAGAACTGATTTACCTCTTGTGGGATATCTGTAATATCTGTAGTTTTATTCAGTTTTGATGACATGAGCAGTCATTGTTGCCATAGGGGCTGTGACATCTTTTCAGCAGCAAAGATGAGGATGTCATTTGCAGCCTATGGAAGATTCTACTTACTCTGGTGTGAAAGCAGTTGGAATTGGACTTTTTTTTCCCATTCTTTAAACAAGCTTATATCATTTTATCATACTGTATATGGCAGGATCTGTGTTTTTTTTTTTTTTTTTTTTCCTTCATAATATTGCATTCACCTGCCAGAAGTATTGACCTTAAATTTACCCTATAGCCAGAGGATATTAAGAAGGCAGCCATTGGAGTCTTGGCCATAACTTCTTATATTTGGTTATGCCTAAAATAAAATCAAAAGTCTACTTATTTCCAAACTCTTAATGGCTAGGTGAGGATGAGGATGGCTAGCTCAGATATAGACATTTACTTCTTGCCATCAAAGTCTGATGAGAGAAATACTATCTTTTCTACTAATAACAGTTGTAACTATTTATAATAGTTGTAGCAAATTTTATTACAATAATTTTTACATTGCTTCTCGTGATGTCCTTTTTATTCCTAGGATAATTTTGCTCTTGCACAATTAATTCAGTGTAAATCTTTTGCTCAGGAAGTTTTTTAGTTATTCATAGATATTCCATCCACAACATCTCATAGTGATTACTGTATTAAAGTGTTTGGAAATGGACAGGGGTGGCTCAGGGTGATGCTATGGAGAGCAGGAAGTAGTGCTTGGTATTTCGGTTCTACCTCAATATGTTTTCTCATAAGGCCTCTGTGGAAGATTTTTGCAAGAATTCACTAATGCTTGGTAAAACACAGGAACATAAAAGAAAATACATACCACAGATATGTAGCCTTGTAGTAAATATGGAGTTAACATTTATTGTAACAGGCATGGTCACAGGCATGTCTGGGCATTTATTTTAACTTTAACAATGATCATGTAGCTACTTAGCTACTTAGTGCAATGTAACACTTTTTGTTGTATATATATGTAAGTATATATATGTGTGCTTATATGTGTTTGTGCATGCACATACTCATATGCACAGAAACACACATGTATATTTTCTGTGTACAATGAACTATCTTTGATCCTAGAAAAAAAGCAGTGTAGAGCTGCACAGGTGTGTGGTGATGGCAGAGACATTGAAGCATAGCCACAGACTCACGCAGGAGGCCACAGGGTTGAAACAGTTCACAATACAGAAATTGGGGAAACCCCTTCAAAAATAAGAGAGATGTGCAGGCCTAAACCACTAAATTATGCACACTTTTCATGCAATGTGAAGTTAAATTGTCATAAGTTTTTCCACCTGGTACAAAAGTTTGCATCAGTTCTAAAAGCAATTGGACAAATTAATGGAGAATAAGTCTATCGAGTACTCTTAAATTTGGAAATACTATTTCTCATTCAAAAAGTACTTGAACTAATGGCAGAATTTACTAGAGAATATTTTCCCAGTAACAAAAGTCTCAGAGTGTCCCAGAGTGACAAAATAATTCTGTATTTTCTTTTATTTCATTGTCTGGCACTCCCCAGCGAATTGTGTTTTGTGTCTAAAGAGATTTTCAACAGTTTTGTTATGATAATTACTGCATATAATTATTAGTTAAAGTTATTATTTCAAAGCACCATAGGCCAAATATTCTTGGAAATGATCATTTTAATTATTTATTTTTAGTAGACTTGGGTCTGCAATCTTTATTATTTTGATTTTTAGGTTTAAATAGCCTTAATCTGGTTTTAAAAAGAAAAAAAGGCTATTACGCATTAATCCTATTCTGCATGTGTCCTCCAACTTTTGAACCTCTTCATTGATTTTAACAAAGTTTGACAGAGGGAGAGAGAGCTCAGAAATGTTATGTTCTCAGAAATTAGATTAGGATAAGTAACCCTATTAGTACCTCCACTTGAAGAAGAGGTTACATTGTGAACTCCTTTTTTTTTTTTTTATTAAACACTTTGGAATTCACAGGGTGAAAAGAGGTTTTCAAATTCTGGGAAAACTTTGATGATCAGAGTTCCTGCTTTATTTACCAGAGAATCCAGCTAAGCAATACGAACTCATAGAAAATCAGACTCTATCCAGAATTAATCTGCAGAACTTTTCCTTGCTTCTGTAGAGTCATCCAAACCCAGACTGTCTTTTTTTGCCACCTCTCCTGCCCCTCCAAATATTTAAAACATATAAAATCTCTTTTTCAATCACTGAGCAAATAAGTAATAGAATAATTAATGAAAGATTTTCTTCTGCTTTTCTAGAAAATGTGTCAAAATACATTTCAGCAACAAACTACATAGTTCTTTGGGGTAGTGCATTTATTCTGACTATCTCCAATATTTTCAGGTTCTCATGGGATTTTTAGTCATCATTTTACAAGGTTATTGTTACTGATCTGTTTTTAATTAAATAATGTTATCTGTGGAGAGTAAGTATAACTCTCACTAACCTGGATCCCCATTTTCATTCAGACTAGCAAGATATCCAGATGCCAGCACCATACACTATCAGATTTCTTTTTTTTTTTTTATCATTACATAGACTAAACTTCTAAATTCTTGACTACTTCATTGTCATTCATTTTTGAAAGAGAAGTTTCTCCGCAGGTTAGGCAATGGAACATCTCACACTGCTGCCAGATCCTTTCGCTCACTTCTTTAGCAGCCAGTGCCTCTGAAGTGATGGGAAATTCCTAGAACGATCAACATGACTCCCAAGACTGAGAGTTTATCGATTCTAAGTATCTTCCTCCAGCAAGGGATGAAAATCTTTCAGCTTAATTAGTTATCCTATGGATATTTCTCTATAACCTCTCCTCTGCTAAATCCCTTCTGACATCTACAAACAAAACCTCACTGCCTTGGAATGAACCAAAACCGATTCCGTGTGACTGATCTCACCAATAAGCTTGTTGTTAACAAAGGCCTTTAGATCTGACAGCGGGTTTGTGCCATGGGGCCTGAGGGTAAGTGCCGTTCCCAGGTCAGGGCCTCCACAGTGTGCAGATGCTTCAGCTAGCACTGTCTATTTAATTAATTTCAGTCTGCTTCACCTATTTAAGCTTTTCACTCGCCTGCTGTTTTCTCTATCAACAAATATGAGTAATAGATTATGAAGAAGGGAAATTCTGTGTATAGAAATTCTGATGATCATTGATGCTAACAGTATTAAACCTTTTCTGTCATTGCACTTAAAGATTCATATGCAATACAACAACTTATTTGTATACCTAACATTCCTCATATAGATGTCATGTTCCTATATATGCAATATATTCGTATTTGTAAATATTAAATAAATTAGGATATATTGATTTACATACACGCAGTTCGTATCTGTTTACATGTTACTATTTTCCTAATTTCATTTGAGCATGTTTCAGTATTCCTTGTTATAATTTGTGTTAAGAATATTCTTAGATGTCCTGAGCAGACTTGAAGCTCCATTTGGTTAGATGCCACACAAACACATAGAAACAATTAGTCTATTAAATTGGAACTATCCAGACCAAACAGTGTCAGCAAAGCATTCAAGTGCAAAATACTCTTATCTTGTACTAATGGACTAGATTTTTCTAGAACAACTGAGCTATCTTTTTCAATATCAAGCAGTCCTTATGACTCTTTATCTTCAGTGTAAATATCTTCTATGAGATAGTTCTATTAGCAAAGGCATGGTTTTGTAAGGTGGGGTGAACAGGCGTATAGCAACTTACCACCACTGGAAAAAAAAGAGGATGAATTCATTTGGAAAATGTTCTGGTGTTGCTGTACCTCTCAAAGAGCTGATTTAACTCATTTACTGGAAGAAACAAGTTAGATTTCTGCCTGGTTAGTTGAACAATCTTACAGAAGGTTGGCAAGAGCAGTAGAGAGGGCTGTGAGTAGAGGCAGAAGGATGGAGGATGAGGAAAGAAGGGATGAGAGAACAGGGCTGTCTTTTCTCATGATTAAATCAGTTCAGCTGCATGTAGTCCTCTACATGCACCTCAGGTATTTTGTGTGATCATAACCCAATAAGCAGGTAGAGGAGATATAGCAGAGGATTGGAAATTTAACAGTATCCAGAATACATAGTGACAACAATTAGGTAAAGGATTATTATCTCATTTTGAGTCACAGTTTTTAATGGTTTACTGTTTTTTTGGAACAAATAAGTAATAGTCATGATAACCATTACAAGTTTTTGAGAGAGTAATGATGGTTCCTTTGTTGTGGAACTCTTAACCATCAAATTCTCATGGACTTCCACATATGGTGCAGTAGTGTGAAAACAAATGACAATATGAAAAGTGGTTGAGGTGTTAAATATTAAAGAGTGGGAATATATAGGAAATCTAGCTATCATTACTTCATCACATTGTTGCAAGATGTGGGAAAATAATGCAGCTTTCTGTGAATATCAATCAGAATTACAGGGAATATTTTGAGTGGAGTGTTCCTTGAGTGGGAAAACAGACACAGTTCTTGATAACAACACTGGACTAGAGACAGAAAGTAAAGAGTAAATGTTCCTGTGATTAAGGGCGTCTGACAATCTTCCTTCTCCACTCCAGGATTACTGTTTAGAACACTTTTTTTTAAAAAAAGAAATGTCTCCTCATTGAAAATATGACACATTTCAGGCATCTCGCTAAGCAATTATCTTCACAAAGTTATGGTTCAAAAATCAGCACTAACAGTGATAGCTCTAAGACTAATTTTTAATAGAAAAAATCAAAATTAATTTTATTTAATAGAATTTTAGTGGTAAAGAATATTTTCATTAACTTTCATGTTAATGTTTACAGAAATTTTTTACTTACATAATTCATCTTATTATCATCACTTTTCACTGTCTAAACCCAAAGCTGCTGGCCTTTGCTTCAGAGGCAGACATCTCAATCAAGTAAGTTTCTTTCTAGGAGTCTTTGAACTATAGAAAGAAATATACAGTAAGCTACATTGTTATTCGGATATTCTAAATAAACTATAAGCTATAAGCTTAATGGTGTGTTCAAAGGCCTGCAGTCCTGAGATTGACTGCTCCAAGAGGCTGCTGTTCTCCTAAAGAGATGGGAAGGCTCAACAGCTGGTGTCCACCTTGCCCAAGAGGACAAATACCCAAGTGCAGAGAATCGGCTTCATGCATGGGCTCTTGTGTTGTTCAGCCTCCTCCTAAAGTATGTATTGCATCAGTATGCTTAGTAAAGGACTCCTTTTCCATTTACCTGGTGTTTGTTGTAGGTGTGTCTCCATTTTATGTCACTTTGACTGCCTGAGTGGAACCTTTTCTATATCAGGCATTCAGACTGCTCAAACAGCCAGTGGAGTGCAAGAGCCACCTACCCAGGAGGAGGAGATAAACCTAGTGGAGGGACAACCCTTCCCTTGGAAAAGAGCCTGAACTTTGTGCCAACTTCTTTGGCTTTACAGATGGCTAGAGCTCATGGAGCTGAATCACATCTCGGGCTGGAGTAAAGTCCCCCTGCCACTGCCCTAGAAGCGTACAGGAGTAGCCACAGACATGCGTTTACCTGGATCCTTCCTGAGAGCTGCTTATGTGCAGGGATGGAGCCGCAATGGGAGGGAATCTTCCAAAAGGTTTATTGAGCACAGCTGCCTTGGGGGATGGAGTAGGGTGGGAAGGGAAAACAGTTGTAATTACTTCTAGTATAGGGCTAGAATAAAGTTGCTATCTCCTCTTTCCAAAGCAATGAACAATTTAGACTTTTTTTTTTTTTTTTTTTTTTTGTATGTATCTCCCTTTCTGGATGACTCAGAACTCATCTTAAAATCATAAAACATCCTTTACACAGAGCCTATATCTAAAAATAATTTTACACTCTTCTCTTTTGTTACCCTTCCATTGTCATTGGTGAGAGATCTTTTTATCTTAATCCTTCTTTGTCTGCACTTTATTTAAAAGGGAGTCTGTAAAGCTTTTGGTGTTTCTCCCTGCTGCTGAAACTGGAACACAATTTTTATCACGTTGGCTGTACTCTTTGTTCTATTTCTTCTAGTAAGAGGAAAATATCTTCTCACAAAACCAAACTGTCATTTTCCCATCTAAATTTCTCCATCTTCCTTATTAAACCATGATTATATTTATCCTTCATTTAATTATGTTCTCTGTAAGAGTTTTCACTGTTTTACATGGCTCAGAAGATTAAATTTTTTATTTCATTTATGTTTATTTATCTGCCTGTCTTCCATCTGCTTCTCCATTTAGTTAGTATCCTCATTTTTAAAACAAAATCCTGTATTTAATTCATATTAGAGCATTTTTTTAAGATTCTATTTTCAAATCTTTTGTCAGTCCTTGTCAATGATTTAGAATTCTTTATCATCAGGAAAATAAATATTTCCTCTTTCTGTGTTTTCCTGTATTATAATTCCTTCCAGGGTAGTGGGATCTTTTTTTCTTTGCTGACAATTATTAGCTCTAGCAGAAGGCTCTATCTTTCAGTTTGACATTATAACAATTTGTATCCTCACTAACATTTTTCCCCCTTTTTTTTTTCTTTTTCTTTGAAATGGATAGGGGAAAGAGGAAAAGAGGAAGTGTAAATGATTTATTCTCACTCTTTAAACATGTAGTGCCATGGTAGAGTGTTGAGATTATTTTACAGCTGCCTTTTACTCCATGTAAAGCCATTAGAGATGGAATATATCCAGCTGCACAAATTATTAGTGAGGTAATCCAGGTTCAGTGTCTCTCTCTACCATGGCCTTTCTAAGTAGGTTTGCCCAAAGAGACTACGACAGCACACTCAGGTGAACGATGAACTAGTGGAGACATGTTTGAAAGGTAGATTCAGAACCAAAAATACATCAAGTTTTATTCAAAAACAGTTACACTTTGTAATTATACTTCAATATAATGTCATAAACATACTGTTCAAGACTTGGTAAAAATAAAGTGGTTTACAATTTTTTTTAATAATTTAATTACTCTTTCTGTCTTTCTGTGACTTGTACATGTCTGCTAGGTAATGCATAGAATCGAAAGATATACATTTTTGACAGTGGCTGTCACTTTGCATAAAGTGAACTTTTTCATGCATTAGTTCCTGCAGAATAGAAAAAAGATTTACCTTGCTATCTTCTGTTTTCATTCTAATGAGTTTGCTGCCAAGTAAAACTAATTTCATAAGTGTTTCATTTGAGGACACTTTCTGCTTTCAGGGAAAAAAATCAAAACATTTTAATATAAAAGCTGTATTATTCTATTTTCCTACTACTTCTCCTTGTTATCTTTGTAGGCACTTAAAGTATGCGGTCATTACATCATCTCATCTAACCCCTACATTTATTGGTCAGTCCTTGGGTTCTTCCCAGTCTTTATTGACTAAAGTACATTTCAACCAATTTAGGCCATGTCTTGTTCACAATCACCTCTTTGTGACTTATCACAGCATACAGTTTCTAAAGGTATTTTTTTCAGCTCTCTGAGGTTTTCTATAACTTATACAATATTACAGCTTTCTTTTAGCATGTGGACACTAGAACTACCTCCAGAACCCCAAGGGTATCACTAAGAGCATAGAGAGGCAAGGGAAGCCCTGCAGAGGGATTTGTCAGGCACATTTTAGATATCCACTCCACAGACATCTAAAACTGAGATAGTCAGTCTCCCTTTATAGACAAATAGGCACTTTCAGGGCATGACTCATTTAGCCTATTTTAGATGTCTGTGTCCAGACAACATGAATCATACCCCAATAATTAAAAGAGAGTGCAAAACTTTTTCATGTGTTGGATATTTCCTATTCATTACTATCCTGTTTATGCATTCCAACTGTAATATCCCCCTACACTTAGTATTAATGAGTGTTTTTGTTGAGCTGCTTATCTAATATGACTATGAGCATTCTTGCTGAGTTGTTTATCTAATGTGACTGATAAATTCTAACAGAATCACTAATTTTCAAGGAATTATCTCCTATCTTATAGTTATGTTTTTTTTCCTGCTACCAAAATGCATTCAGTGATAATTCCTCTTTGACTGATTTTCAGTTGTATTATATCAGAAGCTGAAAAGCTTAAGGCCATACTTGGCTAGGTCAAATTTAAACAGGAAAAGTTATAATCTTCATCTCGAATAGCTTACAAGATAAACATTTTAGGAAAGGGAGAAAAAAGAAGAACTAAATACTGATTTTATAAAAAGAAAATTGAAGCACAGAAAAAAAAAATCACTTTATCCAATAAAGTACCTAATATCTCACAGGCAATGTGATCTATTTTTTAAAGTTATTTTGCGTATATTTTTCTTTACAAAATAATTATTTCATAGAACAGTTGTCCATAGAAGCTTACTTTGGAAACTTTAGTCTGATAATTTATTAGAAATACTCCTGATTTTAGTTCTTATTTTTTACATCTCAGCAATAGTACATTTGTAACAGTCTGTTATAACACAAGATAACCATATTTTTTCAAAGATTCTGGCACATACATTCTGGTACAAGATGTCATCAAAAGTTATTTAGTTTGTCCCTTTAAAGCCATCTGTTTGGCTTCAGAATACTTATAAAAAGGGTAAAATTGTAAAAAGAAAATCAAAATCCTAAGATATCTGACAAAAGGGAATTCTAGAGTATTCAACAGAGAGCTCTTAAAATCTACTGGAATTTCCAGATGACATTCAAAAAAATTGCATACTAACAGCTTTTAAGTAGTCATTATCTAACAGTGAAAGTCTTTCAATGGATAAAAACTCTGAGTAAAAGACAGAAAAGTGTTTGATTATAGATCAGTCATTTTCCATAGCAGAGAAAGGTCAACCCTAAAGAATGTCAGAGTTCTGTACTGGGACCAGTGTTGTTCCATGTATTCATAAATAATATATAAAAATGAGGTAACAAAATTAGTTAAAATTTTTGATTTATACAAACAGTGTAAAGATGAACACTGTCTGTGAAATACTGGTGATGAACTGCAGAGCTGGATGTGACCAGTTGCAGATGGAATTCTCTGTAGATGAACATAAAATGGACCACAGGAAAAAAAAAGTTGTCCATAACTTATCGCCTGGGGATAGGTTCTTGAAATTATAGTAGCTAGTTTTGTAAAAATGTAAGATTGATCTTCAGTGAAGACGAAGAAAGCAAGTAGGGTCTTATGGATTACTAACAGAGGAACAGAGAACTAATAAGGAAAAATCATTACACATCGTTACCTCCTTGGTGCCTTATCCAGTGTCCCATCACACATTCAGCGCTAAATCTGGTTCTCCTTTTTAGAAAGGGTATAGTTAGACTGTGAAAGGCTCATAGAAATGTGACAAGAATGATCAAATATAGAGAACACCTTCCTGTGTGAGAATGAACAAAACAAACTGAGACTGCTCTCTGGAAAATGGAAGAGTGGTTACATGCTTCAGAAACTGTCAGTGATGTTGAGAGTTTGATAGGAGACAACTGCTCTCTATCACTTCTAACAAAAGAGCTGAAGACAAAATAAATTTTTTAAGGCTAAGAAAAAGATGGTTCTTCTCAAAATATGTAAATAAGCTGTGAAAGTCCTTGGTGAGTTATATTGTTGATGTTAAAAGCTTGCATACTTTAAGGAAGAGACTGGACAAGTTCACGAAAGAAATGTATGTCAAGGGCATATGTCAGTAAATCAGTGACCTGACCTTTTTTTTCAGGAAATAATTGAACCACAAATCAACAAAAAAGGGAAAACAACTGCAAAAAGTATTAATATAGGCTTGGTGTGTTCTTATATTTTGCCCTAGACATCCACTTACATAACTAGATATTGTGATAGCTGGATATCATTCTTGTTGTATGGGGAAAATGATACATATAAACCTCAGAATTCTATTAAAAGAATTAAAAATCATCTGAAGTATAGTAACACTAATGTATTACTACTTTACATTTCAAAAGGTGATTTAAAAATTCTTAAAAAATCCCAATTGTCATAAGGTTTTTTGATAGCAAAGAACCTAATTATATTCTATATCAGCCTGACTAGGGTGGCTTTTAGCATTTTTAAGACAAGGACTGTGTTGTAATGCACGGAAAGCACTGATCTTTATTGTACTTTAGAAATGTAGAATAATATCAATAAATTACAGTGATTAAAATGGTGCCTAACTTAAAAAAAAACATAGGAAAATCAAACACATAGTAGGAAACTCTGTAGGATCGTTTGATGTGGAATATAAATGATTGCTGCAGCCATCAACATTCGGACTAGATAACCAAGCAAAATCAATCTCTCTATATATAATGACAATCAACAATTAACTTTGATTTGATTTGATATTGATTTGATACACATATACATACCAAAATCCTCTGCATTATAGAAATCATTTAGGTGGGGAAGTTGTAACTTCAAGTAATTTAAATAGTTAAGATACTGAAGATAGCGTAGTGAAGGAAAAATGGTTTAATACTTGATGCTGAGATCTTATGCTGCTTCTGCATGCATAATATGCAAAAAGCTCTTAGATGAAAAGAGTGGATGGGTCAGTCTGCTCAGAGGCAGCAGCACAATAGGATGTAAATACAGATTCAGAACAAAAATAGTCTGTGGAAAAACACAGCTAATTAGCATAGCATTCTTCTCCTGTGTGAGCCTCTGCTATGCCTCATGATTATTTTGCTATAATCTTGTAGTCAGGAGAACACTCATGGCTAATTTGACACCTCTGCATTTTCAGATTGCTGCTCAAAGACTGGTTAGTGTATCATAATGAATAAATGTCTTCTTTAGGTTCTAAATATCACAAAAGGAAGCCATTCCTTGGTCCTGTATCTACTGGAAAACCTACTGGAAATCATATCTGATATTTTGCTGTCAAATGGACATTTTCACACTTATTTTTGGCAACTGTAAATCTATTTATTATATCTAGCTACATATATACTAGATGTAATTAAAAAAAAAAATTATGTTTTTGCTCAGGAAGAAAAATAAAATTTAATTTCTAAACCTTATTAAAATGTGTATATATAACCACAGAATTCTTATTTATAAATAGAGCTTAAAGGCATATATGTTATATATGTTGAAGTTAGATAGATGTGACATTCAGTAAGAATTAGGTGCTTAACTCTAATTTGTGCCACCTCACCAGCCCTATAGTCAGCCTAGTCATGAGGAAAAACTTTCTAATGGTGAGGATAGTGAAGCATTGCAAAAGACTGCAGGACAGCTGGAGTAAATTGCTGGTCTTTATTTTTGGCAACTACACAAACATCTGTCTCCATGACCTAAGATGATCCTGTGTTGAGGCAGAAGGATAGATTAAATGAACTTCCAGTGTCCCTTCCAACCCTGGGATTCTGTAATTGTATATTTTAAAAGACAGTATATTTTTGTGACTCAAGTAAGTCTTTAAGGTTCAGGGGTTTGGAGTGAAGCTTATATTGAGCAAAGAATATATCAGCTATCCCAGACAAAAAAAAATTTCAAAAACTGTTTGAGGACTCTAAAAGTATTTTAATTGAAGGTGAAGAGCTTTAGAAAAATACCAAAAACCTAGCACCACTGTAGATATAGCCAACCATATATAGCTTTTCATTTGTCATTGAGAATCAGAATGCAAAAGGTATACAAATGTCTTTTTTTTTTTTCTTTTTTCTGTCATTGTAACCAGGCCTTCAAAACCACAGATCTTCATATACCCTCAGCCTTTTTGTCCTTAGAATATACTTATGATTTGTTTTCTCAGAAAGTGTAGAGACCTTTACATTTCTTTCAAAGACTGGTGAAGCAGCCTTCAGTACTCTACCTTTTGGACAGACTGGGAATTGTAACTCTGTGGAAAGTTTCACATGCTGGGATAGTTGGGAACACTGACTGGAATACAACGATTTTCTTAGACATTTCCTCTATATTTTTCAGCTACATCCATTTTGTAATTTGCAACACAATATGATGTCACATCACCCTTCTTTTCTCACCCCTTTTCACACAATGTTTTGTCTTTTTGAATGCTTTGCATTCTGGAAACCAGGTTATGCATCAGTTTTGGTCCCTTCTGAATTCTTCTCCCATGCTCTAGTCTTTGCTAACTTCACCACTTCAGCTAATATTAACTATTTCAGTAAGTTTCCTATTGTACTAATTACACAATAACATATTGCCTGTGTTCCCTGGAGACAAAGTTCTTTATGGTTCTTTTGTTTTGTAACTCATATATTACTGCAAGGCCAAGGAAGCAAGACTGGGTGACATGTACAAGAGAAAATTCATACCAAAACTGAATGATCCAGTTTCTCAGTAACCAATAGAATGACCTTAAAAAGATTTAATAATTTTAAGTTACAGTTGATCTTCTCTGGAAATATTTAAACTTTTAAGTCATTGTCTGGTCCTCGACTATATGGACAGATGGTTGTTTGATTATATAGATTAAAATATATTTATGGTAAAATCAGATATTTTGAATTTGAGGTATTGTGTGGTTTTGAGGAAATATGAAGTATTCTTGGCATTCTATCCCTTCTGTGCAAATATATTGGCTCTTCACCCATTTCCTCTATTTCTTCCTTTTCCTGATTCATTAGTAATATGAACTACTCATAAACCAGCTAATTCTTCACTTACACAGCTAGTTTTTATATTAGGTTTCTCCTGACTTTTATTCCATTGAAGTCTGAAGATATTTTGATATCTTTAGGGATCTGCGGACAAAAGATGTTCTGAAAATCAACGAAAACAATTCTCTCCTTTTTTCTGTTGAATGCAAACTTAGTCTTATTTACTCATAGAAAGGAAAGAAGAGAGGTAAGGAAAAAGGCAAAGAAAGAATTAGACATCCTCCTATCCATGAATACCTTCTAGGAAAAATAAAGATGCTCCCCTCCTATTTTTTTATTCATTCTTAATTGCTATTGTAGCCACTAAAAACTTGACTTCATATATAAAAAAATAAAATTAAGGCACCTTGTTACCTAAAGAGCAAGGAGGAGAAGACAGGAAACATGTTAGTAGAAAGAGAGAGAGAACAATGAGACTTCAGAAATACTTTATTGACATTCTGAAGTCTTTTTGTCTAGCTTACATAGATGATAAAACTTATGTAAGGCAGTATTTGTTCATTGGTCTAGTCAGGTAACTTTTGACCCCATTTTTAAAATTCAGCAAGGCCTGGCAAGACCATTTAGCTTTTAGAGATATTGCATGATAGTGGACCAGAGAACCCACATGGCAGAGAACATCTATGAATGTCCCAATCACAGAAAAAGTTTCAGTCAGATATTATAATTTGTTAGGTAAGAAACAACATGAAAATCAGATACATATCCTTCTAATAGCTTTTTCTAGATATATATTACTACCTTCTTATATTTTTATTGTTTATTTACATTTCTTACCTAGGAAGAGAGAAGTGAGTCATAAATCATAAATTGTTTACTCACAGTTCACATATAATTCTCTTTGATATTCAAACAATTATTTTATCTACATAGAAGAATAGCAGAACACTGTTTCATAATGTTCCAACAGAGACATATTCAGAGATGGAAAAAGAACAGGGAAAAGAGAGAACAAAAACATACAAAAAAACCCAAACCCCTAAAACGTGCGACCTGACGAGTACTTCCTGATATTTATGTTCTTTGACAAACACTACAAATGTCGGAGACTTCTTTATCTCACTCTTTTTTCATAAGTGAGGAAGGATAGTTACCAAAGTATCTTCATAGCTATATTCCCTTTCTGAAGTAGATAAGCAATACACTTATACATGAATGCTAAACAAGTTTATCTCACAGTAACATTTCAATGGATCTGGACAAACAAGAATCATAATAGTAGAAGATTCATAGTTAGTGATGTTCTTTACTCTTTTACGATTTAAGGAGAATGAATGGAAAATTTAGCAGAGACATTTGAGACAGCTACGTAAAGAGGGACAAGAATAATATGAAAAATAAAAATAAACTTTCAATGAAGAAAATGAATCTATATGATTCATATTACAAAAACCTTCATATAAAAATCCTTTTCACATAAATGTTTTATGACAGTTTTCCAATGGCACTCACTACAAAAACATTTTTGAGAACAGTGGAGAATATTTAGGGAAGTTAAGTTAACTTTTCTGTGACTCCTCAGATATGGTTTCATATGGAAAATATGAACATGTGAAAATCAGCAGACACAGATTATATCTATTTTGGAAAATAATGGAATTCACTAGTGCTGAATTACAGCCAAATAGTCTTTAAAAATAAAGAGCACACAACATGGCAGTCAGGCACTAAGGAAAAGAAAGAGAGAAACTAAAAAAAAAGTAAAATCTGAGGTATTTATGAAGAACTGATCAGAATCCATCAGCAGCAAATAGTTTCTGAAAAATAAGGCTGCTCCAGAGCATTTGTATCTGACAGTCACACAGCTTCTTTAGACTACAATGTCATAATTTAATTTGTGCAGATGAGTTCTGACTTTTTTCCTTTCTCTCACTACCGGTTTTGAGATGAAAATAATTTACTGAGAAGTGGTGACCAGAATGCTATCAAATGAAGCTACCTGAAGTCTTGTTCACATTGAAGCCTAAAAAAAGAATTCTTTCTGATGCAAAACTGGATTTACTTTTAAACACTTTGTTAAAATGACTATAATCTTCTGCATGTCAAAGGGTTATCTAGTCCAACTATACCCTCTAGCAAAGTCAATTTTACTAGGTAGTTTGACAAGCCATTAGAATTTGATCTATAGAATATTCAACAGTAAAAAATATATATGTATATATATATACCCTACAGAAAATGGCTTAAAATCTGGACAGTCATTATAAAAACTATTAAACATATTAAAAATATCCAAGATAATGAAGTCCTAAATGATACAATGACCTATTTGCTTTAGGCAATTTTGCTTAATTTTACTGTCAATTTTACTTGCAAATTAAAAATATATCTCAGAATTATATAAGAACACTTATAAGCAATTAAGATCTATATATATATATATAAAAGATCATTAATGGGCTGAGTGAGAAAAAGAAAGAGACAATTTTTTTTTCTTTGTGGGAGAAAATTAAGCTTTGTCTGAATTGTAATACCTTAAAATTTTGGGTAAGTTTTTAGAATCTTTTTTTGATACTTAGATAGATCTTCCAGCAATTCTAAAGATTTTCAGCCTTTTTATTGTTTCAATGCTTAAATTGCATTTAGATTTCATATTATTCTTTACTTCTTTAGATTTCATATGTATCTAACAACACAAACAAAAATAAATAGATATTAAGCACTGGAATGATATTATATATCAAGTTGTTCCATAGATAATTTCATAGTTTCAGTACTGATTATTCCTTAGAATGAAGCTAAATTTGAAATCATGAAATGTCTATTCTATGCAAAATTCTAGAGCTCTAGAGCTTTATTCTCTCTATTCTTAGCAATCATCATAAATATGAAAATGTTGTGCCTTTTTCCTCTCAAATTATTTTGGTAACTTACATAATATAGATCGCCTACTGTTAGCCACTTCTGTCTTGCAAAAACTAAGTAGTTTTGTTAGAAATGCTCCTGTTGATGACTCTCGGAGATCTTCACTGATGCTCAGTGACAAAGAAGATCTCTGGGAGTTAGGTGGTTTGCTTAGTGTTGTGTCTACTGAAATTGCATCAAATCTTAAAAAAGGTACATGCTCCATCTCTACGTACATAAAAAAAGTACCTAGGTACCTGAAGAAGGTACCTAACCTGTCTTCTATGAAATAGCAGTAACCTAAGCAAGATCTTGTCAAATGCCTATCTAACAGCTGGAGGAGAACATTTCAGAGGTAACGTGAGACTTCAATAATAACTTATCTGTCATAGACCTAATGAGAAAGCCATAAAAATTTTCCACTTATTCTGATTGAGATTGTTTGGTGGTGTTAACATGTGGTTCATAGGGAAACGCTCCAGAAGTACAAGCCATTCTTCTACTACTATTCTCGGCAACAGCAGAATTAGAGTCCTCAAGTCTGCAAGTTTATCAGCCTTCTAACTCTCTCCAGAAGAGTCAAAACTGATATAAATCACCTCTGAAGCTTTTAGGAAAGCCAAGGACGAGATGCTCTGATGAATCTGTTACATCTTGGAACTGAGACACTCTTGGCTCAAGAAGTTGACTTTTAGCCAAGGTACTGTACAGTAGGTTTACTTTTTGGCATGTTATAATCACCTCAGAAAAAGTACAAGGTGAACATAGAAAAAAGGTTAAGGTAAGACAAGGGCAGAAAAAAAAACAAACAATATTGACCTATAAAAAATCTGTAGAGTTCTAATCAGTAGTGAACATTTTATTCCCAAATGGCAGGCCTTAACCATATGTTAGAAAAACCTCCCTTCTATCAACATTATAAATTGTACTTTGTGACAGAGCTCAGTTTTATACTTTACAGCTGTCTGAGTAAATAAAATAAAATAAATACTATCCTTAGGATTTGGACTAAACTGATGCTGATTTTTAGTGCTATACTTCAACAAGTTTTGATTTCTTGGTACCACAAGAGAAAGGGACATTAGAAATGCTAACATGTGTGGTCTAATGACAATTATTTTAGATATATCTGATTCCTGCTAAAGTAAAAGAGAAGCTGGAGCACGAGGTCAAATTGGAGCTGAGTTAGAGACATTTGTTTTGCTTAAAGTAAGTAAATAGGAATAAACCTATATTCAGGATGAAATAGCTTCATTAGAAATGCTAGGTGCATTTGAAATTTGATAGTAATTTTATCATTCAGAGTAGTAAAAGCCAGAATCTGTACATTAGCAAAATTATCACTAAAGGAACATATATGTCATAATATATTCTGCAACATCCTTTTAATTAACAAAAAACTCTCTTATTTGACACTGGTTCCATGTTGTGATGTAATCCTAGAAAGTATTATTTGAACTCAATATAAAATAAACTATATTTAAAACTAGATCATGATTATACTGTAAATAAGTCTGATATTATTTTACTTCTTTATTTTTATGACATATCTGAGGTATTCTGTATTAAAAATGCAACACTGTGAAAATAACTGTCAGTTGTATTGCTCATATTTTTATTTTGGGAATATGCATAAAGTATGTATGTACTTTGTGAATATGATTATTTTTGGTTTTGTTTTATGCAAATGGAAAAGCCATGCTCCAAATTCTAGAACGCAGTTTATTCTTTGGACATATTTAAAAGAATTGTTCTGTGAACATGATTTCAAAAATAAACATATTATTTTAACTTTGGGCTGTGAATATTGTCTGTGAAATCTTGAATCTTCCATTAAAGTTACAGGTACTAACTCACAAAACACTAAAAAAAGTTAATATGACAGAGAGTAAGATGTGATCATCCTTTCATTTTTGTTCATTGTTTAGTGGGTTCTCATTTGACATTCACAAGTATCATCAATGAAGAATAGTATAGTACAAACACTACCAACTTGATACTATAATTTTATATAAAACCTCCTTTAATTACCACACCAATGTTTGAAAACCTGACCTTACTACAGTTTGTTAAACACTTGACATACATTCACTTATTTCAAACTTGTTTTAATAAATAACCCACAGATGTTTTTTTCCTCAGCTTTCACAGCATTCATGGTGTGTACACAATGTAAACAGTAGGCTAAAATTTAGGAAAGAGGAGCCTCTTTTCTGTCAGTGTGAGTAGAGGAAGCTATATTCTAAGATATAATAGTACTAAATAAATAGTACTACCTTCTGTTCTCATCAGCTTAATGATGTGGTCAAACATATATATGTTTGGGAATGATGAAGAAGGGATATGATTATGAAATTCATAATTACCTTTCAATCTCCCTCAGGCAATAGAAGAATTGGGAAGTAACTGAGCTATGGAGATTCATTGCCTCCCTTTAAGATTTCAGAGATAATGCAGAAAACTTGAGGTTTTCACTGGTTTCTATGAGATGTTTGGGTGAAATGCTTTCATCAGTGTCTACCTAAGAGTAGTGGGTAACTTCAGTATGATTACTCATAGGAACAGAGATGACACACCATGCCTTGAAGGTTAGCAGAAAAGAACGAAACTGAGATCTATCTCAAAGTCTCGTGTGCAGATGCTAAAGTGTGTGAAGTTCCAAAGAAAGAACTACAAACACTCCCAGGCATGTTTCAGATGTATAGAACAGTGAACAAATATACAAGTTTAGCATTAGATCATGGTGTCTAGTCACATTTATATATCCTTCCCTTTTTTTGTCCATATATCATAGTTCTTGTGATATATTAGGAAACACTGAATTTCTTTGAGGAAGATGCAAGAAATATGTCTCCTCCATAGGTAAAATGTTAATGGCCTAGGATTAAGTTGTTACTGATGTAGCAGACTATTTCTTCTGGGGCATAGAATGAGAAGAGATTTACGTCTATTTTCTGGAAATCCACTTTGGTATAGCCAACATACAGACTCAACTCTTTTTGTAAGCATGTACTGAAGAGATCTTTGTTGTTATTCATCTGTTCCATTACGGACAAATTTCTTACTGATATCAAAGCAAAGACTTAAAAAATGACCATGCAGTTGAGCAGAAAAATGTTTAGTCCCACATTTGTAAATATATGTCATTTTCCATAAGCAGAAGTTAAAGAGAAAATTTACTATTTTAATCAGTCATTTGACAATTCAAAGCTTAGAAAAGCAATTAACAACATATGAAGCATAGAAAAAGCACACACAATTAGGAAGATAAACAATAGGATAAAGACTATCTCCTCTGGAGAAAAGTAAGCTGTAATTTCCATGCCACCTGAATTTGGCTCATTACTGAAGAGAGTGTTGAAGATCTCTCTGATGACAGAAAATCATCAGACCGTAAAGAAAATATAGAATACTACATCTGCTCCATTAAGAATGGCAGCTATAATTCTTTTAAGCATAAAGCTTTAGTTCAAAAATCAACTAACTTTCACTCTATTTAGAAAATATAATCCTGCTACTTCTTAAGTGTCTGCATGAACTTTAACATGTGAAACTCACTTTAGTTGAATAATCTCTTAAAATGGCCAGAGCTAAATTAAAGAGGAAATTTGAAGGCATGGGATGAAAGCAATTTGTTATTCTGCACTTGTATAGCTTATTACATGACATATTCGTGTCCAATCCAAATTATTTTCTAGACCATTTCCACTGACTTTAAGAAACTTTAGATCAGAGCTGCCAACATACAGCAGTGGCAATATATTTGGATGTACACCTCCATATATATCCCTTATTTTTCGTCCTATTATACTAATTCTGTTTCTGTATATTAATATATATATTCTTCTAGAGCTTTTTTTTCCCTTGCAGTAGCATTAATTCTGTACTCATGTCAACAGCGTCTTTGTAAGACTGATAGACCCTGTGACAGATTCCGCAAGGGTTGCTCATTGCCTGTGAAGAGTAATGCCTCATAGACAGCTGCTACGGGTCTCCCAATAAAACAATTCAGACATTGACTGATTTCACATTGCAAACTAAATAGTTTGACCTAAAGTATCACACTCCTACTCACGTTCTCTGGTGCCTACACCATGAATTGTCTTATTAAAGTCGATAGGCTGCACATGTAGTAAAGAAATCACAGTATAGTCCTTAGAAGTAACGGACTGATCTGCCATAGTTTTAAATATGCAAATTTTGCCTGAATTAAGAATGAATATTTCATTGTATTAAGTTTCTGGACAGGTCTGGTTCATGCCAATGCTGGAAATGTCTCACATAAAAGAAAAAAAAATAGAATGGATTTTTTTTCCTTTTTTTTCATTAATTCCGTATATTTTCTTTATATAACTACATTGTAACAATAATATGACCTCCTCTTTTTACCATCCTAAAAATATTTTCTTCATTACTCAACTTCTTAAGGACTTCATTATTTTAGAAGTGAGTTGTTAAATTTTATTGCTTTTTTCCTTCCCTCTCTCCTTCTTTCCCCTCCTCCCCTCCCACTAAAGGATAGATCTATCTTTAAAGTTTATCATCTCAAACATCGGATTTTATTCTTTTTAATTAGAAGACATAAACAATTGTCTTTGTAGTCTAGTAGCTCTTTGAACTGCCTTTGAATCAAGATCAGAGACTATAATAAAAGAACTTCCTACTGCATAGTTTCATGCTATTCTATCCAAGATGCTTAACACATTGAAAAAATTTCATTATTCAATATTTTCAACACTAAAGAGAGACAAATGTGGTTTTTTGGCTGTCATTTCTCCTCGTGTACTTTGCTGGAACAAAAATATATTTTTCATCAACAAGCTTAATTTCCTAAAGTGATATTTTGCAGAAGGGAGACTATATTTATTTTAAATTTCCTTGACACGGTTCAATACAAACAATACATATGTTGAAAAAACAATCAAAGAAACTTAAATGGAAGATATATCCCTAAAGAAAAGCCTAGTCCCAAAATAATCAGAATAATAAAAGACAAACCTAATAATTTTGAACCAGTCACTAACTGTACCCTGCTTAGGCCCCCTTTCCTTTTGCAGATGCTCGTTTTCTATCTCGGCAGTCTCAATATTTCGAGACTCAATATTCCCGCATGCGCGCATTCCCACCATCGCTCCCGTGGCGCGCTTGCCGTGACCTACTTCCAGGGCAGCCAGACACAACACGGGAGCCACGTGGCTCCCTCCTGCCGTCACAACAAACCATTAAAAGCAGCAGCTTAGGACTGGTTTAGGACCCTCTGGTCTTTAAACGGTGTCTGACTTTTTTGATCTGCTAACTGATCGCAGGTGGATGAAAGGGGATCTCTGAGACAATTAGCTGTGAGTTCGGCGGGTTCGCTGTTACAAAGCGAACAGCTAGAGTTTCACTGAGGAGAGCATTAAAAGAAAGCAGCAGTACATGATTTCCATGGTAAAGGCATGATTGAAGGGCACAAGATGAAAATGTACTATACTGAATATCCATTAAAAAAAAAAACCTCTTTAAGTGTCACGTACTCCTGATTATATTCTCCATTTCACCCTCACAAATGCTGCATTTCAGTAGCACCAAATATTCTATGACAAATACAGGCACAGCTGAAAATGGCAGAGAAAAACAGTGGATAGATAGAGACAAGTTGAAAGTATAACTAAGTGGATAGAACAGTGGATTCCAGTAATCTCTGGAAAAGTCAGTGTTTTCAGTAAGCAACAAACTAGTTACATTGTGCTCAATAAAACTAGTATTTTTGGAAAAAAGATCCCAAACTAAGTTAACATTTAGCATTTCTTTGGAAGGAAGAGCAAGAGAGGAGCTAAAACCCTCCCTCCAACTGATCTTAGTATTACGCTTAGCAAAGGCACAGTCCTACAGACACTCAGTTGGGGTACCCACAGCAAGACTTTCAGAAGTGGATGGATGAACTTTCTCACAATGGAATTACAAAATAAACATTATTTATTACCCAGTAGTCATTATTATTATTTTGACAAATATTAATGTTGAACAACATCAGATTAAGTTATTTCAGCCCAATGCTACTGAAATGAACAAATCTACTTATTTCATATGAACAAAAGGGATGAGAATAACACATAATTCTTCTTTTTGTTTGTTTGTTTTCATTGTATTTTATTTTTCTTTATAGAAACAAAAAGTCAGTTCATTAAATGATCGGACAATTAAAATCACTCTCTACTCTGCCTAAACACTAACCCATCTATCTCCTTCATGTAAGAATCAATAGATTTGGGTGGTGACTGTGGAATGCAATATATTTTGTAACATTTTTTTCATGCTATAGCAACTTCTACAGTCTACCTTAGAAGTACAAACCTTCATTTCTTGGTATTAATTTTATTTAAATATTTTTTCCAGTTTTCTTTTTTTTTCAATTGAATTAAGATTTACTTCTTAAGATGTTAAGGTTCTAAGGCTAAAAGGGAGCATAGGATATGCTCAGAAACATTGTACTCTGAGCAGATGTAAGTTATTGAACTTATTAGAATATATATAGAGAGTAATTATATTGTACATATATATTTCTATATGCATATAGATATATACATGTATTCATACAGGTAGAATCCTCCACCCCAAAGTCCAAGTGTTTCTCTGAACCATGTTTGGTGTTTGGAGATGTTTTATTATTATTTTTGTTGTTGTTTTCATGTTTACATCACTTTCACATCAATCTTGAGAAACCTTGAGAAAAAAAAAAAAAGAAGTAATATAGAGAGCAAATACATCTTACTTTTTTTTTTTTATATAATGCCAGAACATTTCTTAAAAATAAAAGTGAGTGATCAAGATCTTATAAATCATTGGAATTCTTTTAAGTATACCTTTGCTACACAAATCTACTGAGAAGAATGGTTCCCCTGGCTTGCACAGATCCAAGCAGGTCCCAGGCGGTGTGTACCTTGCAAAATAGACATTGCCACATTCCTCTCTAACAGGTAGCAGTGAAAATAGAGAATAGAGTCTCCCTCCTAGTAGTGACATAAGTTTTGACTATTGATTACACCTTCCTCCTAGAAACTCCTATTTATAAAACATTGACCACTGAGTGATCTCTAATCCTGTTATCCTTTCTCCATTCCAGTGCCTTCTCAAGAGCTATATTTGCCATACTACATTGAAGAGAACAGCAATGTTTCATGTATACAAAGTAGGAAAATGAAAGAAATGCCAAGTTTCTTTAATGTGTCGAATGTAAGAAAATCAGGCACAAAATATAAACATGATTCATATATACCTGTGCAAGATGTGTAATGTTCATTTCAACAGATACACTTTCCCATTACACAGCTTATCTTTAAGCAACCAACATATATAGCAAACACTTCTGTTTGAGGTCTAGTAATCCCTAAAATTGCTTGATCACCTAAAGTTGTCCCCATTTGATATTACTCTCCTTGTGCTTTACTGAAATGTGCATACTACAATAACAATAAAAAGCACTATTCAAAAATCTGTATTCTTAGCATTTCAAGATAATCATTCGTAGTTTCAACATGTCTTTTGAAAAACATGTTGGCATTAAATAAAAGCAGATACTGAATTTGCTTTTCTAAATTCTTTTTTCTAAGATGATTGTTTGAGATAGAAGACTTAGAAGTGTTGTCAGTTTTTTAGGGTGGGGGAACACAAGCTGGTAGGTTGTCATTTAATTTCTTAGTAGTGTTTCTGCAATTAAACACACGTGGGATGTACTTAATTTTCTTGTTTATTTTGCTGCTTTTACATTTAATATTGCATTTTTATTTGTCTATCTAGTGTTATAGAGGTTAAAAACAAACAATTTAATAACAGAGAACATTCAACACAGAGAAAGCCTTAGATGGTCTTTCATTCTGTATTTTGGAAAAGGAATATTTATTTATTTATTTGTTAAAGTTATGTATCCAGTTCTTCTGTTAACATAAAAATGTTTACAACAATGACGCCTTTGTGACATGTGGACGATAGCATAGAGAAAATCAATCATAATAAGAGTACAGTTTAAGTGAAAATAATGAAAACGTCATGATTGTTTTTTCCTGCTAACCTCCTTAAGTTCTTTTCTTGTAAGTGCCTCTTGGCCTACTCTTTCTTTTGACTTCTGGAACTCTTTTCAAGTCCAAGTACAGTTCCAAGGAAAATAACTAGTGCAGTCAGTTCAGTTTCCATCATACTTGGCAAGCGTAAATTCTACAGAACTACAGGCCTGAAGCAGAACAGCTCACTATTTTTTTTCTCTATAATACAACTTACGTTTCAAAGACATAAACAGAAAAGTCGAGAAACAAAATTCACTATCTTTTGGCTTTGCTTCTTTTGTTTATATTTAAAAACACAGCTTCATAATGAGACATTAATTTGTATGTCCACAAGGTTTCACACAGGACTTTCTTTTTCTTGAAATAAATAGTACAGTAAGATCATAGACATTCCAAACATGATATTCACTAAAGTTTCTTGAGGTCTCAAAACAACTGGCAGTTCACAACTGCTGCGTCTCCCAGGAACACTCATACTGTTTTCATTTCTTTCTCTCCAAACATATGTAATTATGACTAGCTCTCAGTGTTAATAATGAAGGTATATATTTTTAGTAAGAAATATTAATTATCATAAGGAGATTTCTAAGTAAGAAGAAGATTTATTTTGCTACTGGTCAGTGTCAGAACTGATTTTCAAAACATTTATCCTCCTTGCATTGTGACTAACCAGACATGAATTCTGGATAACTTGAGGAATACAATGATTTAACAACTTAAGTCTGTTTTAAATGAACTCAGTAATTTACTGCCACTGCTGTTAAGTGTGTGTTAATGAGTTTAGACTGTGTTTCACTTTGTGCCGGGCTGTATTCCAACGTGGTGGAACCAAAAGCACCTCCAGAAACCCGTAAATATGTGTATGATGTGTAAGCCCTCAAATATGTAAGCTTTTATCTTTCATTGTCATATTTTACAGTAAAGTCATAGATAGTCTTATGTCTTGGCTATGCCAGTCACCCTGTCCTTCATCTGATTTTCCTCATGTTATTATGATGGAATGTCAACCCAGACTTCCTTGTTTTACTGTTTTTAAGTACCAGTCTCAGACACTAATATCTGCCTCTGTTTGTTACAGTCTTTAATTTAGTCTACTGTCCAGGAAGTGGCCTATTTAATACCTTCCCCCTTTTAGTTAACTAAATCTAGTTTGAAATTTCTAAGAGGAAACAGCTGCACTTTGGTAAAACACCAAAATCACTAGATACACTTTCCTTTCCTTCCTGGGACTGAGGGGGAGGATGGATTGCTAAAACAGAAGCAGATTTTGTGTGCAAGCAGGTGGCTTTGCAACCTTCCTTCCACACAATATGCAGCACATTCCAGTTAAGCTTTTGCATAAGGTTTAGTCCTACTCATGAAAGACAAAATCCCAGCATAGCAGACCTCACAAGTAGAAATCTTTTCAGTTTTTGAAAATCAGGACTTGAAAACAACTGAAATGCTACAAAATCTAGTCCAGATTTCACTTCTCCCAGCTTGTCCAGAACACACAATATGTTTTCCAGGAAGATTTGTTCTCATCTTCTTTGAGCTGACTAATAGACACATTTTGACAGTGTAAGAGCAAATTAACGTGTCCAGATACTCTATCACTTACTGAAAAAGCAGAGCATCTGGCAATGACTGTTGACCTCTTTCATACTTTTTCTTAATATAACCTTAACCTTTTTATATTGGGTAATGTGAATTGCAGTCAGGCCAGATATCCTTTAGATATTATCTTGCTAGTTTTGTTCAACATCATCATAATTCTTCAGTATAATTATTAGAACAGGAGAAATTCTTGCCGGTGGTTTCAGAAGAGGGTTAAAAGTTGTCTTTCTTCTCTGGTAACACTACCTAATGTGGAAAATATCTAATGTGGCCACCCATTAGGTATTGGGGAGCAAATGCTTTCCTGAGCTATTCCCTCAATTAGCTTTGCAACTGCATCTTATGGCACTTTTGTCCAGGATAGTCTTTTTTTTTTTTAATTGAGGTATGTATTCATGGTGATTTCTTTTAGAGACTGGATGGACTCCTTTGTCATTTCTAACTTTTATTTGTTAGAATACCTCTAAATTTTCTCTATCCTGAAGATGCTTTGGAGACTTTTAGAGAATTTGGACACATTTTTGGCAAAAAGATTAGTTAGGAAAAAAGTATATATTTTCTAAGAAGTGTGTTGGCCTCTTGCCTACTCGTTTTCATCAACAAAGCATTCTTTTGCCTTGTTTGTCAAGTTTTTGTCTTGACTATCAGAGATCTTCTATCTTCCAGTAAATTTTACTGTAGCAGCTGGATCACAGTATTTCAGTGCCTAGGTACAACATCTGAGACTACTAGTAGGGTGCTTCTCATTAAAGAAGTTGCACATCTAGTTTATTTTAGACTTTGACCTCATTTTGACAAATTATAATAATATCCTGATACTGATATGGATTGTCTCATTTTAGACCTAACATCTACATCAAATTTCGTGCAAGAATCCACGGAATCAAGCTCCCTCCAGCTGTTACTTTAATTCTCAGAGTCAAAAGGAGAACACATTCAATAGCAGAAAATCCAGGAAGAGGGATAATAAGAAATGAATACAGTATAAGTTCAGTGCTTCTCAAGAGTAGACACAGTTATGTCATGATCAATCATTTCCGATTGTACTGTGTTATTGGATTGATTGCACAATAAGACCCACTATCCTGTGTGGCACACTGACAATGTGATATGCAGGGAAGTGGGCCAGGAGAAGATCACATCACCTACTATTGCATATTTTTTGCTAGCGCTTCTGCAGCTGGCCTGCAGAGCTGAAGAGGTGTCATGTAGTACAGGAAAGGTATGAATTCTCTGCACTCCTGTAAGTATACATCCTGAGAGACTGCAGAATATCTGAGATTGTGAAGGAATAATTGCCAGCTTCTATTGCTTTTTCCCTATTGCTGGTACAGTTCACTCAAAGACCTTTAATTCTTGCATTCTATTTTGCTCCTGCAGAAATTAAAACTTTTGAGCAGTGGTGGAAAGAAATATTTTTTCAGCCTTAAAGAGGTTAATGTTTCTGTTTGTTAATGATAAGATTAGATCAATAATGAAACTGCAATAGATATTTATTTAGGAATTAACACTTTGAACAAATTTTTTCTGGATGGAAGTGAAATGATAATGTAGCATGCAATAAGGAAATTTTGAAAATGAATTCCAAGGTGGCTTGTACTTGCTCAGACACCGAGGTTTTGCTTGTGCCTTCTGGTATAGAATAACATTTTCCGCAGTGAGTGCAACTTGGCAAAAAGCAGGTCCTTTGCACAACTGGAATACACTGAAGAATACTGAAATTTTGTACTGAGTTATTGTTAACAGTAGTTTTCCAAGGGTGACAATTTACTATAGAAATTTTGGACCTTTTTGAGATGAATTGTTAATATAAATGAAATATCTATGCACTATACACAACACATCTATCTTGTCTGGATGTTTGGGACAGTTTAGAAATGTTGATAACTGGTAGCAATTTCTCACCAAAGACAGAGCAGAGCATTTAATCATTAACCATTAAAAAGAGAATAACAGAAAGATATGGGAAGCATTCACACTGCTCAGCTGCAAATGCCTTATTGAACCAGATGAACCAGCTAGACAGATGCACCTGTTCTGGACAAGAAAACAGGGCCAAGGCACAGACTCAGGTACCGACTCTACAGTAATCTCTGTTGGTAATTGTTAGTTCTCCCTAGGCCAACTTTAGGCTCACTTTTCTAAGTGACAATTTAGAGTGACTAGAAGCCATCCCTACAGGCATTCTTGTACCTCCACTATCAGGCCATAAAACCTCACTCCTGGTTGGTCTTCTACATATCATTCTCATTACTGCAGATATGCAAAAGTTGGAAAAAGAGTAACAAAACAGTAAGTGTACTTAGGCCACTGAGGGACAATTTGCTACCCAGTGGTGACCCAGAGCCAAGCATTGCCTAGTGTGGATGCAAGTAGTCTCTGCAACTTAGTGTTTGGACTAGCTCTCAGTTCCTCACCTTGGTTGGTTTAGCAGTTTAGATATATGCATCATTCCCCTTTGCTTCTTTTAATGCTGATAGAGATACATAGGGTCCTCCAAAGAATGATTCAGGTAATTTCAAAGAGATGATTGCTCTGAACTAGCCTACTGAGAAGACTTGTTTCTGTTGGCTAAGAAAACTATCTGAGGAAGATATTGCAAAAAATAAGCCTGCTTATATAGGGAGGTCTCTCTGCACACCTTGGTTGCACATTCTTGTTGGCAAGGTTAACTGAGGTTTTCAAAAGTATAAATTCAGGGCGTCTTGGCTTGATGGCATATTTTTTGGACTATTTGTTTTCCTGCTTATATTAAAGGAATGTAATTCAATATTGGAGGAACTCAAAATCTTTCTTTTTCTTTTATTTCCTAGCTCTAAGCTTTCTTGTGGTTTATAACTTCATTGTGACTATAGACCGAACAGGTGATATGAATAAATATAAAAAACAATTTTCTATAGTTTTTTTTATTAGAACAAGTTCATCATACAAATTTTGTACAATACAAAGCATGGCAAGGGGCAGTTAGAAGGAGTTTAAAACATTTTAGACTGTCCTATGGCCTGTATCTAGTAATGATTTGGGAGCTTAGTTGCAGTACCTGCTTCTTATCTTGTTATGCATATGTAGAACATAAAAAAAAAAGAAAGAGAAGAAAAGAGAAGAAAAAGGAAACACAGACACCTCAAGTAAATAACCAGAACTTTAAAGTGAAATTATGCATAATTGTGACTATAAACACCTTAAAGCCAATGATCTCTGGTAATTGCTCATTATTAAATTTAGCAGAAATATGAAAGCTTGAATGTCTTCTCACTCATAAACATGGACAGGTTCTTGAGCTTCTTAAGTACAAAGTTTGCAGGAAGACTGCCTGAAAGAAAGGTATGCAAATATTGTGACATGATACTGCTACTTAGCTAAAGGAAAGTTACATCCTGAGATGTTAATCAAGCAGCTATTAGAGAAGCTAGCTTATTCACAGCTCTTTCAAAGCATTGAAAATATTTTCATTTTTTTCCAGGAGTTTCGGGACATGCTTGCACTAGTTTTAACATAGAAAACTTGTATTTCATGGTAGTTTCTTTCTGCAATATTAACCTAATATTCTGAATCCATAACAGACCTGGTGCTAGGTGTTTCCACCCACAATGCAACTGTGAGAAAGTACATTTTCTTGATCTAAATGGCTCCTCCTTAGTTGTGTTTCCATAAGAACTAATTATTTCATGTTTTAGGATATCTACATTTCACATAAATGCAGCTAAATGATATATTCAAATGGTACGATGTGAGAGAAATAACTCAAACACTGGCAGGTCATTCCTCCTGAAAAGTCTTTGAGTCAAATTTATTTTTTTCTCAAATTGTATGAATAAAATATTTACGCATTTATATTTTAATTTCAATTTTTATGTTTCCAGGCATTCTGCTCTCCTTTCCTTCCTTTTTGAAACCACATGTATGTGAGGATTAGATACTACATAATGCTTTTGTACATACACCAAAAATCATCTAGGTCTCCTTGTTGTATCTAGCAAGTGATACATGCCTAGGTAATCCAACTTTTGTATTACCTAGAACTCAGACAATTTCTAACTACTCAACAAAAAATCAACTAATTTTTTTGTCTTTTGGGGTTCATTTCTCAATAAATTTTGTATTTAACTGGTAAACCAGAGTTTAAGTAGCTCCCCCATTTAATGATAGCTTACAAATATGTTATCCAGCTGCAATGTGAGCATTAGAATTCAGGAAAAAAAATGTATACTTGCTATTTACACAGAGAACTTTGGACTCATTGAAATGATTTATAAAATGCCCATCAGTTCAGTCAGGTGGACATTTCCATATTGTTCCTCTGTATTTGACTATACAAGTTACATTTATCAAAGCAATGTATTGATACTCTGAATGATTGTTTAGAAGGCAGTCTTCAAAAGAAGCAAGGATCACACTGCACTGCACTTTTTATGCTATCACTTAATGCTGTTAGGGAAAATATCCTTTCTCCACTTGTGAATAACCAGTCTTGCACACAGCGGTCCTCAAGGCTGGGCGAGGAATACCTCACCCCTAACACAATATCTGAAACGCAGTCGTCCGTCCATCTTTGGGGTGGCAGAGAGCAGCGCGCAGCAACTGGAGCTTTAGAGGAACTGACAAGTTACGTTTTTATGACCTGCTTGAAACAATCTGTTTTGACATTTCAGGAATTACCACAGCGTCTGAGAAAAGCCAAGCATGCAGTCTGAGGCCAACAAGACAATCCTCTGAGCTGGAGTCTAATTAAGCCACCTACTGAGAGAGCTACCACGGGGGAAGCTCTTCTCCAAGGGCAGGGTTTTCAGAGCAGTGGAGAGCATCCAGGGGAGGCAGCAGTTTCAACACCCAGTATATTTGCCCTAGTTCCTATGAATTAAATGCCCTGTTTCTTATGAATTATGCACATTGAAAGCCCAGTTAGGAATAATGTTTGCAAATTTGTTGTTTACAATGCTGCAAAAGTCAGTGGGTCAATAAAATAATATGTGCTCTACCTGCCCTACTAGTTTAGTTTGGAAACTGAGTGATAAAGTTCATCTTTAACTAATTTACACACTGTCACTGCTACCAATCTGGTTACTATCTTAGACTGTCCTTGTTTAGCTTTAGTCCAGCAATATCAGTACATTTTCAGCACACTTGGTGACATGGTGCAATACATCATTTGTGTCCTTAAATTGTAAGACAGAAGAACAAAAACAAGCACCACATCAGAGAGCAAAGATCAATACATGGGATTAACGTGTTTGCACGTAATAGGTGTCAGTTTGTGTTGAATTAGAAAATGAAATAGTCTGGGCCAGAATGAGCTTGATCTAAGTCACATTTTCAGACAAAGTATTGCTCTTTTAACTTCTGATACGTTATATCAGATATACATAATATATATGATATATGATATGTTGAAATATGATATGATATATATTATATATATGATATGTTGATATAAAAGTTGAAGATGTATTTTTTTAAAAAAAAAGTCATATTGATCTCTGCGGGACAACTCCTGCCAGTCAATGTTACTACAACTGAGACCAGATATGAAAGGTTTATGTAAGGTGTCTTTTAAGTTTAAACTCAACTTGATATTCATAGGGTTTTGCTAAACTTAAATTTCAGATAATGGAAACAAGTAAAACTGGATTACCCTCCTTTCTCTATTTCTTCTTTGTCTTTGTTCCCACTTACTATTGTATACCAGATTGGCCCCATATTCTACTTGACACATTTGAACTGCTACTTTTTCTTTGAATGACAGACCATTAGCTCCTTTATTATTTTTGAAACACTGCATGAAAAGATCTTCCCCAACACATTTCTGTTTAGTTGTCTCTCTGCCTACTTTATTTTATGCAGTGATTTAACAGATACATTGGGTACCTACTCAAGCATATGAATAAACAAATCTGGCACTATTTATTTATTTTTCATACAACTTTTCTTCTTGCTCATTTTTCTTGTCAAAATGTATAACTGAAACATACCTTTATGATACAGACAGTGTCTTATCTTAGGTAGAGATGAAGTTTTTTATTCAGGAAAGCATGCTAAATTGCAGATACTTGGATTAGTGTCAAACTAGCATTTTTGTTTTGCCTTTACCAATCAATCATATTCAAAGAGGTGAAAAAAAAAGAAGGTATTTCTCTGCTGATCTCAGATTTAATCTTATCCCAACAACAACCCAGAGCTTAGAAAACTATATTTTCCATACAGGTTAAATGAATACTTGGATGCCATCTTTCAGTAACATATTCAGTTCGGTCTTATAATTTCATATAAAACAAATATGCTCTGCATGGATGAATTCTGCTGCATTCTAGTCAAAAGTAGTGATAGCTTTGTATCTGAAAATTAGATAATTCATGTAGAATACATGAAGATGGTTCATGGGTTGTTCAGTTTACTGGAAATCCACTGGTAGAATTTTTTAAGTATGAAGAAATCTAATGCCCTGTGAGCTGTTTTCTATGACTGCTTGACTCCTTTGAAGATTGTGATGATACTTGTCTGTTTTTCATTTTAAAAGCTAGATCCAATCTCCATTAAAATCACAGGGTAAGTTTTATACTGGCTTCTTTGAAATCTAGAATAAACTTTTGCTCTTCCACTGAATCATTAGTTTTGCCTAACTCTTTCAAATCATAACTTCAGAAAAACTTTTACATAATTAAAAAAGAAAAGAAAATGCATTAAACACAATAGAAGAATGAAAAATACTTGCAAATTACTTTAGATTTGTAAGTTTGATATTGACAATACTTTTTCTTTGTAGTCAAATTGTGAAAGATTTTGGTACAGAAAGTCAGGAAAATATAAAGAAAACTTTATTGTAAATGCATAAATGATATGTACATACAAATGGTAGATTTTAAAATTACTATTGTAATTCTTTTGAGGTACTTTGCAGAACTCGGTAAGACTGTATTACAGTGAGATAATTTACAGGTGTAAATGATAATTATATTATTAAAGGCTTTTTAGATTCAGAATGACATGTGTTTCACAAAATATATATATAACCATATATATATAATCACCTCTATATATTTAAATACATAAAAATATTACTGAAACTAATAAGCTTAAAAACCTAAAGAGTGGAGTATACAGGCAAAAGCTTCTGAGATTAGTTGGTCAGACACAGAGAAGATCTTAAAAGAAGCTCCCTGTAAGCTTAAAAGCCTGAGCATCTGACAGGCTGAACAGGAAAAACAACATAAGACATCGGATTGCTGGCCTCTAAGTCATATTTAAACACCCAATAAATGGATCTTTACAAAGCTGAACCTTTAGGATCCAGGGTTTATCAGATGTGCCAGACTAGGCAGGCTGCAGGGATCAGAGCAGGGTGAAGGGAACAGCTACGGCACGATCCATGCTCAAAGGCCCATATGTTCCTACTGGTTGAGCAGCATGCTGTGGCTTGTAGCCATGGAAAATTAAAGCAATAAACTAGGACAGGAATGACAATGTGAACTCTACCGTAGAGCTGGTAGTCCTGGCAGGAAGATGCCTTAATTGCCTGAAAGAATCAGCTCCGGGGGTAGTGAGAGGGTAGGTCTGACCAAGGAAAACACCCATGGAGTCAGAATCCGCATCTGGCCAATGCTATTTCTCCTGCTGTGACCTGAACAGAAATAGCGAATGACAGGATCCATATAGAAATAGTTGGATCATCTACATAAGACAACAGTGAATCAGTGACCCAGTTTTAGTTGTTTTGATTCAGCGTACAGATTCTTTTTTACAGGGGTTGCTAAAACAAGATGAACTCCAGTCATCTGACTATGATCATCTGTATGAGAACATTGATGGGATTAATGACTTACTTAAAGGTTTCTTACACATGACCCTAGTACACTCTAAGTGCTCTTTATCCAATTATACGTTTTACTACAAACAGTATCAATAGCTAGGAACATTGCCTTCAAATAAACTGAAATTAATGTGTAGGCAATAAATATGTTATTTATGATTATATTATAAAACTGAAAGCCTAATAGTTACCAATGTACTTTTCTCTGATTTAGAGGAAAAGGTTTGTTTTGTCTTTTTTTTTTTTTTTTTTTTTTTGTCACATATAAGACCAGGACAGACTCTTAAGTAACTTAGATTACTGTCCGTGCGTAGTCTGCAAATAGGATATCTATAAATAACCTTAAATCTTGATTTTTTTTCTATGTTCCAGGATTAGGATAATAGGACCAGAGTGGGAGTAAGAGGTGAGCATGAGGTAAATCCATGTTTGTGGCTAGAAGAATGACTTGAGATTGCTTTTTATGTAGTTGATTTCAGTTTCAGTCTACTTGTTATTCCACAATTTTGGTCAGATATAGGAGCATAGACAATTGTCATCTTTACTCAACTTGACCAGTAACTTATTCCTGGAGCACTCTATACCTGAATTTAGAAACTGAAAATACAGATAGGTTCACATACCAAAGGCAAGAAGTTATAATGACAACTGATAAGTATATCAGTTTACTCCTTTATTCTAACTGCAAAAAATCTTGAACTGAATGCACAGAAATGTGAGAAGTGCACATTGAACTGCACCCTGTAGGGACAGTTTTGAGAGGAAAGCATGAAGATTTGTTTGTTTTTCAATGACTCATGGTCTTCAAAATGCTACAAGATTAAAGAAATGCAAATGTCAAGACTGAGCCTGTATTCAGAAGTCTATCAACACCAAGAAATATTACTGTAGTTTATGTGAGTTCTAGTGGCGAGAAGGGGAGAAGAACCTCACCAGAGGATTTGAATTTCATGATTTTATTGAAAATGCTTTCTTTAAAAAGAAATCAGAATTTAATGCTTCCTGAAAGATTCTTCTTTCACACAGGAGGTATTTCCTTGAAAGTTTGCACAACCAATCTTCACTTAGAGATCCTTCCTCATCACATCTCAAAAAAAAAAAGGATATCCCAAAAGACTGATTGCCAAAGCTGTGTTGTGGGGAGGAGGTCCTGAGAAGAATCTGACACAGAGCTTTTCTCTGGAATACACAGCACCTCAACTGTGGCTCCTGAGAACTACTGATGGGACACATTGGAGTAACAAACTTTCAACTACTTATACAAAGTAATAGAGAAATATTACTTTATATAAATATTTATAATATTTAATGGTTAATTTATAATATTTACTACTCAAATTTATGATTTTAAATTAAAAAAAACACTTTGCATACAAAAGTAAAGAAATCTACTAGTTTTTCCAATTAGAAAAAATGAATAAATAGGCTTTAACAAGAAGTAAAAAGGAGGCATCTCTCAGATTTCCACTGGTTAATTTTTCAGAGGTATTGACTGAAAATCTCACAGAAGAAAAACTTGAAAGAATAAAATATTTTAGATTAAAAGCTGGATGCATTGTTAAAAACAGTAGGGTGAGAGAGAATAAAGAGCAGGATGAACAAAGTCAGCAAGTTATGCGGAAAGTTAAGACAGAGTTTTCAGCATATTAAAACTGACTTGGAAAAGCTCTTCACACTGATTTATTGTTTAGTCCTGAGCAAATCACTAAATCTTTCTGAGATGTATCTCCATTTCCATAGCCGAAATGTTGCTCAGAGATCACAAATAGTGGATGGCAATTGGATGCTCAAGGTAAAACCCTGGAGCTGTGACGTGTGCACAGGTGTGAGATTAGGCAGTGAGTGATCAAGGACAATCAAGGGGTGAATTCACTACCCCGTGGTAAAAATGGTAAGACTTCTGTCTTCCATGTTTTATTTCTACAGCAACCTTTATCAGTGGCAAAAAAATAGAGGAGAAAGTGAAAACTCAAGTCCTTATCTCACATGGAATTGTCCTGACCACTGTTTCCAAGGTATTAGTGTCAGTAACTAAATTTCTAGAAGTTTGACAACATCAGAAGAAATATTCTATTAATTTGAGAATACTAGGATACAAACACAGACTTGATCATAGTGCATGTTAAAAGTAAAACATAGAGGGGAAAGCTAACTGCAGTTATATAAGGCAAGGACTGAGGAACAGATTTAGTTAAAAATGCCTTTACTGTATTCTAAAGTGTTTTTTGTCTCTTCTGTCCTTTAATTTTGAAAAAATGCAATTGTGGCAGACGAGCTGATTTTCAAATTATAGTGTGCAATTCCAAGAACCAGCATAGCTTTGTTCATTTATAGTATTTAGAGATCACAAGAAGATAATAAAACTGCCTCAGTGAAGTGTGCTAGGCTTTTATGTATGCACTCTTCTTAGTCTGCTGAGAAGTTTTGCTTTTTATCCTGCTTTGGGTGTTTAAGTTTGGTGACAGTGGAATGTTGTTGTTGTTGTTGTTGTTTTATTAAGTCAAGGTCACTTTAAGGTTCATGTTGCAACAGTTTCAGAAAGCTACAAGGCCTGAATAAATAGGTCATAAATTCAGGGTCAGTATGTATTCATTTGTACATTCCTTAGTCCAACCGTCACTAAATGATGAGCTCATAGTCAGTAGCTTAAAAAGGAAAAAAGAAAGAAATAATTTCTGTTAACTGTCTGTGGCTTAGTGAGTTAGCAAACAAGACTGAGTAAAAATAGGACAATTATTCATCTGCACTACAGAGAGCAAAGCTGTGTGTGGCTGTGATCAGGTCACTCAGTGCTCTATAATTTCTCAGTTACTATTTGTTGTGCTCATGTTAGAGCAACAATGAAGCAATGCCCCACTGGCAAGCTGGGGCAAGCACTTCTCTCTAGCCTTGACAGATATCCCATGAGTGGAACCTACCTGGCCCTCCAGTCCCTGACAAACCCAAAGCTGTCCGGTCTTTTCTCCTCAAAGTCATGCTGTAAATGAGGAACTGATGTGTGTATGTCTGAAACTGAATGTAACACAGAGAATTAGTGCTGCTATTTAGATGAAAAAAGTATAAAATATGTTTGGATTCAGCCATTTTCTTGGTCACCTTCCTCTCACTCAGAAGAGTGGAATAGAGAGAAATAAAGAGAAGTAACAATTAAATAATAATTTCAATGAAGTACTACAACTACTACTACTTTAACTAAGTTAGAATCATACTTTTATAATGCAGAAAATATACCTGTCATTTTAGATTCTGTGGATCATCTTCCTAAACTGGTCTGGTTTCTGTAGTTTATGTAGGGCCTGATTCTGGCTCACTTGCCTTAAGCAGCATTTTGGGAGAATATGCTACGTGCAGGATGCTGGGAGATTTTATTGCCCAGGAATTTTGCTTTGAGATGACTCATGCAATGTGGGAGCAGCCTTGAACTGAAGGAAAAGAGAAGCTAGTGAGTCTTTGGGACACCAAATAGTTCCCTCCCCACAGAAAGCAGGACATTATTGTTAATTAGTGATTAGTTTCCTGCCAAGCATGGATTTGTATGTATGCTCACAGGAAAGCTGCTGGCAGGCGTTAACTGTGCCTGCCTGAAGGTGCTGCAGGCGCATTTCTGCTGAACTGCATCCTGGTGATGGGAAGGCTGTCATCTCCACGTGTTTGTGTCCGAGGGGGCCTTTAAAGCAAAGTCCGTGGTTGTGTCCCAGGTCTGATTTGGTGATTCCAGTCATCAGAAATTTCCACAAGTTCCAATGTTCAGTATTTTCTTCCTTTTTCCTTATCAGGAACTCAGTTGATCATACTACACATTCCGTTTTACTGCCACTTCCAGATTAGTGGGGTCACTGTCTACCTTGAGGAGGCTTAGCTTGCTAAGGCTTAGCTCACTCCACCAACTGTGTGTCCAGGAGTCAGCAACATGTCACTCAGGAAAATCAAAACAAAATGTTGCTCAACTCTAACCATAAATGTTAATATTAACAACTACAAAAAAAAATTAATTTCAAAACATCTCATTTGACTTCTGATGACATTTAGTAGGGGATATTATTATCATTATTTTTTTTTAGTTGAGTATAGCTTTTGTAACTCAACAGGATTATAACCAGTAAGATACCAAAACTGTCTTCACATGTTGCAGATTTCAGTGCTTGGTACTTTTCCAGAACTTATTCATCCACCATTTCGGAATCCAGAACAATAACGTTGACTCCCTAAAAGAAATATTAAATAGTGCAATAAGCAGTACTATAACAAAAATTAAAGATTTTTCCATTCCCACAGACTATGAGACCTCTGATGTTTACTATGGTCACTGAGAGAGATAGTCTGTTTGATGCTGTGAAGCAGATATTGACCATTCATTTCTGGGCCTCTGATTCAGTGGAGTTGCTATTGCTCCTTTCTGTTACAATAAAAACTATAATGAAAAATGCTAACGTTCTCAGTTGTATCAATTCTTTTATTGATTTCTGTCATTTTCTTCTTCATCGCTTTCCTTATTTTATGATATTAGGTATTTTGTCCTCCAGTAAATTTGAAAATGAATATTTTGGATAAGAAACAAGAAATAAAGAAATGTAAGGCAAAAATGGGTGACCTGAATTAAATGGAATGCATTGGAAATTTGATTTGTTTCAAAAAAATGTGCAACAAATAAGATTATATTTTATTTTATTTAGTTCACTTACACATTAATTCTTGCAAATAGTTGAAGGCAAAGGAAATCTTGCAGTATGGTTTTTAGAAATTCTTTGCTAAAGAATCCACACCTTTGAGCATATATCCAACAGAAATAAAGGTCTGCAATGTTTATATCATATTTATGGCAATATGCTAGTTATTAACACTACCATAGCATTTCTAATAGCATTTCTCACTAAGTCACTAAGGATGATTTAAGACTTACTCAGTAAGATTAAAGTTATCAAAATCTGAATTTACAAATATTCTGTAATTTTTCAGTTCACTGTCTTGATTTGAGAACTTTACTTTGTGATTGAGGTATAACAACACACATACAGTTCAGATCCTTATCAAGCTTAAATACTCAGTTACTTTTCAAATAGTAGATGACACTGAGTTTGCCACAATCTTTTGTAATGATTTTGCTATTCAGATTCTCAAGAGGTCCATAAACTGAGGCTGAACAGATAGTCAGATTAATAATATTATGTATTGAGTAAGTGCAGTAGAATAATTATCTAAAAAATAATAGTTTTAATTCATGCATACAAGTGACTCGATGGTTCATAAAAGATGAAGTATGATTGGACTAATTTTCTTTCAGGTAGATTACAAATGAGGCTTAATAAAAATATCTAGCTAATAAATCCATGTTAAAATTATTACTCTGATTAATTTCTCAAATGAGGCAGATAATTCCAATCATTATTCTGCAAATATGTTACAGGAAATAATTTTATCACAACTTATTGAAACAGCATTCATTTATTGACATAGTTATTTCTTAGCACTTGTAAGGTCATAAAGCCGTAATGATTATATATTTTTGCCTTTAAGTTATGATCTATTCCAGAGTAGTAAGAATTCATGCAAGGGATGGAAGGGAATGGCTCTTCCAGGATGGGTGACATTTATCTGATCCAGGGAAAAATGAACAGTGACATAGTGGATCTTCCTAACCAAATCATGGGATTGATGATACTTCTTGCTGATAAAGGAAAAACATATTTTATTTTTATTATACTTTTATATATGCATGTGTATATATACATATATATATACAAATACACACATATATATAAAATTTCTCTTTAACTCCTCAAATTACATTTGTCCTTGTTGCAACTAGTGGCATTTCATGTGCCTAGACCATCAACTCCAATTATAGGGGAAGGCTAAAAAAGCTAGTTGTCTGTGTTGTGCTTGGTTCCTAGCTCTCACTTAGGACAAGGTCAAAATTGCAGGCTGCATTTCCTTTCTATTATTAATTGTATAGCTGGGAACTTTATAAACGCTAACTGGACTGCATTTACAACACTCTCTAAGAGTATCATATTATTACTATATTTGTAGGGAAGGTTGTAGTAGACTGATTAAATGTACATTGGAAATTGCCATGAAAAAAGAGATGCTAAGAAAAAAAAATTGTCTTTTCAGAGGCAGTCATATATCTGAATGCCTAACTGTCCTCCATCTCTGTGTTTTGCTAAGTCGTTCCAT
Source organism: Eudromia elegans (assembly GCA_003342815.1). Taxonomy (NCBI): domain Eukaryota; kingdom Metazoa; phylum Chordata; class Aves; order Tinamiformes; family Tinamidae; genus Eudromia; species Eudromia elegans. Next base: position 13,051,906 of record PTEX01000001.1, on the reverse strand, counting down.
TGAAATTACTGGAATATATGTTGAAAAATCAGAGTGAGAAAAATCAGGTTTGTAGACTGCATTTCCACATCATATGCTGATGTCCTTTTATCCTTTTACCATCTTGATAATTTTTCTATTTGTATTAATTTTCAGCCCCGAAGGAGTTTAGAGGGTATTTATTATTTTTTTTCTTGTTTGAATGAAATGCAGTGTTAAAGGATATTCTGAAAGATGGCTGAATATCAGAAAAGATGGGTTCTCTTTCTGCTTGCTATTTGATGCAGCCCTTTAAAAAGATTTTCACTACATTTATCTTATTCAGGCTAACTAATACCACTTTCCTTAGAAAAGGTAGCACCTTTTTATTATGATGACTTCATGTAAAAGGTACTGTTATATATAATTATATCAGTATCCAGGTTATATATGTCATCCATTTGCAGTCTTAATCTGCATAGAAAATCTCTCTTAATTAACACGTAAATTTAACTTAAAAGAGTTGAAAACTATGACAGTGTTTGATGGCACTGATTCTCCTGTTACCAACTTTACACCAGTAAAAGATGTAAGTCCTTACTTGCATACAAGGGTTTTGTCATTTGAGTATAAATATTTTATTCTTGGTATTGGAAAGGTAACCACTCCTTTTATCACATTTTCCTTTAAGTATCTTTACACAGATGAATTGTGATTAATTCAATGCCAAAACCATATGAGAAACAAAAAAAAATCCAACATCTAGAGCAGGCATGGCAGTCATCTATGTGAATTATTCAAGCCACTGATGGTGTGCCACAGTGCCTGTTGCTACTGAAGTGGAAACAAAATCAATTGTGTACAATATGTACAGTAATCTGTACAGTGTGAAGGGAAAGCAGATGGCAGGCATGCATAAAACTTTAATGTCCTCCAATCTGTTTACTTATTTTAATCAGCTATCATAATCATCACCCACTGTGTGCTTTGTTTACATGGGGAAGTGCTGGTGTGATCAAGCACAAGAAAACCCCAATAAATGTGTCAGTTCCAAAAACCTAGTTAATTAGAATTATAAAGCTCTTTTATAGTTCAAAGGATTAGGACAGACTAGGATAGACCATGAAGAGTTATGTTCCACTTATGACTGTAGTCACACACGACAAGTCTTTGAAGTGAAATGGGGAGCTGTACTTTTAGCAGGTGACATGTAAGGGGACAAGATATTTTTTGCACTGGCCAGTATGGCTCACATTTCCCATCCCCTGAAGTGATAATGATGGCTTCTTTCTAGATAGGTACATGTTTTCCTGAGGTCTTATCTCCTTCATAAAGTATTTGGAGATTTGTATCTGAAAAATGTAATTTAAAATGCAGTCCTGAATACTGTTTCTAAGATAAGAAGGTGACTTAGTCACTTGGAGTTTGACATGCACAGAATTGAATGAAAAACTCATGTTTCGCTTTCACCAGAAATTTGTGTCTTGCAGTGTTGCAGGAGAAAGAACTATCTTGAGTATTCAGCCTTTTCTGAGACTTAAAACATTCATCTCTGTAGAAACCTTTGCTTTAGTATGGACTTCAGCACTGTGTTTGACAAATGTCTTGCCCTGCAGATATACTTGTGATGACTAACGTATAGGAAGCCTGCAAATAGATTACAGCGTATAACAAGCGGATATGAATTTGTGAATGGTACATTTGTTTGTGTGTGGCACAGAGTGTTTATGGTGATGTTGTAAAGGATCTCTCATCTCTCAGACTTGCCATTGAAGGCTTTGCCCAGAAAAACAATATACACTGGAGGTGGGAAAGAGAATTATATCTCAGAAAATAATAAGGTTGTCACAGCAGGTGCCACTTCTTACCCTATTTTAAAAAGAAAAGGAAGGAGGAGAAAATAGTTTAGTTGTTAATATTTTAAAAACACTGTACAGAAATTGCATCCATATATCATGCATAGATTATAAATCCCTTAACAAACAACATCTAATTATAGAAATACTTGAAAAGGGAATATTTTCCTGTGGGGAAACGGTGTAAGAGAAAGAATTAATGATATATGTGTAGATCATGTTAGAATCATAGAATCACAAAATCAATACAGTTAGAAAACACCTTCAAGATCACTGAGTCCAACCGTAAGCCCTTCAATACCGTGCCTGTTAAACCATGTCCCTAAGTGCCTCATCTATAGGTTTCTTGAACACTGCCAGAGATGGTGACACCACCACTTCCCTGGACAGCCTATTCCAATGCTTCATCACTCTTTCCATGTAGAAATTCTTCCTAATATCTAACCTGAACCTCTCCTGGCACAACTTGAGGCCAATGCCTCTTGTCCTATTTTTGGTAGTTATTCTGGAGATCAGCCTCTGCCTCACTTCGATCTGCTTTCAGGTAGTTGTACCCTCAGCCTCCCTTTCTCCAGAATAAATAACCCCAGACTCCTCAGCTGCTCCCTCACAAGGTCTGTGCTCCAGCCCCTTCATCAGCTTCGATGACCTTCTTTGGACACACTCCCATATCTCAATGTCTTTCTTCTGGTGAGAGGCCCAAAACTGAACATGGTGTTCCAAGTGTGACCTCACCAGCATGCCGAGTACACAGCATCACTTCCCTGATCTCCCTGGCTACACTGTTCCTATCCAATCCAGGATGCTGTTGGCTGCCTTGGCCACCTGGGCACACTGCTAGCTCACGTTCAGCAGGCTGACGATCTGCATCCCCAAATCCTTTTCTGCCACACAGCTCTCCAGCCACTCTGCCCCAAGCCTGTAGAACTCCATGGGGTTGTGGTGATCGAAGTGCAGGACCCAGCACATGGCCTTGTTGAACCTCATAAAATTGGCCTCAGCCCACTGATCCAGTCTGTCCAGATCTCTCTGCAGAACTTTCCTACCCTCAAGTAGATCAGCTCTTCCTCCCAGATTGGTGTTGTCTGCAAATTTGCTGAGGGTGCACTCAATCCTCTCATCCAGATTGTTGGTGAAGATATTAAAGAGAATTGTCCTCAACACTGACCCCTGGGGAACACCGCTCGTGACCAGTCGCCACCTGGATTTAGCTCCATTCACCAACACTTCCTTGTCCTTGCCATCTAGCCAGTTCTTCACCCAGTGAAGAGTCCATGGTCAAGCAGGACCTGCCTTTCATGAATCCATATCATCTGGGCCTGAGGTCATGGCTGTTACACACATGCTATGTGATCGCCCTCGAGAAGATCTGCTCTATAACTTTCCCTGAGACCATGTTGATCATGGTACCATAAATTCACTTCTTAGATTAAGATCAGTGGAAGCTCTCTCCTCCTCTTTAGTAAGTAGATGAAAATAAAATTGCTAGGAACTCTGGCCTAGATGTTGACATTTCAAGGGTAATTAAATGTAAAGTAGATAAAAAGGAAACAGGGAAATAAACTCATTATAGGAGACTTCACCTACAGTGATGCAACTGCTGCCCTGCAATCCACTATTCTGTGGGCTGGAAAAAATACCTGCTGGAAAGGAGGATATGCTTCCGGGAGATAACCTGATGACAAAGCTAATCTTTGAGAGTCATTCTGGGAGGGTAGTCTAATTTTACTCTTACACAGATTCTGTCAGGAATAATAGCCATGCCATTATTTCCTCATCTTTAAAATCAGGAAAACAGCAATTAATTTGAGAACTAATTCTTTAAGTAATAATGTCTACAATGCCTGCAAGTTGCCTGCCTACAATAAAGTCCTTTTTAATATTATTATTTTCAAGAAATTTTATCTATTCCTTAAACTTGCTTGGATAAAAGACTACAAGACTTTGAGCAACAACCACATTGATTACTTGGCGGCAATCCTGTTCTAATCTGACGTGAAATGCAATTCTCCCCTCAGAAAAATTCTCGAGAGACCAGCAACAGTGCAGGGAACAGAGGATCTAGAATTCAGTTCATCTGTCTTGCTCTGCTCACCAGTCTGAGAAGCTGCCATCACCTATGCTGCCTCGGTTTGTTCCTCTTCTCTATAACAAGTGGCGAAAAGGAATGGCTCGTATAGGCTGCTTCGGGGGTGAAACAGTTCTGTGCCTCCCTTTACTATACTTTTTGTTGAATACAGGTTTTTTTTATAGCATATTTAAACTTCAGAGAGGATTTCATGGAGAAAGAAGTTAGGACCTATAGTATATAAAAACAATCACCTTTTTTCCTCTGCTTACAAATGTGAAAGGGCCAGGTGGAAAATGCAGCTGGAAAGCCAAGCAGGCTTACAAACATCAAGAACATTATAACAATTTGAGTTACACTACCATTCAGATACAGCTCCTCTGAAGAAGGCATTTCACCTCCCTGTAATTGTAAGGTATCTGCATGTTATTTTATTTTTCAGTTACTGCTGTCCACAGTAATACTGGCACCTATGCTTACAACAAACTAGTTTGTTGAAGAGCTTCTTATTTATCACTGAGCTTTGACGCTCATTCTCATTCCAGCATGCTCTATCTGTGTGGCAGGTCAGTTGAGGTAAATATGTTGGCTGCTATGTTGGAAAACATAAGAGAGGAATCAAATCAGAGGACTTAAAAGGCATATCCAGCATCTCAGGACATGAGCAGTTAGTTTATCTCATATATGTGAAGTGGATGTATGCAAACAGGTAGGCAAAAGCTCGGCATGTGTAATGGATAGCAGAAATACAAAGCCTAAACTGTCTGGTGTCGGTTGAATAATGCCTTCCTAATGTTGGTATGACCCTCTACAAAGCAGGGGGAAGGAAGGCTTACAGCCCCCCATTTAAACTGAAAGAAAATAAATCTTAATGTTTGGGCTACACCAATTGACCTCTTCTGACCCTCAACAAAACAAGCCTCAGGAAGTGAATGATGACCATCTATTTGTTTAAATGAGGTTTCCTTGATTATCATAAGTTTATTCTAACCCTGCTTGACTTCTTAACTAAGTATCAGCCTGCATCTCTTCACTCCTATCGAGTTTATATGTTTAGAAATTTTTGAAAGTTTAAATCATAAAACATCTTAATCACATACACTCAAATAAAAACGTAATACTAACCTGCCATAACATCCACCCAGTTTAAAATCAACTCACAGGAAGACAAGGTTATGTTTAGTTTGAGAAGATTTTACATCTACTCTAGATAAACTTTAAAAAGCTGTTAGGAGTGAATGGAAGTGACATGAGGGCAAAGTAAGAGGTCATGTCAGGTAAAGCTGTTTTCTTTTTCTTTAATCAAAACAAACACATTTAACCATTTAAATACAAGCCTGTTGAAGTGGATGTAATTTTATTTATCTCAGTTGAGTGGAGGATTCAAATTAAAACACAAATTAAAACATTGTGTTATCTTTGACTTTTCCCCCATAAGTTTGAATGAGGTCTCTACTTACTACCTCGGTATTATAGAACATCAGCTGATAGTAGAATGCTGCAATATCATACACAATAAAGCACAAAATAAATACAGAGATTCCCATGTTAGAAATCTGACCTGTTACCCCACATAAAATGCAACATTGCTAAATTTCAAAGAGGTAAAATATGAAATGTAAAACAACAGCATGAAAAGGCTTATAATACATTCAAGAGCTTGGCTTATAATAATGTCAGAAGGTTTAAAAAAATCTGTTGGAACTGAGGTAAGTAGGCTTATTATTTCAGGTATTTTATAGGAGATCTGATCAGCACTGTAACTTACAGTTGAAGCACTTCATGCATAATTTAAGATGGCAAAAATGTGCATAAAGAAATATGCCATTTTCCTGTGTTTAGCAGGAACATGATGGATTTCTGTGAATGTGTAGCAGAAATCCTTTGCTTCATTCCCTCTATGATGTCAATTTTATGGTACATAGGGAAGATAGATCACAAATACACTTATCCTCAAATCCTGGCCTTTCTATTTTCCACTGAAGCAGACTTCAATTGGTAAAATGTACAGAATGAGAAAAGACGACATGAGATCAGCCTTTGTTGAAAAACAGATGGGCAGAAAAGATAGGAACTGAAACCTCATCAGAAGGGTATTTCTCTGTATTAAACAACCTATTCATCTATCAATTGTTGTTTATATATAGTATGCAAACAGACGAGAACTCATGTGCAGCACACAAAAAGCTCTAAATTATATTACAGCATTAAAGAAGCAAAATCATGTATATGAATGCTAGAAAATACTGGAAATGGGATACCCGGTGTTATTAATTCAGCTGTCTTTTTTGAAAGTGTCTGATTTATATAGATTACAATGCAATTTTAATTAAATGATTACATTTTTTTCCCCCCTAGGGTACCTCCTCTTCACTCACAATACAGTGGATGATGTTTGCTTAATGAGCAGCTGCTCAATACTTTGCTTTTGCTTCATTGTTCAGCATGTGTGGTCCCATTTGTTACTTACAGACACTAACAACCCAGATTCCTGTTCAGAACTATTTATTTCCTCATAGACTTTTCTGATTTCACTGTCATATAGGAATTCATCACATAAAGAATGCTTTCTCAGTGCCCTGCAATACCAGGGATGATGTCATTCCCACCAGAGATGGAGATTTGAAATGTAAAAGGATTCAAGTTCAGCATTTATACTGAGTAGCCAGCTTCAGACATCTGGGACTTCTTTATTTATAGACTAAATCTAGCATTGTATATTAGCTCTATCTTTTCAAGTATACCTTTCATTAACTTAAGCTGTAGCTGAAGTAGTCAGCAAAGTAGACTCCAATAAAACTACCTAGTTAGGAAACCAGAAGATGAAGGACATTAGAGTGAGTGATCTAAGTTTGGGTTAAGTATCTTGAAAAGATTCTCAGAGCAATTTTTTAACTATGATAGAATATATATTTCTCTGGGGTAACATCCATTTTTCACAAACATGAGATGGCTTTTCTTGTCCACACAATCCCTTACGTCATTCAGAGGGTACTCTGTACGGTTTTCATAGTAAACAGCTTTTGTTACCTCTATGATTCATCCCTAGAGCAGATCCAAATAGTGTGGTCATTCAAATACTATAATGTGAAAATTAATAGAGGCATACAACAAACAGCATAATACATGGTAGGGAGTGTAAATTTAGGTTACGTCAGCAATCTAAATTTTGATGTGTTCTGCTGAGGGAGAGCTCAGTCCTTACTTTACTTTCTGTGTGTACATTATGTTTACATTGCCTTGTGCCACATGCTCTGGGTGTCCCTGCTGGAGCAGGGGGGTTGGACTAGATGATCTCTAGAGGTCCCTTCCAACCTCAACCATTCTGTGATTCTGTGATTATTTAAAAAAAAAAACAGAAAAAGACAAACACTTAAAGCATCTGATTCCTCAGCAAGCTTGCAACTCTGTATTGCAATTGACATATGCAAACTCTATATTGCAGAATGACACAAACATTTTAGGATTAACTTACAAAAGCAAGTTGTCATCTTTTATATGGTCTCTCTTTCAATTCCCACTTCAAGTCTCCTTGCCTATGTGACAAGGGTGAGATAAAATAACAACCTAGAGTGGATCTAGATACTAGGGATTTCTTTAAGAATCAATAACACTACGTCTTTCACTTGATCATCTGACACATTGGCTCACTTGATGCCCTGCAGCATTAGGATCACTTCTTCCTCATGTCTCTATTAATTGTAGCATTTGGGATGTGCCACATTTTATTAGTCCAAATGCTACAAAAATTCACTACCAGCCATACCAGTGGCAGTTAGCAAGTAACAGGCTGCTGCTTCGGATATTCACCCTGGTCACCCTGCTAACCCACATGCACACACTCATATCCAATCTTCTGCTGCCAAGTAGCACGCACAGTTTAAGCTATGTTTCACCTGCAACACTCTCCAGTTCCAGCATCTGTTCCTTTCCCCAGTTCCTGGTATATGGACTGTATACAGACGTGACTGTATTCACTGAAAACAAATTTGGAGACCTAATGTGTCCAAAACATAAAATTTCTCCCTTGTATATGTGTTTTTCAAATGAATTTAACTTTATCTTATGAGGACTAATTTCTGCACGCGACATCAAGTCATATTCGCAACATAGAGTACAATCCTTTGCCAAAACTGGGAAACTGCAAGCCATATTCTACCTTCTTTTACCGAAAACAACACTTTTTTTTGTTTGTTGTGAAAGCTACATGGTTCATTTTAGCTTCATTTGTTTAAATGTCAAAATTAATTTGTATTATGAGCATAACTTGGATGCCCATTGGTGTATGTCTTCAGTTCCAGTACAAAATTCCAAGATATCAGGCACATGCTCTCACATAATGAAAAAATTTGAATTATTGTCTATTTATACCATCAGCAGCAGGCTAGCAGATATTCTCACTACTATTTTAAAGCATTGAATATAGACTGTGCTGTGTTAGGGATAGAAGATTTTGCCTAAAGAAGCTGAACAGAGTCACAGAAGGTAGTGATTTTCTACTTAGCCAAGTCATAGTTTCAGTATTCTGTCATCCAAGCATAGAAATAGGTACTTCTCACACTGGTACCATTTTTTTGAATAAGTGCAACTCAGCATGCACATTATTGAGTTTGAAGTTAATTATCAGAATACATTTTGTACGGCATTCTCCAGCTATTAAAAAAAATTTGAATGTCCAGACATTATCTAGCTCCTAAATGCTATACTACAACTAAATGAAGTTATGCCTTTTATGGAGGAGGAAAAGAAGTTTGTATCACAAATTCATTCTGATACGATCTCAACAATTTTTATAGAAATTATGGAGGTTTTGCTTTCATGAAGTGTATAAACATAGTAAATGCATAGTTTTAGGTATCAGCAATATTAATGCTGTGAATGGTACAACAGTTTAAGAACATAAATTTGGATCTGATTACAAGGACATGAAAGAATGTGATATTAATCACTAGCAAGCAATACTGAATTCTGTGGGTACTATCATGCTCTCATTAGGAACTTAAAAAATTGCTAAGGTGGACAGTCAAAAATTAAGACTAAAGAAACAAGAACAGTCAATGAAGTCCAGTTTCACAGTAGAGGGTTATTTGCATATGTCCATAATTCATTCACGGGCAGCATAAGCTTTACTCCATTCTTACCTGCAATTTCTAGGAGCAAAGAGAAAGGGAAAGAGACTGAAACGTGAACACTCACCATAAAAATATTTCTAACATTCTACTAAAAGAGAAAAGGAATGGGAGCAGGATGTCATTCACCACTATCAGTACTATGACAGGCATAGTTTTGACTGGAGCTATGTCCAGGAGCTGCTGCAAATCAGAATAGCCCCATACTTTGCTAAGTGTGCATAGGGCAGCTCTGCTTAGGCCACCCGGATGAAGAAAATGCAAAGACAGAAAAAAATCTGCCTACTTTGTGTGTGAGCCCATCTATTCTAATAGTACTTTTCAACTAGTTTTTACGAGTTGGCTCAATAGTAGACTCCAGTCATCAGAATAAATTAAATTAAATTAGGTAGGGTATTCTGTGATGATTTCATGAAATAAATTGGCATAGAAAAATGGAAACGTTACCATCATTTTTAGCAGATTAATTTCAGCGCTAAATAAGAGTCATATGAGGAAAGTACCAGTGAAAGCTAAGTCTACTGTGCTAGTATTGACTACTGAAATGTAACTAATGTAGTTCAGCTGAGGTAACAGCCAGAAGTATTGACCTAGAGAATCTCTTAAATATTTCAATGTTCAACACAACCAGAAAAGAAGAGGAAAATAAAGAGCAAACTTAATATTGTCAGATTTTATTTAGGTGGAAGATTACATTTAAAACATAATTTATTTTCAAATATTTTTAAAACACAAACCCTAACTGCTGCTGAAATCAAACACTGCCAACCATGAGTGTGAAGCAAACCTACGTACTTTTACAGCTTGTGTTGTGATAATATTGCATATATATATGACCTAGATGACTGGTAGTCAGTCAGTTATGGTAGTCAGTTAAAAATTAACTAAAACATATTAAATATGAGACTGACATCTTCTTACTTCTGATACTTCTTATATCTCTTGTTTTTGGAAAATAGCGGAAGATAAAAAAGTACAAAAGAACTTAAAGAACTTTATGTAAAAAAGAGTATCATTTTTACACTTCCCTCATTAAAAAGACAAATGTAAAAGGAACCTAAACAGTATGAAAATGTGAAAAAAAGTCCCATTTATATATCACCATTGAATAGTAAATTCTGTTTTATTACAATTCATCGAAATTGAGAGAAGACAAAGGCTACATCTATAATTCAGTCATTCAGTAATTTCTGCTGGAAAATATTAAAAAAAAAAGAAAAAAGAAAAAAGAGCATCTTTACTTTGACTGTTGAAAAAAGAAGACTCACTGCTATTCTTCCCTCAGATTCCTAGCCCACCTTGTTTTCCTTATTTCCTTCTGTGTATCAAGTAAGATTTAGACAGCTGAGCAGGATCAGGATGTTACAGATCATTACAAATTGCATCAAGAGTATTTTTTATAAAGAAATACTCATATTTCTAAGCCAAGATCTATGTTTTTCTCTCTCTCTTTTTTTTTAATCTGCAACTTTCTCAGTGCTAAATCTGTTCTAAGGAGGGGTTTTTTTTTTCCTTGATTGAAATTTCCCTTATAATTTTCTTTTAGTCTTAGTCCTTCTTTTACCTCTTGAAAGAGTGTTGCACTCTTTTGGCTTTGTGCTTTATTAGCTGAATATGAAGAAACATCACAAACCTCTCTCTTAAGAAAAGATTCTCAGGCATACAATTATGTTAATCCAAATATGATTGACAGTGTCAGTAGAAGGAGAAGGGGGGGCATGTTCAGCCCTGTGTGTTATCAGAGATGAGGGGACTGTGTATGAATTGCTCTATATTCCTCCCTATAAAATATAGCTTCAAATTACTCATTTGTAGAAAAAATAGGTACAAACATGCAGTGTATTCACAACTGCATTTTCATTCACAACTTCATGAACTGAAAAGCTTCTTCCTAGTGGTTTTGCCTGGCATCTAAAATTGGAACCCTGCAATACACTCTAAACCCACCATAGTTCCCTGAGCCTTTAATTATTTTGTTTGTGTTAGTCTAATTTTGAATTTCGTATGGAGTATGTAAAATATTTTCCATAGCTATTGTAAAGGTGTATTATACTGCATTTTCAGGTTGAGTGCTCTGAACCTTTGGCTCCACCAGTGTGAATTAATGTTCTAATTAGTATAGCATTATGTAGAGCACAGTTATGAAGTAATCTTAGACAAAACTGCAATAAAATTAGGCAAAAAGCTTAAATCTTGCCTTAAATTTTTGTTATTACTGTATTTCCAGGTCAGAAACAGGGCAGTTTCTCACTTTTTTCATGGTGTGTCTCAGTTTTGCAGCCATTCATTTAACTCTATACAAGTTAAATCCAAACTGACAGTTATGACAGTTGTCAAAGTTAGAGACAAAGATAGAGCCAGTAGCAACAACCTTAGTGTTTTTGCTTATTACTTTTGGTTATTTTTTAACTCATTATGCAGATCTATCAAAGTAGAGTGGACAGCATTCAGTTCATACAAATAAATTCAGTACAGTATTGATGATATTCTAGTACAGTTGGCGTTCTAATGCTTTGCTCACACACTGAAATGAAATGTGCTTGAAATGAGGGTGTAATTCTCTCACTCTTGACAAAAAAAAAAAGAAAATATCTTCTGATATACTATAGGTGTTGTCTCAAGCCCTTGAGCCTTTCATTGGCTTCAAACTCTGTTACAAAGAAAATAAACTTTCTAGGAAATGGAAGCATTGGTAAATCGTTAATATATTTTAAGCCTAAGGCTTTTTGAAAAATCACAGATTTGCCACGTGTCTACACAGTTAAGGATGAAACGAGAACAGTGCTGAAAATCTCATTTTCCTCACTGACAGCAAAAAGACCAGAAAACACTACATAAATTTGCTATGAAGCATAACAATGCACTGTATTCTTATCTTTGGCTCATTTTTTTTTTTTTCATAAATGGAACAGACTTATTTTGTAAACAGAAAATTGTTCTTTTTTATAAATAATGCAGGGAGGAAAAAGCATAGGTCATTATATTTCATAAATATGAATTAAACAGACACAAATAGGCATATAAATATATGTACATGTATAAACAAAGAAATATTTAAAAAATGTACTACTGCAATAAGTATTGCAACACATAGAATCCCAGTTAAAGGAAAGTAACATCAATATGCAGGTGGTCAAATGCAGAACAGATTACCCAGGAAGGCTGCAGGATCTCCATCTTTAGAGTTATATACATCTAGACTAGAAAAGATCCTGATCAAGCTGCTATAGTTGGCTTCAATCAAAAGGGGTCAAGAAATTGGTTAAGTCAAGAAATTCCAACCTAAGTATCTCATGAGTCTACAGTTCAATAAAATTATTGCTCACATCGGGTAATATTTTCCAAAATAAGACATATATTTTGCTAAATATAATTGTTACAGAAATGTGTATGTATCATATTTTCAGCCAAATGTCATTTTATGATATTGTGAGATGAAAGAGTAACTTGAATCTTTTGTACTCTCCTTCTTTTCATGGTCTATTTTTTAATTTTCTTTATGATATTTTCCTTTTTTTGGAGGGGGTGAGGCCATTCCAGTCACATGGCTGCAGTGCATCTGGAGGAATGAACTTCTCCGGTAAGTGCGAAAGTTATTCAGTAACATTCCTGTGAAGGCACTGGTAAATAATAATGCAGAAATTATATATTGTTTTATTTATTTATTTGTGAAGAAAATGTTGATTTTCAGCTGAAAGCAATCCTTTTCTATTTACACAGAATCCACACTACTAAGGTAAGGAAAATCACTGTTTATAATCCTCATACCGTTAAAGCCTACTTTTCTCTTTTATGAGAATTTTTAGAGAGTCTTATATTAAGTGTCACTGAGTATTACTTAAAGCATTCACTTACATTACTTCAAAAGAGAGAATTTATTGAAGCATACATTTTTTTTCATGAAATGATAATGCTACTAGTCTACTACCCCACAGCTCTGTAAATGACCTTTTCTCATCTCTTTCCCTGATCTCTTCCTGTCAAGGGGATAATTTTCCTTTGGATAATAATTAACATTAAAACTTTTTGTGTCTGTCTTCTTCTAGTTTTTCTTAGTTAACAATGAGGTGCAACCCCAAAGGATCATCTTCCAAAATAAAATTATTTAGCCTGTCATTTAATAGAATTTCTCCAAATGTTGACATTTTCACATGACTTGAACATATTTCCAGTATCATCCTCTGTCAATGTCATGGCAGAAAGTTGATTACTATTTTCAACACAGACCTGAATGTGGTAAACTTGAAACGTCCATGTCAGAATAATTCTGCATCTACACTTGTCAGATTATACACTATATTTTATTGTGATATGGAATGGCAGTGGGATACTAGGAAAAATAATAACTTTCTTGGGTTTTTTTTATCCTCTTGAGCTATTCTAGTACTAAGTCCTGCTGCTGTCAGAAGGTGCTTCTGGGAACACAGCACCAGAATTGATTTGGCACATAAATAGTCTCTATCTCACTCTCACACTTGTGCAGGCTCTGCTGTGACAACAGCAACAAACCCTTGCTGAAGTCACTTGGAAGTCTTTGTATTGATTTCAATGATGCTTTGAAGTAAGGAGATTTAACTCTACTTATAAGAATCAACAGTACAAGAAATGAGCACCACACTGGACAGTTAAATCACTTCAGCCTTCACAAGGCAGACACTCTTGGAATAGTACCTAGTTTGATTTGCCTTAATCTGTTTCCTCACTAGCATAAGAAATATCAGATCACGACTACTAAAATAAGTGTCTATAAGAGCAGTTTACAGTGATATAAATAAAACTCTGTTAAACAGATATTGCTAAATCTGTTCTTCAACTGTATTTATCTAAAACTGAGGAAAATCCCAATTATAACACAGTTACTGTATTTCTATCACTAAACCAATTTATTAATTCATACTTTTTTTTTCTCCCATGGAAGAAAAGTATTTCATTTAACTTTTTATAAAATTACAGAAGAAAAAACCTACAAATCAATATCTTATTTGTCATATTCTTAGATTCTGAAAAGATCTTTGTTAGTGCCTGGAAAGCAATTACATCTGAAAAACAATGGGCATCTTTGAATTGTGCTGTTGCATTCTATACAATTATTGTATTTTTTTGTAAGCTGGAGAAACTTCAAAAGTTTGGGAGATTTAGGTCATTCAATTACTTAAATAGGAATGTTTTTTCACTGATCTTAATCAAAATGTTTTGATCTGTAAAACTGGGTGAAGCAGTCACAAGAATTGCTTATGGGGAAATTTATGATGCCTCTGTTTCTATTTAGCTGGAAAAATTGCAATAACAGGCTGCAGAGAACAAGTACACTATTTCTAGCTTGACAGAGGAGGGTGAGCTTTTCATTTCCTGTTCTGCTTGTTTTTGTTTTTGTTGGGGTTTTTTTTCTGTGTGTTTTTCTCCTTAAATTTCCTTTTCCCTAAATTCCTGTCATAAAATCCTCAACCTAGCATTTTTAAAGATAATGCAGTTATCACAGAAATCTTTATTGATCTCTTGCAGTTGTAAAAAGGCCCAATGCCTAGATGTACGATGTTGATGGTATATTCTGGACTAGGATCCAGAAATGATGGTTCTAATTTCATGTCCCTAAAATAATGACATTTAGCACAGGTCTGGAAGAGAAAGTTTTGCAGGAAGAGAAGAATTAGAAAATACCTAATGTCATCCTTAACTGTTCCTAGTATAATGATAATCTTTTCTCCTCTCTTATGAACAAAGTTAAATATCCAGAAGATTAAAAGATGCCTGATGTAAGGCATCATTTTCTCTGTTGTTCTTCTGGGGCGCAAAAACCTTTCCCTTGAAAATCAATTCAAATGAGTTTATTTAGCATAGTTCTGGCTAACAAGGAAAAAGAAACCAGCAGCTATCAGGAGAGGTAAAGCTTTGTTTCTTGGAAATCATGTCAGTTTTGTGTATGAGAAGGTCACTGACTTGGCTGAAATACCTGAAGTGAAAATTGTAGTGCTTTTCCAGAAATAATGATAATAATATTATCTCTATTATATGGTATTGTTCACTCTATTAGATTCCAGAGACTTTTACAACTAGGTGTACAGAGCACTGCTGAAATGCAATTACCAATGAAGTGGAAAGATCAGCCACCCATTATACAGCACAACAGTGAAAAATCAGAACACTTCAGGCCAAAGAATACATTAAATTACATATATATATTTATAATAGTCAGTATCAAAGTAGAACAAACCAGATTTTGTTTCTAGAAACTGTTCTTAAAGATCGCCTTACATAATAAATGTATTCTGTTCAGCTTCTCCATTTAATATAGATGTATCTGTCCTGGGTGGACAGGTAAGTCATGAATTTAAATCTTGTAATACAGAACTCTTGATATTTTGAACCCTAAACAGCAGTATCTCTATTGAAATATACTAATGGTTTTCTGGAGTAGATTATTATAAGTAATACTAAGCCAATGATAGAGCTTTTCATGTTTATTGTACAAGCTTCTGAAGATAAGAATAGCCATTATCATGCAGTATCTAATTCTGGGGTTTCTTTTCTCCTACCATACATAAAGTTTATTTCTGTGAACAAAGTTGAAGTAGGAGTTATAAAACAATTAAACAAAGCTACCTCACATTGTGTGATATCTGAGGAAACCATGCAGCAAACTATGCAGCAGACCTAGAGCACTCGAGCAGCCAACTCTTCTTTACTGGTGAGCAGACAAACCTTTCCATCAATACCAGATAGTGAAATTTAATATGAGAAAGACATCTCATGCTTGGTAAAGGCATTAAACAGCTTCAGTCCAATACAGCTAACTGGACCAGGTGACCTAGAAGGCATGAGGCTGTAATTGTATTGTATTCAGCCCTGCTTAATAACCGATGTCAATGACAGTTGGCTCCACACACGATGTATGTCCTTTTCTTCCCACGTCCAGAAACACTTGTATAGAAGACAGTGTTCAAAGATTTTTGTTCTTCTTTTGTTCTTCTCTTACCTTGTAGAGACCTTCTGAATGGCCAAGCGACCTCAGGGAGTCAGAGTGCTGCGGCAAGGGTCCTCTTTGGTGACAAGCTGGAATCTGCTGTAGCAATATTCCTCATGTTCCCAATCTCAGATGTTCACTTGCTCTCTATTTCCCCAGATAAGAGAGCTGATTACAGTCTAGTAAACACAGTTTATAACATTTTTATCCAAAACCTTTCTACAAAGGACTTTATATTTTCAGACAACCAGAAAGTGAATGTTAATGTAACACTCACTCTCATGCCTGCCACCAGTTCAGTTGCACTACGGCTAAAACAATGCAATGTCTCAGAAACAAACCACACAATTAGAAGTGAATGAACATTTTAACATTGCAGCAGCTCATATTCTGTGATCCTAAATTAACACTTTAAAAGGTTTGATTTTACCCTACTGACATTAATTAAGCTCACCATGTGCTCATATACAACAAATTAAGGAAATTATTTTTTTTTAAGAGCTCATCTAGCTTTAATTACTACATACTGTACATTACATAGAAAATACTGCTCCAACTACTGCTTTCAGTTCACATCTGATATATTCAAATTAATTAATGACTATAATTTAAAATGATTAACAAAGAAACAAAGAAAAGATTGTTAAGTAGGATAGTTAAAATTACTGTATGTCCAGCTACTTGAGATAATTATTGTCTCACAATACTCATGGGAGACAGAAAAAGTCATTGACTAAATTAATGTGGCATAAGCTAATTCTATATTTCTGCGCTGTCTGAATAATTCTTTTCCAAATCTGACAAAGTCTGGTGTGGCATATCCGGTCCTAATTTAGCAAATCATCCTAATTCATGTAGAGCATGTAATCATTTACTTAGCAGAGTGAGAAATTAGATTTTTTTTTCTCCACTTGTATACCTTGTTCTCTTTAATTTCTTCCAAGAAATAATTTAAACATGAACTTTAATCTTATTTACTTCAGAGATTAGAGAAATGGTTAAGTATATACTTTCTTGAATCAGGACCTGTTCCATTCTAAGTTTTTTATTCAGAGCCAGTGGGGATTTTATTTCTTCAAAGGTTAATTTTCCAATGCAAAGAGTAGTTATGCTTTTTATTTATTTGTTTATTTATTTGGAAACCTGTCCATACAGTAAATAAATCATTGTCACTGGGGCCAGTTTGAGATCTCTGTCTAGTCCTGTATTTGCCTTTCCTATATAATGAAGAATTTCTGTGCATCATTTATTCACTAATTCAGTAATTAATAACTACAACCTCAGTTTATTCTCTCAATATATACCAAAACTCAAAGCACACTAAAAAATTTTAGGAAATATATATTGATAATTTCACAATGACTTGAGAAAAGTAAGAATAACTCATGGAGAGTATTATGATTGTGCCCAGATAAGTGTCTAATCACAGAATCACAGAATCATAGAATCATTAAGGTTGGAAGGGGCCTCTAGAGGTCATCTAGTCCAACCCCACTGCACACCCAGGGTCACCTAGAGCATGTGGCACAGGGTGGCAACCAAGTGGGTTTTGAAGATCTCCAGAGAAGGAGATTTCACAACCTCTCTTAGCAACCTGTTCCAGAGCTTGTCACCCTCACTGTTAAGAAATTTTTCCTTAAGTTCCTGTGGAACTTTTGGTGCTTCAGTCTATGGCCATCTCCTCTAGTCCTATCAGTGGTCACCTCAGCAAATTTGCTGAGGGGTCACTCTGTCCCTTCATCCAGGTCATTGAGGAATAAATTGAACAGGACTGGGCTGAGGACTGACCCCCTGACTGACCCCTACAGGCCTCCAACCCGACTCCGCACCGCTGATCACCACCCTCTGAGCTCTGTCATCCAGCCAGTTCTCAATCCACCTCACTGTCCACTCATCTAACCCATCCTTCGGGATCTTTCCCAGGAGGATGCTGTGAGAGACGGTGTCAAAAGCCTTGCTGAAGTCCAGATGGATGACACCCACCACTCTGGCCTCATCTATGCAGCTAGTCACTGCATCATAGAAGGCTATCAGGTTAGTCAAGCATGAATTCTCCTTGGTGAATCCATGCTGGCTACTCTGAGCACCTTCTTGTCCTCCACCTGCCTGGAGACAACAGCCAGGATGAGCTGCTCCATCACCTTTCCAGGGACGGAATTGAGGCTCACTGGCCTGTGGTTGCCTGGGTCCTCCTTCTTGCCTTTTTTAAAGACCAGGGTGACACTGGCTTTCTTCCAGTCCTCCAGCACCACCCTGTTCTCCAGGACCTCCCAAAGATGAGGGAGAGTGGCTTAGCAATAATATCCACCATCTCATGCAGCAAATAGTGAATGGTAAAGCAGGAGAATGACCAAAAAAACCCAAGGATATATGGAGGTATTTGACTTGGGTGGTATGGGATTTCCCTTCAGAGACCAAAAACCTGCAATCTAGGGTTTGGTGAATTAATTTAGTTACATCAAGGAAGCAATCTGGATTTTGGCCAAAGTCAATAAACAGAGAAATTACTACATAAAGTAAATTAATTCAGTCTCTTATTTAATGAAGAAGAATGTAGGAGAACCTGGAAAAACATCAGACCAGAAGGGGAGATCAAAATGCAAAAGGAGATGTATACAAATATCGTAAAAAAAGATATATATCAGACAGTGATACTTACATTAGGGACAGACTGAAGATGCTGGTGAGAGCTGAAATCTCAAAATGCAATATGCAAGCAAAGCAATTATTTTGCAAAAACCAGATAGAACTAATGAGAAAATAGTGACTTTAGTGACTTTTAAGCTACAAAAATCAAGAAAGTGGTAATAGCAGACCATTTAAAAGCACAACTTTGCAGACAGATAAGAGTCTCACACAACCAAAAAAAAAAAAAAAAAAAAAAAAAAAAAAAAAAAAATCCAAGGCCTGAAGTTATTTCAAAAAACAGCATGATGGGCTGTTCACATGCAGTTTTATATATAAACAAATATAAAGGTGGGGGTGGGGTGAAGGAAAAAAAAGAAATCTAAGGGCAAGTAGCAAGCCTGAAACTACGGTAAAACTACAGGACCTGAGGACATCTCCTGTGCATCTTACAAGGTGTTTAAAGAGTTCCTTTGGGGGGAGCTTTAAAGTCATTCTGTTACAGGAGAATTTCAGCAAAGTGTGAAAACTACTACTGTTGTTTTCTGTAAAGAACAGAGCTTTTGAAGATTTTACAGGCCCAATCTCCTGTGAATCATAATAATAGTAACAAAAAAAGAAAAATTCTAGCAGTCCAATTAAAATCCACGTTCTCTTTTCACATAAACACAGTTCAAAGTAAATTCATGAAGGACAAGACATTTGACAAGTAATATTCATAGTTTAGTGATAATTGTTCATGATATTAGAGCCAAAAGAAATCTACTTCTTTTGTTTTCATTGAGTGTAAATAAGCCTGTAATGGAATAGAACAGAATTCCTATTTATCCCACAGGTACATTGCCATTCCTCTTCCCCCACTATATACTTGAATGGATTGTTTCTCTTTATTTAAATCTAAAAACATCTGTCCAAATCGATGGAGTTAATCTTTCCTGTTCAAATTCCACAGAGGAACCAGAACTGTCCATTGTCTCTTTTGCTCCTGGCACCAACTGCAGAACATCTTGCAAAGAGGATAGGACAGAATGAATGCATCAGAGGCATGCAACTTCTAGGAACAGAGAAAAAGCAACTCTGTGTGGTGACGATACCATATTATTTTTATCTAATCTGAACAGCTTCTTCAGATAAAAGCTTAAAGCAATGAATGATTTCAGGAAAGTGTCTCGCTATAAATTAGATAATGCCCGATCTAAAACACTAGCTAAAGCTGCTGTACTCAGAGAAATCATTTCACTAAAAAATGTTTGCAACTCATAAGATTAAAAAAAACTAATTTTCATGAAATCTGGAAGATTTAAATACAACATAAATATCAAGGAACTGATTTTAAGCAAACAAACAAGAACTGATTATGAGAAACGTATATTTGAAAAAAAAAAAAAAAATTACCTAGATCTCATTTGTAAAAAAAATGTTCAATCAACAGAGATGACCCAAGAGATTTTCTCTTCATCTCAGGATTTGTCCCATTTTCAGGAACAAAATACATTCATATTTTAGAAAGCCAGGACAAATAGAGACCTTGTGGTCCTTATTCTAGTTTTAGCACAATTGTAGGACATTTTCTACTATAGAAAGACATTAACTAGCTGGTCATTCAGCAGTTCTCTGTGTTTCTGCTTTTTCTGCTTTTTATAGACAGCAATACTAACCAAAAAGTGTGCTACAGGCAACATCACATTTTAATCAGTACAGGTGCTTAATATATTTTTGCCATATCCTATGGCAGTAAACAATGTCAGAAGATCTTTTTAAACATTTTTCCTGTAGCTCAGGATTGGAGACCTCTTTCCTAATACTCACCTTAACTCAATAGAATTCAATACTACTCTTAAGAATTATTGCATCCAGAGCAAAATAGATGAGGGCAGTGTTAACACCTTAACATGTTCAATGTAAGAATCTATTTTCTACTGAGCAACCTTTTACTTCATAGTTTGCTTTTCATAAACATAGCTATTTTAAAATACTGTGGAACACATTTTTAAGAAATTGAAGAATGCTTTCACAGACCAATCAGCAGTTCCTCCTCAGAGTAACTCTCCAGAGGAGAAATATTCTTCTTTTTTTTTGATTTTGTGCTATTTCTTTTTTTTATTTTTAAAGTGAGTGCCATGTAATATCAAGCTGCTTATAGTAAGCAAACCAAAATATTTAAGTAAGCTTAAAATCAATTTCAAAATTATTTTTAAAATATTTCAATATAGACAATGAAATTTATAAAAAGAAAAGAAATCATAGAAAAATATGTAAATGTATAAGTAGGTAAGTCTCTATTTTATGTTCTCTTTCACCCTACTGAATAGTTAAAAGGACTACCAAAAGCAAACAAACAAACCCCTTAGACATCCCTCCCTCTCCTCCTAAGCATCTTCTTTTTATTTCCCTTTTTTGTGGACAATGAGGGGGTTCTCACAAGTTTTCTTCAAACATTTCTGTGCCTCTGAGAAGAAGAAGAAACTCATAGTAAATGGTCAGATAGTAAAAGATAGTAAATCCTATCTTTAGATCTACATTTCTTCTGAAAATAATGGTATTTGAAAACAAAATAAAACTCTCTTAGTAGTAGTTTAATAGGCTTTTCACCCTGAGCTTTCACCCACTCCAGATATCCCTTTCCCTAAATAATAAGATTTATGTTTCTAGTAAGCATTTAGTAGATCTTCTCTATTTTACTCTTTGATCATAGCCTTTTATTTTGATTTTTAAGAATGATTTATCAGATGCAATATTTTGGCATGAGTGTAAATAATGCAAATTGTTCTGATTGAGACTGCATCTGATTTAGAAGTATGTATGTGGAGTGTGGGTACTCTGACTGTATGCTGTCATATTTAAATTGATAAAATTCATTGTCAGGTTTTACAACTTGGTTTCTATCCAGAATGAATCATTGCTGAGATTATTATAGAAGTCCTACAATAAAACCTCTGCATTTCTTCAGTAAGTTCAAAAAGTGTCCTGGTTAGTAAAACTAAACATGAACAGGCATACACAATTTTTTAGCTTTAGATTTGCAATGTGTATCTCTCTCTCCCTCACTATTTCCTTGAACATGAAGTTCTACTATTCTCTCAGTCTTTCAATTTCAATATTCTCTCAGTCTCAATTTCAATAAATGAATATATCTTTTATTTTACCTACAAAGCTCCACATACATTTCAGTAACTATGTAGTGTGTCATTAATTCTTCTAATTTTTGAAAGATATTTTGTGTTCAATGTCTTTCTTAAGTGATGAAATTTAGTGATTTTCTAGGCTTTTTCATCTATTTTGTTTTTTTCTTTTCTACTGTCACTGTACAGCATAGGGTAGAGTACTCCAGTGTTTCATAGAAGACATATAGATGCCTTCACTTTTCTGGGCACATTTTAGATAGAATTAGTAAGATCATGAAAGAAATACTAAAAGTATAATTTGATATAGTTTTGCGCTTTTTTAAAACTTTTTTTAAAAAATTCTGGCATACAGTTGTATAAAATTATATCTTTATTGCCCATAGTTTCATAGCAAGTGGTTCATTATTATTCATATTTTGATTTATAATTGGCACAGACTGTTTCTTTATATTTCTGCAAATTTTATTTTTCCATAAATTAATTTTTATCATCCTCACACTTCCTTTAATCCACTTGTTAGATTCATTTACTTTCTCCTTCCATGTTGAAATTTTGACCTATATCTAATTCTTTTGCCTATTAAGTTAATTTGGTGAACTGTTAATGACTTAAAACTATTGAAACTTCTCCTCTTGGTCTTAAGTATGATGTAGACTTTGAGACATACATACATACATGCATACATACATACATACATGCGAAGCAGGACCATAACTGAAACAAACAGAGTTTGTTTTCACTATCTACAGAGTGAGCTTAAGTAAAACTCAAAACTTTTCACACATTCCTGTTTTTATTGAAAAAATGCCATTCACTCTTTCAGACTGCAAAGGAAGATAGAGGTTTAAAATTGTCCTCTTATCCACTATTTTTCTTCCACTTTGGGAAATAAAATTAAGTATTGTAGTGTAAGTCATATAGGTTGTGCCCTCATAGTATTTCCTGACCCCAGAAATCAAATATTATCCTTATTATCATTAGTTAATGTAACAATATTTTTTCCAGCTCCCTTACAATAAAGATTTGCATGATCTTGTAATGTAATAGGATTTGACTATAGCACTTAAACAGACAAGCCATGCTGTCCACACATTGATGACAGATGCTCAAAAGGATATTAATACCTTAAAAGCAGTCTTTGCCTGAGTAAGACTTAGCACAGATTTACTGAAAGAGAGCAGTCTGACATAGTTAAATACTATGACTTCAGTTCTGTGTTTTGATTCATGGTGGGTTTTTTAATATAAATGACTTGCTGTATTCAAAGCACAAAAAATGTAGCAAAAAAAAATCCTTCTTTATACAATCAAAGGGATGAAAAAGTCAAAATCCTTTTGTGTGTATGTATATATACATATAATAAGTAAACCACTATCATTATGGAAAATTTAGAGAGTATGGATATGAACATGTGCACAGCCACAATGTTCACCACAATCCATTCCCTTAATTCATACTTAACATTTTTATGAATTTTGAATGTACAGCCAAGAGAAACAGTATGTTTATAAGAGAGCACACACAGCAGTTTTGACTTTTAGTGACAAATGCAGTAAAATGTCTTTGTTGTGGTATTAGCAATTGTTGTGGCACTAACAGTATTTTCTTTATGGAATACAATTAAAGGAAGTGCTTATGTCCTTTTTTTTAATAAAAGAATACTTTTTGACTTTAAAATTAACCCTCTTCTCTTTACATATACAAAGCAGAGTAACATTTTTGTTTGGTAACAAAATTAACCAGCTCAACATTAACTGGATTTAGTTTCTAAACACAGAACATAGTGTAGAAATCTGTGACCTGCTGTCCCAGTAAAAATGTCGAGATTAGTTTAACAGCTAAAATTATTAAATCAAATTATGTGTCCATTAAATTCAGGGAGACTTTCAAATAGTGAGTCTGTCTATAGATAGAACCAATAGATTTTCAGAATTCCTGTCACATTTATGGATAGAATTCCAAAAGGTTTTTTGGTTTTTTGGGTTTTTTTTCCTTTGTCATTCTTGGTTATTTTCAAATTGCAGCTGGAAATATGAATAGTGTCCTCTCTTTCCACTGGTTAATGGAAATAGTCTGTTATTTCTTCAGAGACACCAATAACCAGGCAGAAGAGAACCAGTCAGTGGAAAATAGTGTGATGATGCATCCCTTGGATGTAGTGGGCTTCCTCATGGACACTGACACTTCCAAGGTTTTCAGGGACTCAGAAGCACTATGATATTGTGAAGGATGAAGACTTCTAAATATATAAGCAAAAGGTTAGCAGTTGTTAGGCTAAAAGATATGAGGAAGGCTCTTTCTGGGAAATAAAAAAGTGATAAGTTTACACAGATCTTAAATTTCAGCTGAAATAGCTTAGAGAATACTTTCAGCATTCTACTGGATTGCTAATATTCTGCTGAACGTGATATAGTGGCATATCATACATCTAGATTAGAGAGGATAAAGAAAAGAACAACATCATCTAGTAAACATCATCTAGTAAACATCATCTCTTGTAAAACTACAAGTTAAAGAGTATAATGCGTTTAGCCCTACACAGAGTCTAATGACTTGAATTTATTAAAATGTGTATTTCATCTTGATTTGATTGCTTGGTAGTTATTAATTTTGCATGGTCCTGACTTATGCCTGTTGGAAATTTGAGGTTAAACGTAAGAAGAGTTGGGTTACATGGTGGGGACAAGTTGTCCCTTAATTCTGAACTTCCACAGCTTCAAAAGCTTAAATATGCTACTGAATGTATTCATGTTTTTTCACTTTTAATTAGCAAGTTTGTAATGGATGTGTGTGTTTCCTAGTAAACATACACAGATCACTCAATGTAATGACTCAATTTCCAAATTTCCTGTCTTTTTTTTTTTAGTGTATACTTTTTATACTTTTACGCTTATCAGCAAATAGCTTACTAGATGTGAACTCGCTGACTGTGAGATTACCAGTGAAAAAACCCCAAAATATTTCATCCTTTTATTGTGAAATATCTGCTTCCTTCCCTGTCTCACTGAAGGTATTTTTTTTTTTTCTTTTTCCAAATTTTTCAGTGAATTTAGAAATGAAGGAAAGAAGAAAACGTAGGTTATCGAGGCTGTGTGCAGGTCTAATGGTAAAGCAAAAGGCATCTTATCATCTTGCTTATAAACCTCTTTGAGCAGGTCATACTCCCATGCTGTGACTTCCTTTCCCCACAACAGTAAAAGCATGTCTGGAAATATCAAGATAGCAACAGGTGAATTATGGTCCTCCATATAGTAGTTTAAATGCAAGGAGGAAAGTTATAGTATTTCAAGTTACCACTGTCAGTATTGCTTAACACCTTCTTTAGATCCCTGATATCCTGATATTGCTTTGAATAAATTCTTTGGTGGTGCTTTTTTTAATTTTATTTTTGATTAAAAATTTGCTATAGAATACATTTTCCAGATAGACAAAAGAACATTTAATGTTAATCATATCAGTAAAACTCTTTTAAGACTGTTCAGCTTTTTAAAAAAAGCGGTGGAGTTTCATAAGCTTTAGGCAGTCTTAGAAATGAAGAAATGTTTTAGTTTTCAAAAAAGATGTTACAGACCATTAGTTCATAATGTGAATTGCTGCCTTTTGGGTATTTTGTGAAACTCTGTTATTTTATTAGAAATTATGAAAGAGTTCTACTGTTCATGGTCTATAACTTCCTATCATCAAAAAGTCATAAGGGATTTCAATACAAAGAGTTAATGAGTATGTGTGTGCAAAAGTTATATGGGCTTGAAATGCCTAATATGTTCAATAGACACTGAACTATGGACTAAAAAAAAAAAAAAAGAAATTGTGCAGAAGATACTGACATAATTGACCTTTATGGCTTTCATTGACTCAGACACCTACATGAACTAGCAAGGAGTGCCTATGTAGACTTTCATGCTGAGACATTCATAAAGAGACTTATCATTATCATTCAGGTCAGCAATTCAATTTTGCAATGTGTCTAGGTAGATTGAATATTTGAGCAGTAAAAGAACCACTTTGATCCAGTCAGTCAATTTTTGTGCACTTGTGAGGACTGAGGTAGAATGTATAAATGCATTTAATCTGTATCTACCTATACAACTTTTATATTTTATTTATATTTTTATATTTTATATATATTTTATATTTTATATTTATATTTATATTTTATATTTTATATATATTTATATTTTATATTTTATATTGTTATATTTTTATTTTTATTTATATTTTATCTACCTATACAACAATTTAAAAAGAAAAAAAAAGTAATTGGCTTGCCAGATTACTTTTGCTTGTGGGCAAAGTGAATTGGATAGAAATTGCTCCTGAAGAGTTTATAATAGAAGTTTTGGAAAAAAATGAAGGATATTTCAAAGTATGAAAATAAGAAGGAATGTCAAGGCAAAAAAAAAAAAAAAAAAAAGTTGCATAAGCTCTTTAGGTAAGTTCACTTCTAGTTTTTTTCTACTGTCACATATATTATATCTATGACAGATATCTCTAAAATAAATTTGCTAAGGAATCACAAAAGCCTAATCCTGGTCTAGGGCATTTGATCAATATCTTTGTGTAGCAAATGGATTCCATACTTAACCTTGCTCTCCTACTTCGTGGCATGATGAAGCTTTGCATAGTGAACTAGACAAGGTACACTCAATTGAAAAAACTGACAAAATCTTGCTGTTATGCAATCCTGGAGGAGTAAAAATGTTTTCCCATAAGAAATTGTAAAACAGCTTATATATAGAAGCATAAAAGAGAGAAAATTCACTGAAGATTCAATGAATTGAATATTTTTCACTTAAATATTTGGTATATTTTTTCAAAATGATATATTTTTTAAATTTGCAATTTTAAGAGTTCATCCCTATATTGTCTTTACCTTCAGACTGCAGAAATAACATATATGCTATCCTGCTGTGTCTGTAACATTTCTAGAAAACCTGAGAAATACCAATATACAGAAAAAAAAATCAGCATTTGCTAAAACTATCATGCAGTTGCCACAACTATTCTTATTCTAAACAACAGAAAAACTGTAGTACCTTAAGGATACTTGATTATGCTCTATAAATCTTTGATTTTGTTTAAAAAAAAAGTAATTGCACAAAAATAGTATTAAATGGTACCCTTTAATTGATTAATTTATAATTGATTAACTGAATAACTACAGTTAAGGACAACTTACAGGTGGGGAGGAGATCTGGTGTAATTAACACTGCTAGTGAATGGGCCTTGATAGTAGTTGATACATTTCCGTGAGTACTCCACTCCATTACCAGCTGGACACTGAGAACTAGTGAATGATAGCTGCTAAAAGGACTTCAAAACACAGTTCCTAAGTACTAAGTAATTGCTTCTCTCTTCATTTTGGATCGAAAATACAGGGATTCTATCACTATAATAGCAGATCTTTGTTTATTTATTTTTAATAAAGTCTACAGTTTAATGTATTTCAGTATGAGTAGGCTATAAAATGGTGAGAAATTTAGGACTGAAACAATAATTATTAATTTAATACACACTTTTTATCTCAAAAAAAATGCCTACAGAGGAAGATATCTATTACCAATATTAGGTTTCTGGCTGAACCAGAGTTCTTGATAAATTTTTTGATTTACACAGACCTATAAATGTCTAAATAAACAAAAATTATGTAAGCCTCTTTTGCCACTCCTAGTAGTGGCCTATTTTCAAGAGATGTTCATTACATACTTCTGGCAAAATTTTGGGTGTGTTAGAATTGCTGACTGTTGCTAGATTGTAGAGTACTACCATCTTACAGAAAATGAAGCACATATTAAACAACTGAAATGCTGGAAATGGGAAAAGCCTGAGTTCAGGATTGATTTAATAGCCTATGGGGACATGGTGTAAAGTGAGGAAGTCTGACAGAAGGGGGCTAGAGTTAGATCAACATTTTCCCAATATTCTTTTTTAGCTTCACTTGTTATTATTAGAAGAAATTTTATGCTTATTTTAGACTTTATCTTTTACACCATGCTGAGAACCCCATTCACCAGTTTGAGAAATTTTCCATCTGAAGGGCAGTTATGTGAAATGGAGCTGATACAGAGCAAGACTTTTCTCAATGAGAAAACATTGGGAGAGGCAACAAATAATATTAGTCAAATTAACACTATCCATATAACCAAAAAAAAATCTCAACTTTTGAGTAAAGTACTATTAAGTGCTCAACTTTAAAAGACACTAGAAACCAAGAAAACAGAACATGTGAAGGAATTAAGCCAATAGACAGAACAATTCTAGGAATATCACTACCATATTGCAATCCTGGTTTATTTTCCCGAAAGCTACAAACTCAAAATGACATATTTTATGATTTCCAAATAAAGGGTTTGGGCACTTAGCATTGATTCCTCCATTTTCTAGCAGTAAACTAACTCACTTCCTGAACTTCATGCAAAGAATGAATTCATTCCTCTACCATGAGCGCTAAAAAGCAATATTAATTATGCAGACTAAGAAAAAATCATTACTTGTCATTTTCATATGTTACATAAAGTTCTGAAAGAGATTAACTTATAGGGCTTAGCATGTCAACAGATGGAAAATCAAAGGCTATTCTTGTCAAGAGCTTGGGTTTGGTGGGACTCCAACACTCTGTTTGTGCAAATTTGCATTTAAATTTTCTGTGGGTGTCCTATACTGCAAAGAAATACTTTAAACATACTTTAATGTTACATGCCTACAACAATTAAGGTAGGGCGTCGATAGAAATAATTTTTTTTTTTTCATATAGCATGTATCTGAGGCAGCTGTGCTTCCACAAACCCATCACTGTAAGTGATTTACAATAATACCACCTTTTACATTGCACCAGAGATAAGTAGTCATAAGGTAAACTTGGATGAGATGCATTTTAAGAAACTATTATGTCTCTCTTATGAGATACCATTTTCTGGCTGAGAAACTAGTAACTGCTCATATGAGCACTCCTTTTCTGCTCGACAGGAATGATCAGGTCAGCAAGGTCAGGAGAGGAATTCTTCACCACAGTATGGGTATTGTCCAGCTTTTAACAGTCAGTAGCAAAACTGTCAAAGATTAGCAACAAATAGTACAGTTTTTACAACACATAATTATCATGCTAGTTGACTAAGATCTGTTTGCACAAAGCCGAAGAAAGAAACTTCAAGGGAGGCACTCATTCTTTTTCTTTTCTTGGAGTCGCAGGGACTGCAAAAAGCATCTGAATCTCATCTCCTAATTGTAAATCAAAGTCTAGCAGGACATACCAGACATTGCAGACTGGTAAGTGAATGCCTGTGAGTCAAGCAAGACAATGTGAGGTTGCTTAAGGTGTTGCCCTGTCATGTTAACATGACAAACTAGTTGCAGCACTTTTCTGCTTGAACTACAAAAGGGTATGCTACTACATTCTTCACACAACAGTCAGTATAGAGAAATACATGGTCATCACATTGTGCCCACACACGTGAATAAATCTTAATCTTTCACATCCTTTTACTCTAAGTACACTTGTTTAAGAGTTCACATGGAGATACCAGGAGTGAAAAATACCTTTCAGAATATTATGCACGACAGAGATTTATAGTGTCAGATTTCACAGCAGATAGAATGAACTTAGTAGTTCATAACATAGTAGTTAATTAATCATTCCCTGGTTGCCTTATAAAAGGCAATAGTTTAACAAGTTTCTTTTTTTTTTTAAAAAAAAATAGCAAGATTCCAGGTTCTGTAAAGATAGCATTAAAATCAGTCTCGCTTGTTACAAACAAGACCTCACTATTTCACCCGAAACTGAAGTGGCAAATTAAATACTTTATCTATATTTTTCAGTCTCTTAAATAAAACACAATATATCTATTTTATTTTAATATTCAGAATTTGTAAAAATATTTATAATTTTGAAGAGTATTATAAGCTGATACCATGCCAGTTACTCCAAGAAACTAAAGGATTTTCTTCCTTCAGTGAAATATTAAAATATTTGAAATAGAAATTGAATGGATGCACTTGACTAATGACCCAAAAACTATACATATGCTTACAGCTTTTATCAAGGTAAGTCTCTTCATATCTGGACTTATCGCAGCAGCTTTACAGACTTTGAGATACATTAAGTTCTACACAAAAGTCACTGTACAAAGAAACTCTGATTCTGGAATGCCTACATAAAATTAACATCAGTAATTAGCTGAAAATTATCTATCTCCTTTGAAAGGGGCAGTGAACAAGAGAGATCTTGTTAAATGAATCATTTCCGGTAGGAGGAGATGGCATGTCTGTACTTAACAAAAATGTGTCAGGAAAGAAAGCCATATTCACCCCTTTGTAACTTGCTAGTAATCACCTTTTAAGACTAAAAAGAAATTTAAATCACCTGTATTGTTATGCTTTTCTGCCAAAGATCAAGACAAAGTACATTTTTTTACTACTTTTATGAGTATTAGAATTTTTCCTTCTTCACGATTAGCAGAAGTTTTATAGAAGAAAAAGTAGCCTCTAATGATTTCACATATTTAAATTTTCTATCTGGGAGCAGGAAATTCTGGAAGCTTGAAATCATAATTTTTTTCTCATTATCCTATTTCAAATATCAGGAAAGTCTACTTCTAGTGCACCAGATTTTGAACTGCTATTTCTTATAAACCCCTTGCCAGGACAGTGCTGCTTCAAATTTTAGTAAGAGCCATTCTCATGGTTTCTTGAGTCCTCCTAAGAAGATATTTCCAGAGAAAACCTATGTAAAAAAGCATTTGCATTTTAAATTATGTTGAGAAATGTTCCCCATGTAAAAAAAAAAAAAAAAAAAAGAAATATTTTTTGGTAGAATTGACTTTGTTTTGCTCTCGGTAAGATTTGGTATCAGACTTTGTTTGCTGTCCTACTCCCATAAAAGGCTCAACTCCTTGGACTGTTTTTTATAGCATGTTTTAACTAAAGGCAAACAAAAACTTCATTAATAAACACCTTGGATGATCTTGTCATGGTGAATGTATTTACTTCTATTAAAAAAATGAAAGTAGTGTTGTTAAAAAAAATAAGGTATTATCAGTCACCAAACAGATGTCAGACCAAATACGTGGAATATAAATTACAGATAACTATAGTTTTCTGCTATATGTATGGTAAAATATTCCAAGTTGGCCAGAGAATATGAAAACAGAATAGCTTTGGCACAAACACAATTACTAAGCAGTCACCAACACTGGTGATTTCCTTGGAAAAGCCCAATGTCAGAAAGTAGAAAGGTTACGCTAGTTTATAGTCAAGGTTAGTGACCTAGGTTAGGTTTGTGCTGTCTTTGGTCTAATCCTAATCGCAGTGATACATTAAAGCTGCTGCTCTGAAGCTACCACACAAAGTAGATTTGAAATGGCAGAGGAGAAAGGGACATTCAAATTAAGATCACTTCTATACAAGTGAAGAGTTAGCTTTTAAGTGAGCATTAGAGAATCTGAATATCCTTGATGAAACATCTTTTCTTCTAAGAAGCAGCATCCTAATTCTTCATCTTCAAAATGTAGATTGTTATCATTTAAATAAAAGCATTTATCACAATCTGTCACTTGATCAGAAGGAAAAGGAGAAATTCCTGTCTAGCCTTTCTTTTTATTCTACAAGAAATCAACAAGACTGACCTAGGCTTAAGGCATTATAGTCTCAAAAAAAAAAAGTACATAATTAAAAAGTGTAAAAAGTGAAGGAAACTCCTTTAAGTCCTTTAGGTAGGCAGTTTGAAGGTTCTCACATGTTACATGTTCTTTTAAGAAAATAATGTAGCCTAGAAAATATAACCTGGTATAGGGAAGCAGGAGATATGTTTCAGTTTGGTTTTACTATTGACAAATTAATTTTGCTTCCAGACCTCTATTTGTCTTCCACATGGGAATAGTGATTCCGTGTATATTGTAAGGTGATCTGATGTTTTAGTGTGAACACAGGTATGCTAAAATTAGGAACTGCTGCTCTGTTTTAAACATACTTTTTTTTTTTTTTTTTAATCTCCTACATTTTCAACTAATTATTCCAGACAGTTAAAAATGTTCCTGATTTGTTTTGATGATTACATGACACAGTATTTTTCTTCACATTTGTTAAATCTGCAACCTAAAATTTCTTTTAGCCATTAATTTTCTGATGTCTTTCTCATTAATGGTTTTAGTTATGAAGATATTTAACTTGTCTATGTGGGATTTTTCCATGGGTTTGTATTTTTTAAAGCCAGTTTATCTCATGACTATGTGCCATAACACACTTCAGAAATTGTAGGCAGACTGACAAGACCTAAGAAAGTTGTAAACAGATATAAGGAAGAAGGAGGAAGGGAAGTAGAACTTTCTGCTTTTCGCTTCCCATTACAAGTGTATCAAAGCAAAGAACTTTGTAATGCCATGATAATGTCTGTTTCGGGAATCAGTCATACTTCTGGGACAATAATAAAATGCAGGTTTGGATATTATTTTTATTGATTGCTGTTATTAAAGTTAAAGCTCTTAATTAAAAGAGTTGATAATAGCCTTTAGAAATTGAGAGGATAAGCCTTAACCTCAAATCAAATCCATACTGTTTGCAATCTCAGAAATAGATCTGCAGTTGGTCTTTAAAAAACATCTTTCCAGTAAGAGTCATAGCCATTGAAAGAGGCATCATCAAACAAATATAAAGTGAGACAGTTTTTGGAATGAAAATTTCTTTTTTAGAAAAATTAATAGAAATGTTATGAAAAAAGAAATCTTAAAGCTACTAGTTCTGCTGCTTCTCCAAGTGAAGAAAAATCAGACACAGTCTGGGCATAGAACAGTTCGAATGACTGAGTTAATGAATCAAAATAGTTTAAGCCACACAGTTTACAATGTAAAACCGAGCAGACTCAGATCAGACATAAACTGAATGAAGCAATGAAGACAGAAAGGCATGTTCTCCCTTTTTAAGTTATTGAAACAGACTACATAGAAATTAGATTTTGAGTCCACTGATGTTGAATTGATACATTCAATGAAAGAAGAAAAAAGAAAGAAAGAAAACCTGCTTGGATTAGTGATAAAAATATCAGCAACAACAATAATAACCTTGAAACAATAGGTCATTATCATTGGATAATTCCTTTCATATGGCTCAATCTGATCATGTCAGCCAAAGAAATAAGCAGACGGAAAATCTGGGGGTCGAGGCTGCAAACAAGATTCCTTGAACAGCTGAACTGAACCAGCTTTCCACAAAAAGTTCCCACTTCTGTTGCTGTGACTGGCTCCCTATGCAGGGCACGAGCTGAACACTGCAATTTGGAACCAAGCTTAGTAACCTACACTGTCATTTATTTTGGTTTTCTTTATCATGTCAGGTTAAATAGCTGTGATGTGAGCAACAAGGGTTTTCTCTGCAACAAAGGCAGAGTTGGCACTAGTTGGCAGGAACTTCTACCTCAGTCCCCAAGTCTCTGTAAGTCAAAACCATCAAGGTTGGCTTTAATCTCAATGATAAGAACAGCTTGGTAGATCTTCCAGCCTTGTCCTGTGATTTAAAGGTGGTGAGATGTTTTTGTTATCTAGTAAATTCATGAAAGCAGATGATCCTACCCTGTAAATCAAAACGAAAATATTCAGACATGAAGATTATCCAAGGCTTTGTTGTGTTAGAGGAGAAATGATTCACTAAAGCTTTTGATAAAATTTATCTGCTTAACCAAATTTCTCTTCCCTTTGAAGTTAACCAAACTCTTATTTCATCTTGATAGGGTTTACCAATCTTTGCAGTGATTGCTGTCTTGCTGATATCTGCGAAAGGCTTCTTATTCACTAATTGCCAAATAAAGGGCAACCCAAGTGAGGAATAAGCTCATTGGCTGCTTTTTCAATATAAACAAATTTATTTTAATATCAACTACTCCATAATAGGATTTTCTATCTATCTAACTATCTTCAGTCTTTCTGGTATACCAAATAATACCTTGTGTATTCATACACAAGCATGCATAGGCATAGACTTTCTGTCTTGTGTTGAAACAAAATGAAATAATTCATCCCTAAATATGTTTCACATTAACACAGCCCTTTTTTTGATTTTGTTGAAAATTCTCCTATGTCTTTTCTCATTTGTGGGACAATTCATTATGCAAACTGTTAAAACACAGTTGTAAGAGAAAAAAAAAATCAGAAGTACATACAGAATGTGGTACAACTGCAATGTAAATTGAAAAGACATTCCTGTTCTGTAACATATTTTCAAGCTGGCAGTTTATCAGAAACTCTTTCTCTAAAAAAAGAACCTCTCAGCCTGGAATAAACTCTTATTTAAAACCGAAAGGTCTGACCCAGCTGTTGGCATTATTCGTATGAAATATTTCACTGGCATAATCAAAAAAGACTTTAATGTCTTGTTTCAAGTACTGTCGAATGCAAATACTGCAGGCCAAGCTCTTTCTTTCAAAATAAACGAGCAGTTGCAGAACAATAAAAAGAGTTGAGGCATTTATGCTAAGACATGAAAAGCGGGATGCCAAGGCGGGTTTCTAAACCACATTCCAAGCATTTTAAATGCTTTTTGATTGTTACCACAAATCCACCGATTGTTGTGAAAAGGGTATGTGTCATCGAGCCACAGGCAAGGCCGTGAATGCATCTGGCTCAGGGTTCATGGTATTGATGTTAAAGCACCGCACAGTCACAGTTATGCAGCAACTATTCCCAGTCCCACATCACCACCCTTCTGTAGGAGCATGTCTGCCTTTCTGCTAATGGCATAAAGTAATTTAGGAGATTAGAATGAAATCATAGATTATATATATATATGTAATTCTTTCCTATATAAAACACATGCAGGCATTTAGAGTTATACAGCTCAGTGAAATTATATTTTTTCATCAGTGTCTATTTTCTGTGTCTTCAGGCTCCAGATTCCTCTAGATTTTGGCACTTTTTTGGCACTTTCCTTTTTTTTTTTTTTTTTAATAAAACATGATGGTTTTGGCTTGTTCTCTATATATATTTTGAGATGCCACTGTATGCCTCTACAAGTAACGAAGTGAGACTATAAGTAAGTAGTTTAATCCAAAACAATTCCCATATCAGCTGCTGTCACGCTCCATCCAAGTAATTGTGATGATTGCAGAGTGACTGAGGATGATTTTGTAGGTATTAATTCATTTCCCCCAAAATGTCTTTCTCTTTTCCCATCTCAAAATTTTGTTTGTGTGTGTTTTGTTTTGTTTGTATGGGAACTGTAATCCATATAAGATATCTAGAAAGGCAGTAGTCAGTCCAGAAGAAAATGATAAAAAGTACTGCACATACACATTGGTGTTGCAACTCTTGTGCATTTGATCTGTAGAGTATGAGAGCAGGGGTCCAAATACATCCTCTGTGAAATAGGCTCCTTTCATTTGGGCTGGAGAGTCTTATCAGTATGTGTATCCTTAGAAACAAATATGCATTGTTTATGAATCATGGCGCCTGCTTTTCGTCAAGATTCAAGTGTCCCTAATTCTTTTGAGCATTTTCTTGATCAAAATATACAGGAAATCAAATAAAAAATCAAATTATCATTGTAGAATTGATCTAGGAGAAAAGCAGTAGAATGATATAACTTCTTTTCTGCTTTAGAAATGACAGTAAATTATATTGTAAATTTAAAAAATCATAATAACATACTTTTATTTTTAAACTTTTAAACAGGGGAACTTTATTAATGGATCAACTTTAAATAATTCAGTGAGCATTGTGCCTTGATATTTATATATCCCGCTTTGATATTGGGAAAAAATTCCTGTTTATGCTGTTCTTGAAAATATTACGACTGTCAAGTTTGTTCCATATATTTCTGCCATGAGGAAGAAGAGAGTGTGAAAGGCGGGGGAAAACCCTGCAAAAAATTTACAAGAATCTGACTGAGCTTCCTGGAAGTTCAAAATTTGGATCAGTCAGCATTAACAAGGTCTTGAGTCATATCTTCCCTCTTTCTGAGCTGTCATTTTCTTTGTAAACAATGAAAGGGCAAAAGAAAAGCATGAGAAACTAGAAACTAAGCAGAATGCCAAACATGAACTTTGAAGTCTAACATAGGCTTCTCCTCTCAAGGCTTAGCTGACAAGATGCAACAAGCGTGTGTTATCTCGTATCTAGAGGAGAGGAGTAGGGGAGAATAAGGGGAGACATTATTTATATGTCAGTTTAACAATATGACCATGTTCTTAGGGAATTTTTTTTTAAGGCATCCCTACTGATTAGTGAAAACACAGTCTACAGAAATTGGCAGGGAGGAATCTGAAGGGCCACAGAGCTTACACTGCCCCTAGAAGAACTGATTTCCTTTTAAACTCCAGAACAGTTCAGAGAAGTCAGAAGCAAAATGTGGACACCATGTATTTGTGATTAAACATATTTTTTGTGCTTTTAAGTTACTCTTAAATTACTGTTATTTTTATCATTATTTATTGAGATGTAACTTACTATGGTTAATGGGTTCCACGTGATATATATCTATTGGGGTTAGGACCAGATCTAGAAAGATATGGGCACTACTTATGTTTTTATTCTTAAATGTGTTCTGGGAATATTGTAGACTGAAGGAGACAAAAGTTGTTTTTGAATGCTCAGATACATACAAGTAGTTAATAACCTGAGAGACATGCAGCAAAGAACGGAAGACGGTTTCTCATCCAGATGATGTAAATACTACCTGTATGAAAGTAACAGGTTTAATGGAGGCATTTTAATTCTGGAGAAAATAAAGGAAATTTAGGAACTGTATGGAGCTTTCAAACATTAAAAGCAAGCTGAATAGAAGAAGCAATGTACATGAGCAGGACCACACAAACAAAGTTTTTTCTGAAAATTAACATATGAACAGCATAATTGGAATTTTAGAACTCTTACTATTTTTTTTCCTGGTTGAGCAAACAACATTAATTGAGGTTATGTGGCTGGAAAGAATAAGACAACTGAAGGAAGGAAGGAAAACTATATCTCACAACAGGATATGCTGGAAAGAACAGGACAGAAGGGTCAAAATAAAAATGTCTGGGTCAGAGAATAAAATTCAAGATTATTTCATCTTTCTGTTTCCAGGAAATATTCTTTCAGAGAATGACTACTCGCTGTTGCTATGAGAAATTAGTTTGTAGACTGAGGGGTTAGGATGGCAGATGTGACTAGCTATATTTTGTTGCCAAGTATTTTTTTTTGTTGCATAGGAATTCCTTTTTATGAGTGGAGAGGAAGTTTTCTTTTTTCTTTTCTTTTTTAACCCTACAATATTAGACAGCTAATTTTAAAAAAAAAAAAAAAAAAAAAAAAAAAGCATAATGATAGTATTTTAAAAGATTATAGATATTTTCTTTTTGAATAAACAGGTAAGGAGCACCAGGATTGTTTCTCTGAGCAATCTGAATTCATCTTTTTGTGTATGCACATCTTGAAAGTCTTTAATCATATACCAGTCATTATTTTTCAGCCTCACTCAGTGTTCAGGATGGCACGGCTATAGAGAATCAGGGTTGAAGTGCAAGCAGTGGAAAGACCTGCTGCCATGTTCATTGAAGAAACTGCTTTATTCATTGTTTCCTAAATAAGATAAACATGACAGGAAGAACTGGGGCTGTCTTCAGTGTAATTAGGGGAATCCTAGGGCATCCAAGATTCAAACAGATAGGTTGTTGTGCAAGCCTCTAACACCAAGATCTCCACAGCTGGTCACTAATTCAGTACTTTGTATTTTCCAGGTACCCAACGTGATGCCCCAAAGACAAATTTGTGGATGTACTGTGTAGTAATAGCTGCAGTCTATTTTATGTTGTGTGCTGTATGCTGACATTTTAAGTGTTTAAGAGTGCTAATTTATCTGCAAAGATTAAGCCTGTCTAATAAAGCAGCCTAAATTAGTGGAAAGGTTTGACCTTTATTTAACCTTGTGGTACACAGACCAACAAATTTGTACAACAGAAATAATATCATCCCCCCTTTCTTTGTTGAAACATTTTCAAGATTAATTCCTCAATTTGTGAAATATTCATATGTGATAGTGATAAATGAGATTGAAAACTCACAAGGAAATTAATATTCTGCCTTAAGAGCAATGTTTGAATAATGTTCATGAAATGGGATATTGGCCCACCCACTGAACAACAACAAAATATGAAATAGCTTCTCGTTTAGGAAAAAAAAACAATCTATCCTTTGCACTGACTAGGGTAAAGTCCCCATGAGAGGCAAAAATTATATGATCATATAATTGAAAGCTGTTAAAAGCAGTTCTTTAATGTACCAGGAAATGCATTAAGATTTCAATCTTAATCCTCGCTTTTCTCAACACTTGAACGCTTGTCTCTTAGTAATATTTTTCCCATTTAGTTATTTTTGTGTTCAATTTTTATACTGTGGTCAGATAAATTTGCCCAGTACAGCTTTTAAATGCAAATTCTGTCCTTGTTAAACATTGG
This sequence comes from Eudromia elegans, assembly GCA_003342815.1. NCBI lineage: Eukaryota > Metazoa > Chordata > Aves > Tinamiformes > Tinamidae > Eudromia > Eudromia elegans. Next base: position 13,013,770 of record PTEX01000001.1, on the reverse strand, counting down.
TCTTCTATTCCCTATGCTACAAGTTTTATTGACATACATAGTTGTGTCAAGATGACTTGTCAATATTCTTTCCTCTGTTCACTTTTGGATTATTATAATCTTCTGTTTGTGACATCCAAATCACTCGCATTGCATAAGACTGCAAAGTCTTCGAAGGATTATGGCCTCTTAGTGTGCATGAGTTGAGGATAGGAAAGAAGAATGAGGCTGGCACATCAGAAGAATGATAGGAGTACTAATTTGCCAATTGAAGTTTCTTTGCACAGAGGAAAAGCTTGGATACACAACTGCTATCTTGATACAATAAGGCCAAGACAGACACTAAGGAAAAGCTTCAGGTCGTTAGGTAAATCTGTAGGGGCATATTCTCTTCAGCCCTTCCATGCCACATGAAGGAAAACTTCTTGAAAAACATGAAGCAGTAGTGCAAAAGTGAATATAGTTCAGAAGTGTTGGATTGCTTGCAAAACTTTCCCAGGAGCAATCAAGTGTTTGGTAACCCTTTCTGGAAATTTCTTCTTAAACAGGCATAAGGAAGGCAGCTATGGAAGTCCATTGCATAAGCCACCTTCTAACCACCAACAGAAAAATGGGTTCCATGTGTGTAAACATAAAAGGTAAGGGAAAAACAGAAATAAGCACTTTGACATAATTAGTAAGCTGAAACATCTGGAATGTGAGGAACGTGTAAATCTGCCTGCAAAATGCCAGGGTCAGACTGAGAAGTGGGCAATGAAATACATAGCTAATCCAACTATCCCTTAGCCAGATCATTCACTCCTTTTAAGCCCTTTAAGAGATATTTACAAGCTTGGTGTGCGGCAATACCAACTGATAGGATTCCTACTGGTGAGGCAAATTCTACAAGTCAAATGTTCTGTTTATTTTTAATGGTAATGAATTTTCATAGAAAGACAGCTGTTTATGAACTGCAGGCTTGACAATGTAAGCCCTTCCTCATTTACGTTAGCCAGATTTCATACTGTTGTAAGATATCAGCAAAATGCAATAATAGCAGGTAGCCTTTTCTCAGACGTATGGTAGGGTGAGGAACTAATCTATACACTTGTAATTTTAATGACCACTAAAGATCAGAGTGTTATGCATACTGCATTGCATTTACCTTTGCAATTTACAGCAAGGTAATCAGATAGCAATTTTAAAGTTCAAACAGAGAAGGAAATGTTTCCAACAGATAACACTTTTTATAGCTACTCCCATAACAAAACACCACAAACTCTGGAATGCTTCCAGTTCAGAGGAATGTGAATGACTTCTGGACATACCTGCAGCAATTATGATGACTATCATAAAAGCACTAAAGAGATTGTGATAAGTTATATGTGGAGGAAAGTGACTACAACAGCAATTAAAGTCCACCCATGACAAAACAGAGATTGAACAGTGTCATGTTTTCAAACTGGGAAAAGGTTTGTCAGTTAGATTCCTATGTCAATTTTAACCTGTTTCCTTCTGTCTAATGGTGATTGCATTGTATAAGACAGACCAAGAAGAAACAGGACAATTAGCAGTTTAAATTCAACATTGACAGACTCTTTGGACAACCTGCTCTGAATTCAATTTGAGGATTGCACCAGGTGTCCCTTCCTAATGTTATCCATTTATTTCTTGGACATCAAAGCTGTATTCCAAATTAGGCTTTAAGTACTGTCAGAACAGGAAAGTACTTGGCGATGTGTTTGTGGAGTGCTTGCTATTCAGATTGTAGGTGTTACTACAGTTTCAAATCTAAAGTAATATTTTACCTATTTTTTTTCAAAAGCCTGCTTTCCATTAAAATTTTCATGTTCACAGAAAAAAAGTGCTAGAAGTCATTGTTTTTATGTTACATAAACAGATTAATAAAGGGCATGTTCATGAAAGATGATCGTGCTAGGGAATAGTAAAGGTAGTTTATTACATAACTGAAAGAGAAAATCTATACTGCTTTGTTTTAGTAGCTTTCAAAAGACACGCATATAATTCAACATTATCTCAAGGCTATTTGAAAAATATCAATGTCATTCAGTGGTATCTCAACACCATTAAACTACTCTCTGATAGTAAAGAGTTTGCTGGAGGGCACTGGAGGCCATTAAGGGAAGTAACTTTTGCTTTCACAATCCAGTTAATTCTGCAGAACCGCTCAAAACCTACTGAGGCTACTTTAACAATCTCATTCAAGCACTCTGTAGTTCTCAGAATTCAAACTGTGCACTATCTTAGGAGTTTTCCAAATATTGCAAGAGAGCAATTACACACACCAAAGTATTGTGGTTATTAGTCACCATCAGTTATACGATGCGTGCACTTTTGAGTGTATTTAAAAGCGAAAGTAATATTACAAATCCTCACACTGGGAATGCTCCAGAAGGGAAATTTTGGATGATTTTTCTTTCCTATGAATTCATATTGCCTCATTTTCTGTAAACCCTGTACATGAGATTTTCCTTATGTTGTTCTCAGAATACTAGAGGTCATATCATGCCTTCTCTACTGCGCATATGAAGGAAACTCTTTCAAGTTGCTGTGGGACACAGTCCTGTGAGGACTCCCTGTGCATGGCTCACACTGCTTCCATTGAAATCACACGTCTGTGCAGGTATGACGCTCTGCAGAGACAGGTGCCTTTTGCAGGAAGAGAGTCATTTCCCATTTATTTGCTAGGAGCAAACTAATAAACGTTTCCAGCAAGGAACTCTTAATACAAGTATGTTTGCCAAGAGACATTTCCTCCCTCCCTGTTTACAGTTATGAAGAGGTATTTTGTTTAAGTAAAGAAATAAATGAGCAGGTTTCTGTGTTCCAAGATAGATTATCAGATGCTTGAAGTAAAAGGAGGAGGTGTGTGGAAGGCCATTGATAAAGTATTTCCTTTACGTCTCTTAGGCAGGCAGGTGTGAGGAACATCAGGGCAAACTTCAGTGCAAAAGATCACTTGCAGGAAACTACATCCACCCACTTAGAGCACTTCCCGAAATCCATGAAAACAGATGGATCGTTTCAAATGATTTCTGGACATTTTGAATCACTCTTTGCAAATTTCAGCCTGTGCTCTGCAGATTTTTTTTTTTTTTTCCCCTTGGTAACAGACCATTCCCACTTTTCTGCTCATCATTACCATTGCAAACTGTTAATTAGCTGCGCTGGCTGTGCTGGTGGGATTTGCTTTTCAAAGGGAATGTTGCAGCGTACCTTTCCTGTGCCTGGGATTCAGTGCAACATGTCCCCGTCTTTCTCTCCAAAGAACTGACTGACACAGCTGAAGGATGGACAAGCTTGGGTGGACAAGCAGGAACAAGTAGCTATCAAGAGAAGATGAAGAAGAACAAGAAGAGAGTTTAGGAGTGTCTTAAGAAGACACTGTTGCCCAATAAGTAGCCTCATTCTAATTTGCCTTATAATTATATGATTGAAGGCAACTAAAGTTAGTTAAGAATGCGAATAAAACTTCTACGCCAATTTTAAAAATAATATCTGCATCTGTAACTGAGGAAAGAGTGTTGGCTGCAGAAGGAATTGAACTGGTAGGCATTTATATTTGAAAGTTAATTTTAACATAGTTTCTGATAAAATTTAGCCTGAGATTAAAAGTGACTCATGGAGATTCTAGTGCTTGGATATTCATAACAGTAAATGCTGCACCCTATATTTTATTGTAAACATTGACATTTGCTCGTGCTTGCTGTGCTGCTTATTCAGCTCAGTTATGCAACTGGGTAAGCAGAATGGCACAAGCTGACATAAGTGAATAATCAGTAGATTCTAAAGCGTAAATAGGAAAGATTGCGTACCACCTATTCACTAATCAGTGGCGGTCCAGCTACTTTCTGAAAACACCTAAAAATAATTCCAAATGTCTAAATTTGAAACCTTCAGCATCTTATCGTAGAGCACCAATAGATATGCTTTTCAGTGAATAAAAATTGGTGAACTATGTTGTTCATAGCTTTAACCGGAAAATGGTATTTTAGCTATCTGCTTACAGTATTTCAAAATATAAACCATCTTACACCTATATCATGAATTATACCTGTCACTATCACATTACAGTAGGAGAATAAGTCACTTTTGGGTTAATTTTATATAATGTGCCAGGAAATGTTTTGAATTTTAGGTTATATCGCTAACATGATATCAGGTTACATTAGCACACAGTTATATTTACATAACAAACTATTAAACTACATTGGACAGTGACCATAATCTGTTTTCATTCTTGTCCAGTTAGTCTTGGCTAATGAGCCTTAAATTAATGAGCAAATACATCTCTCACCAACATAATTCTGAGTAATCCCACTGGGAGCAAAATTTGCATGCTGACAGGCACTGAGGTGAAACCCTGTAGAAAATAAGGCTGAACATTCATTCAGCAGAAGTTATTTGCATACATCTGTATTAGGAAAGCTTTGGGGTTTTTTTTGGTTTTTGGGGGTTTTTTTTGGGTTTTTTTGGTGGTTTTTTTTTTTTTTGGATGGTAGAACAGGTTCCTTGTATGAACAAATAAGAACTATTTGCAAAAGGAAACACATTTTTTTTGAAGACTTACAGACTTTTCCAGCCTGACACAAACAAATGAAAACAGGGAGGGAACTGAGTTAAAACTATTGCATATTGAAGTAACTTTTTAAAGAGGAGGAAATAACAGGAATTGCAGCATGTGGTCTACTATCCTATGCTGAACTTCCTTTTTTTTTTTTGGTGAATCAATCTACATTTTCACTATCATAAGGCAAACATTATGGTTTGCACTTTTTATAAATAATGAAATCAGCTTCATCAATATTTTACTAGGAACATCTGCATATCTTTAGTTTCTCCAGGTGCTGATCAGACAAAGGAAAGTCACTGCCACACAGTGAGAGTTTGGTTTTTTTTTTGTCTTATTTCTTTAGGAGAAAAATTACCCACCAAAAAGACACCATGAAGTGCTTAGGCACATAAAAAAGAGGGAAATATACAGGAGTTCTGCATGCAGCTGATTGCTGTGGAAAGCCTTGGAAGTTAGGAAGGAAAAGTGGGATGATGTATTCTGGACTTACATGTTGCATTCAGAATTTACAGTGTCTTCAGAACACACCACTGTTTGTTCATGTACCAACACAAATTCCCCAAGTAAAATAAGATTATAGTGTGCATGATAGAAGAGTTAGGCCTGTTTGCCATTAGTAAATCTTGGGCTGCTTTCCTTTATTTTGTAGTGAGTTAGACAGATTAATGCAATTCTACAATTATTACTGGACACTAATGCAGAAATAGTTATATCCATTAAAACATGTAACATGTTAAAATTTTCTGTGCAATTAACACTGCTAATGGAACCAATAGTTTATGTATTTTAGCACCTGAAATTTCTTATAATTATGTCCTGGAAAATGCCAGACTACTGTTTTGTTTGCTTGGTGTACATAAGCGTGCGCGTGTGTGTGGTGCATGTGTGTGTAGACCTAACATTCCTTTAAATTTGAACTGGTAATTCTCTTCTAAGCACCTACCCTTCCTCACTTTACACTCAAGTACTTCTGTAAAATCTCCACAAAGGAGGTACTGAAGGGATAAAGCATTGCCTTTTATTCTGTACCTCACTCCTGTTGCACCTCTGAGCACGTAATTCTTTTGGTTTAGGCATATTACAGACCATGCCTGTGAATTTTATAGCTAAATAAAACCTCATGTTTTCTTTTTATTTTATTTTAATATTGAACAACAAAAATACTCAATTCAGCTCTCTCACATCAGGTAAATGGTTTACAGTAAATCAAAGAGAATTGATTTAGCTAGAGGAGAATACCTTAGCAGAAAAAAAGTGGAGGACTTCTGTCTTCCGTGGAAACTCCTAAAAGACTGATAGATTTCATGTGGTGTGGGTAAAACTATAACACCTAAAGCTGCTGAGGCTTCATGGATAGCTGTGCTGCAAGGAGATCCCAAGAAAACTTCTATATAAATTATGCCAAAGATGTTTGATCGGAGGAAGTCAGGGTAGAGCATTAAGTGCTGTTAAAAACATTCTCTCCCTCTAAGGCTGCTCTGCCTCTACATTTTTTTTCTACTCTAGGAATTTTCTCTAGCATACTTACATAAGTAAGTACATATTAGGAGCATAGAAGAAATCATACATTTTACTAACAGAGTATAATATAATATAAACCTCAATTGAGCACAATTAACTGGCAGGAAAATCCTTTAATTTTTAACTGCTGCTTTCCTAAGCAGCAGTTTGTGCTGCTTAGGGAAGATGCCCTCTGGGTTTTATTCCTCCTCAAAACTTTGGGAGACTACATCTAAACTAGTACTGGTGGAGAGGAATACACACTATTAAGAAACAATTCATACGATCTACTTTAGAGAATTAAACTTTTTTTTTTTTTTCATTACCAAGAAAAGCCATAGGGGACCTAGGATTCACACAACCAGTATTAGGTGTCCGCAATAATTGTGAGTTAGGGTTTGCTTCCTTAATTTAAATGCAGTCTGTAAAACTACATTGAGATACCCAAGAGTATGCCACATATTAATGTGCTGCTAACAAATATAACACAGAATCTACCAAGAACTCATGGTTTCCTGTCTGCAACAGTTGTAGACTAGACAGGGTGCACTGAACTAAGAATAATTGTTTGAGGATTTCAGTAGCTTCTGACAGCCCCACTTCTTCAAAAAATAAACCTCTGTTATCTCATATTATAGCTTTCTATTAAAAGAAATTTTAATATGCCTGTTCAAATTCTAGAAATTGTAGAAATAAGTGTTATAATTGTAGGATAGCATTTTGGATCAATGTTATTAAAATCATTCAATAGTACATACATATAAGCTAAAAAAAAAAATTATCTCACTGATATAGTGTTGTTTATATATATATATATACACACACATGGTTCTGAAAGTTGCATTGAGCAATATGAAAGCAAATTTAGAAAGTGCTTTCTAAGATTTCCAAGATTATCTTGGAAACACATATTAGATTTCATGTCTTTGGGTAGTCCTGTTGAATTTAATGAAATTACTAAATGGTCTGATAAAAGTCCTACTAAAAATAATGGAAAGATTTTGATAGATTTAAATGGCCCTTATCAGGTCCCATTCATCTGTGTGTTTTCAAGGTCAGAGCTTACTTTCTTATGTCCATCTTTTGGAACAGTCCCAACCTGTGTGTATTTCTCTGTAAAGAGATGACCAGCAGGACTATGTTGCTTCCCACATATCCTTTGCAGTCTTGGAAATAAAATATCAGAGAGTTATTGGCCTCAAAATCCAAGACAAAAAGTTATCATAAAGATGTCATGTATATCTTTATTTCATTTTGTAAACAGAGGAAGCTTGAACAAAGGAAGACGAAGACATCGAGATCTGGACTAAAACATTTGATGTTATTGGACAAGATACTGGGATTTTAAATCTCAGTCTTACAGTGAAAGCTCATGTAACATATGTATGTTGGAGACCTTTATTTCCAATGACATCTGTTCTGTTTAGCACTCTTTTCTCCATGTGTAGACCACAGATGGACTGGCAGGCAACTAAGTATCATCTGCACACAGAGGATTTATTTTTTAGTATGATAATGATATATAGGGATGATGTACACATTTTGAAGAAAAGTCATTTGCCAGCAAAAGTGCTACTTTAAATATCTGGGCTAATCCTCTCACTGTTGATCTGCAACAGCAAAGGAAGACCAGCACTCTTTTGGCTGATATGCTGAAAGGATGGAGAGCCAAATCCTTGGAGTAGAATTTATAAGACCAAAATACCCGACTCCACTACAGGGTGTGCTTTTTATGATGCCTATTAAGCTTTAAAAATGCATCAGCAAAATGTAATGTCTTTCACGGAAAAGTTGCAACAAACAACCACATGAGATTTTGAAGTCAAAGGAGACTTTTATAGAAAATAGTCTTGTCCCTCACCTTCCTGCTATACATACACTAACTTGGATGGAAGTCAGGTATACAAAGCTCTGCAGCCCTTGAGCTGAGACTTGAATCATTACTTATATTTATAAAGTGCTTAGATGCTGTGCTAATACTTAAAGAAAAAATATAATCCTTTACACATTAGAGTCTTAAGGATACATTTTTACTAGTAAATGCTGTGATCAGAATCTGATCTGTGCTGAAAAAGCATAGTTGATGCTAATATGGCTAATCTTTCTTACCTTCAAAACTGCTTGTTGTAAATGATCTCTGGCCTGCACTAACCGTAGAACTGTACAGCAAAATTGTCAGGGAGACTGTTAATTAACATGGACTCTGAACAAGTGACGATCTGAACACCTTAGCAGTGCCTGACCCGTAAATTGTCTTTGAGCTGAGTAGGACTGCTGAAAAAAACTGAACGAATGTAAAAGATCCATGCTATTGCTATCACAACAAAAGGAATTGTGAAATAATTGTATTTTTCAGAAATCCCTCTGAAAGCATTTTGACATCATTTCAGTTCCCTTATAACATGTTGTACTTTATTGTTTCCTGTGAATGTCTTGCATTTTGCCCATTAGAAAGAAGAGTCAGCTTGAAAGGGTCAAGTATCCCAAGGAAAGTTCCCTTTAACAAGATAGCTGGTGCTAACTAGCTATAACAGAACTTGCTTTGTGGACAGGTTTTAAATAGCCATTTTATCCATCTTACTGATTTCTCCATTATATTTACAAATTAGACAACTGCAATTTGCTATTAGATATTAAATTTTGCTAGTAAAATGTTTTCTTTCCTCAAAACACATTAAGGATCCATTGGAAAGGAAACCAAATTTGGAGTTATTTCTTAAACAAGCAAAGACTTCTAGCAGTTGCTTTAAAATAATTTTCCCCATTGTTTGTATAAATTGTTAATATGTAAATTTGGATAAAAAATACTTTATTCACCCCTTATTTTAATGAATACATGAGTGAAAGTGAATACTTGTATTCTTTGTCTTCAAAATGGCCATTTTTTTTTCTTCTGAGTCTCTTTATCTCTTTCTCTCTCTCTGATGTGGATGTATGCCACATCACCACTGGCTCAAAGCCAAACACAGGTCTTTGAGACTGTGTCTGCCTGCTTCATTGTTCCAAGGTGGCTTCACAGGCTGTTTGTATTCAGTTGGATATGGGCTCTCAGGCACTGTATTTGCATTTCTCAGCATTTTCCAAACCATTTCACTGGAGACAGTAAATATTAATTAATCGTCTTGGAGTTTGTCCAACAAATTGCCAGTGAGATACCTCCGGTGTTAGTAGACTTCTTGTAACACTTAGTTTGTACAGTGTGTAGCATTTTGAAATCCAGAATCACCTTTCTGAGATAAAAGCAAATATATATTTTATATATATACTCACATGCATAAATACATGTATATAAATACTTACATATGCACATGCACACCTGGTATTTTTTTAAAGTTTAAAACCAATATTCAGATTTTTAAGCAGTACTTAAGTGTTTTTTTCTAAGTCTTTCTTCTTTTAACTCACATCCTTTAACTCACAACTGCATACAGGTGACACTATCAAAAAGCAAAATCATGGCACAGATACCTCTTAAGTATTAGTCGGTAACTTTCAGAAGCCTGAGTTCAGAGGCTTATTATATTCTCATAAAATGCAATGAGAATGGTATAGCTATTATCAGATAATTCTCTGAACAAGGCAAAGACAAGTGTCCCACCACCAGTCACCATATCTCCAGTAACATTCTTCAGTTATCATAAAGCACCCATTATGCTGATTTTATATACTAGACATGACAATGATGTCTTGAGACCTACTGTCCATACTTGGTAAATTAGCATGGAAGGTATCTCTGACTAGGTCTCAGATACCTAAAGGACATTCTCTTGAGAGCTAAGGATCTATCTTAGAGGCTTATAACAATTTAGAAAAGCATGTTTAAAACTTGCAAACCATTACTTTTTTTCAAAAGGGAATGACAATGACATCACTATTTGTATCTTGTGGCTTTCAACCTGTGCTCCAGCCAACATTATTCTAGTTTATGGAACTAGACACATATTTCTTCAAAGCTTCTCATTTCCATAATAAATGGTTACCTTTGTGCATTCCAGCTTGCCAACGCACCAATATCCTACTAAAACTCAGTCTCTTTCTTTAATAGTCATGATATACAGTTCCAAGGTCTTCCCTTTGAAAAGTATATTTCCTGAAAGATATTTTCTAGGTTAGTATGATTTATATTGCTATGTTTTACCAACTTCTTTCATTTTTTTAAATCAACTCTAATAACTTTAACTGAAGCAATGACATCAGTAGTACTTTATTTGAATGCAATTAGCAGTAGATATTGTTCTCATTTTCCTGACAGTCAACAGCACAGAGCAACTTAGTTCTTCAAATTCAACAGTTTCTTTACTTGCTGTATTATAGTGAATATAATTAATTTTACTCCATCAGCTTTTAATCTAGTATCTATTCTGGTGCTTACTTTTACTGTAATGTTTCCTCAAAAACTGTATTAATCATACCATAGAATTGTTTATTCTTTCCCTGAAGAATTCTACTTGAGTTAGGCAGGGTGTTTCACTACCAACTTAGTCAATTCCTACCAGTTTAACCTTGAGACCAAAGGCTAGTGCTTGCCTCTGCATTTAAGGTAGAAAATATTCAGTGTTTTCACAGTCTTTACAGGGGGATATTGCCAGGTGTTTCTTTTTGCTTGCCTTCTTAACAGTTGTCAGTTTGGTTAGTGTTCAGGGATTTAATAAAGTTAGCATTCCAAATACAGTTATGAGTATTGTATTAATCTATTCAGCTCTATCTAACTTGACCTGAGTCAGATTGCAGAGTCTCCTTATTAACAACTTTGATCACTTTCCACCTGGCTGGGTTGATGTAGACTAAATCATTCCGAATTCCTATTTTTGCATGAAGGAATGCTTCCACACAGTCATAATCCGTGTTCTGTTACCCCATCACCATACTATCTGCACACCTCACACTCATTACAGAACCTTATCAAGGCAATAAACAAATATCTTGTTTTTAAAGATGAGACACTGACATACTCTAAATGATTAGTCCAAGGTAATCATGGGAATGTGTCGGCACTACATACTACAGTGAAGGGTAGAAATACCCAGAGTATTCCTACTTTTCTCAGCAGGATAAATTAGCTTGCAGGATTTCCCTCTGGCCTCATCTGAATTGTTTTTGATATTTAGGTGAGGTACTTTGCATATGTCTAAACTGTTCTGTACAGCAGGATGTTATTTTTTAGGTTTAGTCTAATATGGAGTTATTTAGCAATAGCTGTTGCAGAATGACTACTTTGTAATAATCATGTGTGGACAAAAGAGAATAACTTCAAAAATTGATAAAATTAGCACTAAAAATAGTTTTAAAATTCAACTTATTTTACGAGTGTATGTAATTCCTTTTAAAATGCAGGAAAGTAAACAATAAGATATATAGCTTTCAATAAAGAGAGTAAAGCATCTGCAAACCCTGAAAAACCTAGTGTCTCTGCTTTAAACTATACTTTCCCAAAGGATTTCCTTTAGAAGGCGTATGTGCTGTGGATGAATCAAATAGTTATCATGCAGGGCCTGAAGATGGTCTGATAAAATGGTAGCAGCTACAGGCTATGTATAACTCTTCATGTAAGAGAATTCCAAATTTCTGGAATTGTTGAATAATGATATTAAAGGAAAGCTCCAGGATACACAGGATACTGTTGAAGGTGTTTTGGTTTTTTGCTTTTTTAAAATCTGTTTTCATTTGCAAACCAGAATAGTGGTCAGACATTGTAAAGAACAAATGCTCTCTTCCTGCACTCTGATGATGTGGACAAGGACACTCATTGTTTTCAGAATTTTACTATTTTCTATATGTGTGTCTTCAGTGTTTTCTTCAAATCTAATTAAAACATATCCATTCAACTACAGAAATTTTCAAAACATTATATCTGCATTTCTCCTATTATGGTATTGCGTGAAGAATCCAAAACTGATTCTCAAAGTTGTCTGAGAATTATGGATGCCCTTTGGCACATCAGTTTCAGCATAAATTCCAAAATCAGGCACTAATTTTCAATGCTTGAATTTTAGTCCTTAATTTTCACATCTAGAAGAAGATTTCTAAACTGTTGAGGGATTGTATTTCAAGTGGAAGAAGGGAACTGGGATTCTGATTACAGAAAGAGCTAAATCATTCAAGAGTTAAATTCACTTTCCTATAACTTTGCCTGTTTTACTTCTTCTGCTTGCTAGGCTTCATCAATTTAAATTCTAATAAAAATTCAAAGGAGGGATGGAGCTGCTCAAAACCTCCAAAAGTCAAATACTTGGTGCCTTGGATTGGGATTAATGCTCTGGAAATTTTAGCCTTAACTCTGTTTTTCACACTTTTAGACACATATGAGACAAATATATGGCAGTTGCTATGCTATATGACAAAACTTGAGAGAAGAGAGAAATATTTGAAAGACATGCTGTTCAGTCAGTATTGTCTGATACATTGCAAGGTAACTGGAAGACTAAAATCTTTAATGCTGGTGTGACACTTTGGAGTGACAGGGAAGCTCCTCACTTTCATGAAGATGTGGTGTGCATGCTTGTTTGCCTATAATTGGTACATGGCTAAAATAGCACAGCTGCTGTAAATAACACAGCTCCACTGGTTTCAGGATGTACAATCTGTGGATTTCTCAACATTTCTTGTCTATGTAGTGGTGCTGTGACTTGAAAAGCAGGAGATGTACTGATTTAGAAAAATGCTCTGAGATCTTTACGTGAAAAGATTTATAACACTTCTCCCTCTTCACACTTTACCCTGATGCTAAATAAATTCAGTAAGGTGACTAAAGAAAAAAAAATCTCACCTTGTAATCAGGATGTTTGTCTTCCATCTGCCTCAATGGAAAGAAATATGTACAATAAATGTGTATGCATTTATGCATATTATATAAATATACACACATATTAAGTAGCATCTCCTTTCCTCATTAGCACTCATGTGTTTTGGCAACCAGTACAAAACAAACAGGTGGTCCGTTATGAACTGATAGTGTTGTCAAAGTCTGAAGAGCTGAGGGAAAAAAGTCACGGCTTGCTTTCAGCCAAACTCTGCATAATTATTATTGGCACTTACTGCAATGAAACCTGTCAGGGATGGAAAGAAAGATATGTCACTGTGTCTGGCCAAATACAGTAGAGATGAGAACAGAAATGTTTATAACTCATTTTTATTTAAAGTTTTCCTGGTGGAAAGCCCATCTTATTATACTGCCATGTTTGTTTCATAAGGCATTTACACTTTATGAATTTTAATAGAAAGCCAGTTATGTTACAATAATCTATGAACATCTGATGGAAAACTAACTGCTAGTGACCACATGTTGTGTCTGGATGGTTTCTCTAGTCCTGTATCATCCTAATATTCAATCATGTTTCAATATTCAATTCAAGATGTTTCAAGGAAAGTTGTGATCCCTCTAAAATGTACTTACCCAAACAGTTCTATATATAAGAAGGGAATTCCTTCCTGGTTCTCCTTGTTATTCAAGTTGTGCCATGCAATATGTGGATAAGCAGACCCTGTAACACTGCAACTTCAGCCTCTGTTCTAATCGTTCTCAGTATGCTATATTTAAATGCTTCTCTTGCTGAATAAGAATTGAAATCTGAGGAGAAATAGTGGTCTTCATAATAATTTATCTGAGACTTCATGTGTTAATTATGTGATGAGTAAATTAATGTCTCTCTTTATAATATTTTTTAATGTCATTGATCACACAAAAAGATCTGTGTGGAACTCAACCCTTTGTAAGACAATACCCCACAGTATGTTCCTGCTACTAACATCACAGACAGCAGTGTATCTCAATCTGTACACAGCCCTGACCACAATAGCAAAAAGGAAAGGACAGAATAAGTCAGAATTGGAGAAAATTAAGTCTCCTTAGCATGCTAAATGATGGAGCTAATCAAACAGCCCATGAAAAATAAACTCTGATGGGTTTAGATTGAATGTCAATGTTCCTTTTCCTTCGCAGTTGGCATACCTGAGAATCACAACTGAGACCTACACTACTTTTCCTACAACCATTCTTGCTAGTGTTAACATAGAATAGCTTATCTATTAGAATATTTCTATCTATATTCATTTATATATCATACTACCACAGAATACTTGACAAAAGGTGCAGTTTTTACCCTTTTCATAAATTATCATGTTCTTAACAGAGTATCAGGATCATGGCTGGAGCTGGACTTTCCTTTCTATACTCTTCAGAGAAACGACAAGAAAATAAGACCTGCATATTCTCACTTTGGACTCCATACTGACATTTTTTAACATATGCTTATGTCTAGCATATCTAGTGCTAGTCTGCAAAACAGCATGGTGAGTGCTAAATTGCCAAGAACTCCTCCCTGAGTTTCATGTGCATACATACAACTCTCATGTAGACCTAAGTGAAAAACTCAACCAAACCAGCCTTCTTTGAAACACAGAACATACTAAAGATACAGAACTGGGAGGAGTGGCTGATACACCAGATGGTTGTGCTGGTGTTCTGAGTGACCCCAGCATGTTGGCAAAATTGTCAGAGAGGAACCTCAAGAAGTCAAACAAAGAGAAGAGCAGAGTGTTTGTTATACCTGAGGAGAAATACGCCCCATGCATCCTCCCAGGCTGATGCATCCTAGGCTGGAGGATGACAAACCAGAGAGCAGCTTTGCAGAGTAGGAACTAGGGTCCTGGTGGACAGCAATTGGGCTGCATTAAGAATAATGTTGCTAGTGGGCCAAAGGCGATGATCCTTCACTTCTGTTCAGTATTGGACAGACTAGACTGGAGTACTCAGTACTTTGTCTAATTCTGGGCTTCCCAGTACAAGAAAGATATCAGCGACTGGTATATCTGTCACATTAAAAGAGGCTGAGAGAGCTGGAATTGTTTGGCCTGAATAATGAAAGGCTCAAGAGGGCTCTTATTAATGTTTATAAATACCTGATGATGGGTGTGGAAAGAGAACAGGACTCTTCTCAGGTGTGCTCTGCTCAGGGGCACAAACTGAAACAGAAAATTTTGTCTAAGCGCAAGAAATCCCTTCTTCACTGTGAGAGAGGTTGAACACTGGTACATAGGAGTTGCTGATTCTCCATCTCTGGAGACATGGTCCTGAGCAACACGTTGTAGGTCACAGTGTCTGAGTAGAGTGGATGTGGACTCCAGAGATCCGTTCCAAGCTCAATTGTCCTGTGATTCTGTGAAATCAAGGCCAGCTCTTCAGATAATGCTTTGTTTCATCTACTTTTTCCTAGACTCATCCTGAAGAAGGATGCTTCTGTATTTGTGCCTACAATTATGCATTTACTGTGATAGACTTTGCAAGTAGTTTCCTGATAGAGCAGTTCTGCAATATACAAATAATCTTTCAGTAGAATGCTAAATGCAGTTGCAAAGATGATTTCACTCTTAAATTAATCTGATCAACTTTAATATAACACTAGCCCTTTTACTACAGTGTATGATATAGAAATTACAAATTTACATTTTTAAAAGATATATATATATATACACAGACACTGAATTATTATATATTTCATTACACTAAATGTTTTGTTCTTTGTGCACACCCTTCCTCTTTTTCCCTCTTTGAAAAAAAACAAGCAAACAAACAAAACCCAGAACAATCAAAACACAAAAAGTCTGGTGATGTAAATTTGTGTCTGGGTTTCTAAGCATGAGAGAAATTTATGACAACCAGTAAAACTGGTGTTGCAAAATTTTGAAAGGAAATATCTTATTTTGTTTATTGTAAATATATGTTTGTTAATGTTTGTTAAGTGACAACCTTGTAAGAGAGAATAAACAAACAAAAAAACCCTTCTATATACTTACATAAAGAACTTCTAAATTACATTTCTCCCTCACTGTTTAGGCTACCTTTTCATGTAGATGTTGATCCAGGGGAATCTGGAGACTACTGTTCCCACTTGTTTTTGCCATTTTGCTATCCAATCAAAACCTTTTCCAGCTTTCAGATTTGTCTGTCTCCTTCAGTGAAACATAGAAGTTTCTGGACAAGATGGTGCCAAGTACGCAACAGGTCAAAGTATGAGCAATTTAACTGTTAGAGATTTTAATTTTATAGGCTTTGGCCTTACCAGTTAAATCACAAACACTGCGACTGTTGAAATGACTTTGAGCTGCCATTGATTCTTGTGTGAGCAAAAAAAGCATTCCAATAGGAAAGCACTAGCTAATCTAACACAGGCTTTCTTGCAGAAGTGGTCTGCTACTTTTAGTACAGTTCTGAAATATAGTGCTATCCCAGTCCTTCTGAGCCCTGTTGGAGACAGAAAAGTTAGTGTTCATAAACATACTAGCTGGTTTATAAAATAGTGCATGTAACTGTAAACAGTAATTTTGTTCTATCTTAGGTAATATGCACAAGGTAGTAATCTCTGGCACAGTGTTATGCGATGAAACTGAAGAATCATAAAAACTCCATGCAAAACTAATGTATGTATATATGTTCAAGACATGACTAGAGACAAGGACAGTTTTTGTCGAACTTTTTATCATAACAATATATCCTATTTTATTGAAAGAGGATCCGTATACTCTTCAAATATTCCTGGGTCAAAGGCACACAAAAAACAGTATGAGCCTTTCAAAACCAATGCTGTAATCACTGAGATGTAACTGGGAAGTTACATCTACCTTAGCATTTTAGTTTGGCTCGGGGTGCACTTTTTTTTGAAGAGATCCTCTCAGTCATCCTTTCGTCCATTCTTGTGATGGTCCACACCACAAAGCTGTCTCCAGGCACATGAACTGGATTCTTTCAGATGAAACTAGACTGAAAGCAGAGCTCTAGGAGCACACCTAACACACTGCAGCCACTACTGAGGACTGAGCACACACTGCCAGGCAGTAACCTGACCCTGCAACATAGATGGGTGGGCTTCAGCAACAGCTGTGCTTCCCTGCCCACATCCATTGCAGTGCTCTTGTTGCTCACGTTAGCGTAGTGCAAGTGAACTACTTCCTTGTCTGACCAACTCAGGTAAGAAAAGAAAGGGCTGGCCTTGGTCTCTAGAAAAAAAAGCTTATAAATATATAAATGGAAGGAGGTATTTCCTTAGGCACCTCTTTGCAGCCAGATGATTAAGGTCCCCTCTTCAACATAGTTTAGACAGTGGGCTTAGTGTCCTGGATTTTATGGTTCCCATTTTTAAGTACTGAAATTACGACAAGCCATTACAAACAGATGAAGTACCTGATTCAGCAACAGTAAAATCACAAAATACTAAGCATCTGAAACTTAGTAAGTTAGTTCATGTACTTCTGAGTACTACCTCCAAATAAGGTGCTAGAGTTTGAAGATGGCGTTCAGAGAAATTTCTTCTAAGACGACGACACAGATCTTAGTACTCCATTCAAGTAATCAGTGAAATCAGCTAAGATAACCCATGCTACCCTGCGTTTGCCACTAAGAACATTCATGTAAACAGTAAGTCAGCTGATGCACTTGTTACCTAACTTTTGCTTGTTTGTATGTCTGAGCTCTTTGTGGAGATACTGAAATTACACAAATGTGGTTATAATGCTGCCCAGCTTTCCTGGTTGTTTTGTCACAGGGTACTGTAGGTTTTGTAGAAAACGACAGGTGAGAAAATACAAGGCCCTCACAACAGAAGCCTGTATCTTTGCTGCTAGGTTTCTACTTGATAGCTAACTGCTTTGTAAGTATATGTCATGACTGTCTGGTTTGAACTCAAACCCATCATCATGTAAGCACTCGAAGCTGCAGCAGATATTTGGTACTAAAAATGGCATAGATTTCTCTGAGTACAGCACTCGATGGAATAAACACTACCCAATTTTTCCTTCCACAGGAAGTGCATAGTTTAAAACAAGATGTTTTCTCTCCTCTTTAAGTTGCAACAGGAAAAATCAGTCCCCAACTGAATTAAAACACAGATTCAATGTTTCGTCTTCTTTCTGCCTCATGAGAAGCAGCAAATATAGAAAGAACAGGAGGTCATGTTTAGTGATATTAGGAAAAGTTGGGGCAAAAATCCTTATATGGCCTGAAGATTTCTTTCCAGCTGGAATTCTCTGCTTTGTTGGTGGAAATGCTCAGATGACATCTCATCTGGCCTTGGAGAAAATGAGCTGCTAACCTGAATACTTCTGCATTCCTAAAGCAAATTCATGTAGCCTGCAAGCACTATCAAAATCAGGTATATCCCTGCCACCAACTAGGACACCACTACAGGACTTCCCTTCTCAGAGCTGGAGTTCTCAGCCCTATCTCTATGATACACATTAAAAATTCAGGTCATCTACTTTCTGCAAAGAAGATGTGGGAAAAAATGATCACACAAACCCATCTTAAACGACACAGCAAGTGATGAGTCCTCCACCAAACATCTCAAAAAGCTCTGAGTCACTGTCTCACTAGAAAAGGGTTAGGTTGCTTGCCATCAGTGATCAAATGACCTGCTCTTCATCAACCATGAAATATCTGCACATCCTCCTGCAGTTGAGAATTATGCTAAAACATGTACAGCCATCCCACAGAGCATTTCCTTAGTGTTAGGTCACCCATTGCTCTGAAAAAGATGATTTTGAGACTATTCCAGACAGCCAGAAGGGTGATTTGGAGGTCAGAATGTGCTGTCAGTAATACTAGCTGGAATTGAAACTTGACTGCCTTAGTGCATGTTCAGAGATGACATGCTTCTCTGCTGTTTGTAGGTTTATTGTAGATACAGTTGCTTAAATCTAAAATAGAGACTGAAGTTAGTTCAAGATCAAACGATTGTTCTGTCTTCTTTAGAGTATTACTTGGCTTTTTGCTCTATTTGGTGTGCTGAATTTAAGAGGTTATGTGAGCCTTGATATCTCTTTTTAGTTTTTTATGCTTCTGAAATCACATATTCTACATCAACATCAGTTTTACAAAGATAGACACATAAACACACAAAAGAGAGAAAAGAACTAGGTGCAGAGTCTGGAATGTCTTCAGCCAAGTTATAAATTTACATTGTTAAGAACAGCCAAACCACAGTCATTGCTGATTTGAAGGAACTCTTGTACTTAGTGATCATCTTCATGAAGCAGAAAGCATGAAAAACAAACATTAAAGTTTATAAACAGAAAGTAAATACGTGGTGCCTGGTGGTGGTCAGTCATTTATAGACTGCTCCACTCAAACCATCTGCCTGTAGGACAAAAATGCACAGAAGTCCTTTGAAACTGTAACTTTTATATTACAGAGTACAAAAATATCCCAGACAAGCTGAAATGCAGAGACATTGTCTCTGCGTGTGTGTGTGTATGCATATGCACATCTTTCTTACTGACATGCATTATTACAGAGCGGAGCTTTCTGAAAACATTGGATTACCCCTTTACACTAGCTATTTGGAGACCTAGCGTAACCTAAGCCACTGCAAAAATTGTCTCATCTTTATGCAGAAGGTCAGTGTCCTCTCCCCTAAAAAGCACTTAAATTGGATTTAGCTGGTGCATTAGAATTGGTCCTGACCTTAACAGTTCACTCTTACTGTGGCAGGTGTTTTCTAGTTCAGAAAAGGATTCCCTGAAGAGTTGCCTGGAAAACAATGAATAGTAATCACATCAGACTTTATTGCTCAGGGTGACAGTAATCCCAGTAAGAGCAGGTCTTTACTGAATTACTGAAAGGTGTTACTGGTAGCATTAGCATTAATTTTGCACTTGTGTCTATATGCCCCAATAGGACAAATTTTAATAATAAAAATTATAATTCCAATTGAAAGTATAACTTAAGACACTTCATTGTTGTTTCACTATTTTTTCAATTAACAATGGGAAGAAAAAATAAAGGATTATATGTATTAAAGATTAAATTAGAAAATATGTACACCAAACCATTTTGAATTTATTTGAGTCTCTTGTGTCAGGCCTTTACTCATAAGTGATACCTAATGTTCATCTATTGTCATATCTAATATCATATCTATTTATAAAGTGTACATACATCTTATATAAACACAAACCTTACTTTTTGTAAAGTATGTCCTGTTCATTTATATAGAGAGCTGAATTTCTGGGAGAGGCAAATTGAGGACAAGGAGGCACCCACTCTGCCACAGTGGAATATTGCATTTATTGAAGTTGGAATATAATTTAAGGCATTCAGAGTGACTATTTTGGTCATCATCTCAAGAGTGCATATTGCAGTTCAAAAGTTCAGCAGTTCACCAAGAGCTAATTTTGCCCCTTCTGCAGAGAAGGAATAGCAGAAAGAATTGTGATTCTCTTGTGAGTTTTCCCTAATGCTGTTCAGTCAGCTATAGGGAGATTAAAGGTCCACCCTCCTCCTCCCAAATGTGACTGAACTGCACAGATGCTGTAGAATAAGCACCTGGATGAGCTAAATGCTGGTGCTACTCACAAGAGACCCAATACCAGCATATCACAGACCGAAAGTGTCTACCTTTTCATGTCTTGGATAATCTCTCTTCTCAGATTAGAAGATTTCCCTAAAACAGCAGTATAGGTAAAAAAAGTAACAAAACAGATTGTTCTGATGGAAAAAGGAAAATGCCTGCATTGGTAATATATTGGTAATGAAGTCCATGGCCAGATAACATCCACTGAATAAACAGCACTCTGATAACACAGAAAATGAATTAAAAATACACAGCGACTCCTACCAACATAATTTGTTGACTGTTGTCTAAGATGTGGAGAAAAAAACAGAAGCTGGTCTTTCATGAGCAATGTCCTCAGGTAATTAAGGACTAGAAAAGCATAATATGTGCTTTAACTATCCACTGAAAGCTAACTAAGCACCTCTTCAAATAAAGTAGCAAACTTCCTTAAATAGGTAGGTACTTGCTCACAATTTACAGCTTAAGAATTATTCTTTGAAATTATCTGGGGAACAAAAAGTTCCTGAACAACTGAAATAAGAAAAAGGAAGAGTCTTAACCTGTTATTTATTACTGCATATTGCGATTTCAAATCCAGTTTTATTGTCATAATTTTTAAAAGATCTTTTTAAGTACATCAAAATCTAAATAAGTTTAAAGAGAAAATTTAAAAACCCCCACTATTATACATCTTCAGCAAAGGTGAATATTGAATATATTTAATGAAAATGCATAAGATAGAATCATGCTTTCTGTAGTAATTCCCCTCCTAAACTCCAGCTGAATATTTGCAGAGTGTTGTGGCAGAACTTAACAGCCTAGAAATATCTTAATAGCCCAGAAAGGTCTAAGCTCAAAGAAATGTTATACTGTAATATTCTCTGGTGAGCAGTTAAATAACAACATGCAGAGAAACATCTACTTCTCTTTTTTTGGCTAAGCGTTCATCTCAATACATCTTTCGACTATTCCTTTTTTTTTTTTTTTTTTTTTTAATGTTGCATAGAGAAAAAAATACCAGAAATGCCAGGAAAACCAAACCAACCCTGATCTGAAAAGACCACTTTCTATTTTGGAAAAAAAAAAAAAAAAAAGAAAAAAAGTTCTAATAAGCAACTGGGCAACTAAAGAAAAAGAAAAAAAAACCTCAGTGTTGGATGATCCTTCTACATCTCCACCAGCAAACCACTACAAAGCTCATGAAAATCAACCAAAAGGCTTCTATTTGCTTTCCTGGACTGAAATAAAGTCTTAAGTTAAATAAGTTAAAGAGTTCTGACTCATCATAAACACTCCCACAAACCCCTTCATGTAGTAATGCTCTCAGCCACTGTTTGCTGACTTGGTACGTTTCAACCTCACGAAGATACAGCTTTCTGCATACTATAAATACTGACCAGTCTGTGTTTTGTTTCTTTCTGTCCAGACTCTCTACTCAGAGTAGAGGTCCATGAGATTATTACTTACTAAAGAGACAAACTGAAAAGCGGCACAGGAGAGCCCAGTGTGAAACAGTGAGCTGAAGTCCACTGCAGTGGACTGCAACCCCTGTTTATTTTGTGTGTCAGGACAAACCACAGCCTCAAGGCAATGGTGAACTGAAGGGTACAGTCTGCTCTTCTCTAAGCCCATTTTCAGGCTTTGGGGAAGTGTGGCCCCTTGAACTAAGTTAATATTGTCCATAGAAGTTCATATAAACAGAAGAATTGTGGCAGTGGGTATTTCCTCAAAGAGCTTGTTGGAGTATAAAAATTTGTTAGCTGTGAATTGGAAGTACATATGATTAAGTGCTTAAGCAGCTGTAGTAACTCTGAGAGACTCTATATGTTTCCAGCATGTACCTGAGTCAATTCCAAGTACTTTTATGATGATTGTATCCAGCCTAAACATCTGCAAGTGGGCTGTTTCTAGTCATTGTTAGTATCATGGGGATGGAGGAGGGAGTAAAATAGTGCCCTGAAAAGCTTTTTTTCTCACAAATACACACACAATAAATAAAAAATAAAACTTGGCTAGCTCTCCAAAAATAAATAAATAAAAACTTAGCTGGCGTTCTATGACTTTTAATGACCCAGGCAATGGTTTGGGGGTCTGTTCATTTTTTATTTTCTTCTGTCTAAAATATAGCTTGATTCCCTGCTGGAGTGGACTGGGGAACCTACTGAAAGGTGCTATGCTTTTCTTCCTGACCACCCTCACATTTAGCTTTAAAGAAAAACAAGATGTTCGGGGGATGAGGCACACTCACATCTCATCCATAAATGACACTAAGGCTTCACCAAAGTAGATGTGCAGTCCTGGGTATTTGGAACAGTTGGTATGTGCCTAGGAGGGGTCAGATTGTGACTGTGCATGTCTGCACAGACGTACACATCTGTCTTTCTTATGGCAGTCCTCACTTTAGTCCATGGCAGAAAACCAATTGCTACTGTCCCACAGAACCTGAGACCTCCAGATCTGCTGTTTGTGCCAAAGGAAAGAACATCTGCTACATTCCCATGGAAAAAAGTAGTCATTTAGAGTTTGTGCAATTCTATATGCTGCTGAGTTAGGACTTGATAAAGTAAAAAAAAAATCACACAAAACTCATACCTAATTTGGGCTTCTAATGAGGCCCAAATCTTTGCCTGATATGTGAAAAACCACAGGAATGCTTGGCTTCATATTTCAGCCTGTGATAGCTAGTTGAAGCCTATTAGGGGAATGATGGAGTTGAAGGTTTCTGACTTGCTGGAACAGGTGAGAACCACCCTGGATATAAGGGATATGAAAGCACCTATAGGGAAGAGGAAGTCAGTGTCTGGAACAAACACTGTGGGAAAAAGCTTGTTGAGTAAGTTTTAGTATGGTCACAGTGTTTTGATTTATGCTTCTTCATGGTTAAACCAAATTCCAAACACGGTGAATTACTAGCTCACTACAATGAGTGTAAGGGTGGAGATTCCTTTGGCTCACCCTGTTCTGTTAACATTACCATATTCAGTTGGGAATGGAAGAGAAAAAAAAAGTCTGTGTTTGTAACATTTCCAGTATATTTCCATATGCCAAAAATATGGAAAGATTCAGAGGAAAGATTGTTTGCATGGGGTCTTTAGCATGATTTCCATGACCATAGATGAGTTCATTTGAATACAAATCAGATGCTTCTTAGATGATAAATCTGATCAGAATGCAGCACTCAGCCCGTAAATTTTCATTGCTAGCATTCAGGAATTGTGTACTATCTGAAGGGGAAAAAAAGGAAAATAGCCAAAGTGCTGAATGGCTAGATTCAAAACTAGTATTCACCAACACAATAAGATTTAGATTTTTTTCTAAAATCTGATAGGAGTTTAGAAATTTGTTCTAAAAGTGCAGTTCTGAAAATATTCCTACTTCTTCAAACCAAGGTTTTCCTCTTGTTTTTCAGACCTCCTCCATCACCATTTCAGTTAGAGGTCAGATACCTCACCACCAGAAGTCTCCAAGAGAAAATGAATTCACACCTCTGCCACTCTTCCCCTCCTGTGACACTGAAGAGCTTTTCCAGAACAGCAAATGAAGCCTTAAAAACAATCACTGCTATTCATGTCATTGCCTGGACCTAGATGGAAGCCTGGAAGGAGAGGTTCAAATACCTTGTTGAAAGGATTATGTGCATTCAGAGCTTGGCTCAGAAAATTACTGTTGCCAAATGCTTCCCAGGGTGGAGAACAAAATCAAATGTAGTTCCATTAATCTGTCCCAGTGCTGGAGATAGCATCATCTCAAATCCTACATCATTTCTGGAAAGCTGTCAGCAAAATAATCCCTTCTGCACAGAGACTCATAAATAGCCTGCGGACTCCCCAGTAGCGTTTGGCCTCAACCAACACCTCCTATACATATGTCACAGTGCCACTGAATGGCAGCCCAACCCAACTCCTACAGAAACCAGCAGAACTTTTACAGTGCAGCTTTAGATAAGTTTTCAGCTGTAACCCAGAGTTCTACTTCAGAACACAGAGATCGTTATTCTTATACAAATAATATGCGCTATTTAAAAGTCATCTATTCTTAAACCCATTGTGGTTCTTTTACTCTAATGTCAATAGCAACAGATACAAACGTTTACAGGCGAGACCTTGCTCCCATACTCCTGCCAGGGCCTTGCCAGCTTCCTGGAGAGAAGCTCGATGACGCAGGCCTTTCTTCACTGGAAGGCTGGTGTGTTTATTTGCAAACAAAATATTTGCATGTGATCCAAAGCCTATGATTTGCCTACAGTGTGTTGTCATCCCAACCGCGTCTCTTAACACGTGAGTGAACAAATCGGAGGGAGCACGAGTGTCAAAAGTTCAACGGCGGATTGAAAGCATGGGTGCGTCTCAGGCATTCGCTATTGTTTATCAACAGTCACACATAATAGCACGGCATCTTTTGTGCCGATGTGGCAAATGAAGATGGAGAGTAAGCAATAATTGCTCTACTTACAGGTTTTGTGGATAAAAGTATTAGCTTGCTAAGCCACTTTACCTGTTTTCTTCTTCCATGTAATTCTTTTGGATGCCTCACTCATATTTATAACTGCTGTTTTTCAGCAGCTGCACTGGGATAAAATCTTCTTTATCCCATTCTGCACTGGGATAAAATCTTCTATCAAATATTTGAGAGGATCCTCTCCTTAAAAAAAAAGAAAAAAAAAAAAGAAACAAAAAAGAGAGAGAGAGAGAAGGAGAGAGAGACAAAGGACTTTTAGGTTAAGTTAAAAAAAAAAAAGAAAAAAGAATCCTTTTTTTCACAGAGGCAGCCAGGCTGTTCACCCTACTCTGGCATGGAGCTCTTCTGGAATGGTTCCTACCAGCCTCAATCCTGTAGCTGGCATGAGACAAATTACTGATGATAAGAGAAAGATAGCTTAATCTTCACAGTACCTCAGTGTTCCCTGGCTGCTGTATAACTGTCATTTGGGGACCTGAAGACTTCTGTCAATTCGGTACCTTAAATTCAGGGTCAGTGCATTGTTGTCACTCAAGTAGAGAAAAACTCTCTAGTAGGGACATACCTGTGAAGCATCTCGCCGCACTGTACTTCCAAGGGTGTAAGGTCTCCTGAATGAAAGACCTCATCCAAATGCCAAACAGACACATTAAGTGCAGATGGCTCTCAGGCAGGATTTGAGAAGCACCGTATTTGCAATGAACTTATTCTAGAACTGGAAGTAACATAGCTGGCTTGATATGCTGACTCAAAGCTAGCTCAACATACCCCACCACAGGTCATCTAACCAGCTACTGAGCTCTGGTAAGAAAATTCATGCAGCACAGCAGTGCTCTGACTCAACTATATTGCTCTTAGATCTCTCTTAGGAGAGCTATATTGACCCTTAGTAGAAGTAGCTTAGGTATTTCTGATACACCTATGCCTTTTAAGGCATATGGATTCCCAGACTGGATATCCTATGCCAAAGTGGAATTTCTGGAAACCTGTACAGCAAAGAAAAGAAGAACATCTCTTAAAGTTTGAAATAGGTGAAAATGTCTTCGCAACTCAGCTAAGTAGCACAGATATATTGTAATTTTGGGAAAACCCTGCAACTGGCATGCCCTGCGACTGGTTCTTCCTGCATTTAGACCACAAGTGGTGGTGATAACAAAAGTAACAGCTGTAGTCATGACCAAAAGGCATTGGATTTTGAATCTCCCTACCTTATCAGTCCCTTTCTGAATTATCATACTGCAGTATATAAATCTCTAACTAAGAAGTAAAAGCAATTCCACCAGCAAAAAACAGGAAATGATGCTCAACTAAAAAGGGCATTTCTTCTCAAAACCCCTGGTTCTGTAACATCTCTCAGATTACATCTATTACAAATACCTAAATAATATTGTATTGTAATGTATACCCAATACTGTATTACTTAAACTTAAAAGGTCTTGCAGTGCAAAATGTAAGAATCCACAGAAAATGGAGACTTTTGAACTGTGTCTGCACATATATACAATAAAAAAGCTTTTTTTTTTCACAAAGTAGAAAAAGGTTTTGATTCTGCAGAAAGATAGCAAAATAATAAAAGACACTTTAAGATGGCTACAAGAAAAAAAAAAAAAGAAATTACAAGATCAAATCCAGAAAAAAAAAAGAGAAGGAGAGAGAGAAGGAGAGAGAAATATTAGCTGAGATCACTCACATACTAGGCAAGGGTTCTAATTACATGGTTCTTCTAAAGACATGTGACCAGCAGGTTGTCACTCCGCCACCTCCTCTGACCAGGTACTGCTGGGCTGCCATTTCATGTCCAGGTATGTTGACCATTAAGGTGTTTCAGTCACGGGGCAGGCTCAACTGATGAGGTTCCACTTGGCCAGGACTTACCAGAGAAATGGTTTTGTGTTCAGGCACAGTGTAGACTGAAGGTTAGTTTTGTCCTGCCCAGAAACAGTTACAGTACCTTGGCATTTCACATTAAGAGAAAAAAGCAAAGCACCTGTGGAATGCAGGTGTCTGTGTTGAGCTATCCGATGAGTGAGGAATTTCAGGAATGGCATTTTGGATGTGCTCCTCTGTTTCACCTCTTTGCCTTTGAAGAACTGAAGCTATTCTACTGATATTTGATCTGCATTGGCATCTTGAAGTTCTTCCTAAACTGGTAGAATCATACTCTCTCTTTCTCTCTCTCTCCCTATATATATATATACACAGTATATATGTATTTTTTTACATCATTCCAGTTTCTTATTTCCTGTTTCCCACTCATTTTTTTTCTCTCCCACCTCCTTTTTTAAGTTTTCTATTGACAAAGTAATTTTCAGGCCCAGCATCCTGGAAAAACTTTCTTAGGACTTAAAAAGATCCACCTTCAATTTTACTAACCAATGAAAATATGGAGACACACATGTGGAGAAGTGCTAGATCCCCTTTTATCCCCGTAGCCAAAAAGTCAATTTGTATATGTCAGTCAGATCCTCTAGTAAATTATTGCTTAGCTATGTGTCTTAAAAGGAGTAAATCTCATCCTGTATATTCTGAGAGGTCGTTCTGACAGAACCTCCTTTTATCTAAGCTGCCAATTTTAAAATAATAATAATTGCCTGAAAATTAATGTTCCTCTCTTATAAAGTTATTATTCTTAACATATGAATGAAAAACATATCTCCTCTAAGGTCTCCTTCTGAACTTGCCCACATTTGGTGTATGATTCAAAACAAATTAAAGGCCAGTCTAAGAATGGGTTGAAAAACCTTTACATGTGTTTTTTGTTTGGACAAAATGTGTAATAAATCCAAATAAAGTCTACTTTAGCCTCTACTGCTAGAGTCATTGACTAAAAACTATGAAGGCAGAGAAATGGGCTCATAGTTTTGTTCTTTCAGTTAATATATCTACTTACATTAAAGCCAGAATAAAATTAAATCATAAATGCCATATTTGGCAAGCTCGGGAAAGCTGTAGCTAAAAAAAAAAAAAGAAAAGAAAAGAAAGGAGAGAGAGGTCCAGCAAATCAAGCTATGAATATCTTGTAAGCACTGGGCTGCTGCAGCTCTGCAGCTCTAGCAGAGTAACAGTCTTTAACATATGAAAGGATTGTACACGGAGAATGCCAGTTGGTGCTTCCATCATTTCCTACCTGAAATAGAGCAGACTTGGAGGGAAAGTAAAATAAAGAGCATTTTTAGGCAGCAGATGAATTTAAACCAAGCCAAGAATGTCTCCATGTTTCTCTGACTAGGCCAGGTTATGTACAAGTTTCATTACAGGTATGATCTGCATATGTACTGTACTTCCTTATCCCTATGAAAGACAGCTTCACACAGTAAACACTGGAAGTGACAGCCTACACTAATAATCCTTTGTTTGTAATTGCTTGGGGAAGGCACCGTGATGCATGTGACCTTTGCCTTACTGGATTCCTGACCTGCTTAGTGGCATATAACTAGTAATTAAATATAAACAATATAGTGCAAATAAATAAATAAATAAATAAGGGAAAAAAATCTAAAATAAAGTCTAAAATAACAGCTGGCTTATGAGGTACACCTACATTGCTAAGTGATGCAGTACAAGAGGGAAGGAGTGCCATTTGATTTACTGTGAAGTGTTGTGGTTCTAGGACCATATGTCCAAATTCTGCCTTTCCTGGTAATGAAGTTCATAAGTGTGGCTACTAGGTCATCACCATACATTCACCAAACATCTGCTGTGGGACCTGGCATCCATGTTGGTGAGTGTCGTACTGTAGATAATGATTCCTCTTAGTCTATGACTGCAACTTGCATCCAAACTGCCAGGAGCCATTTAGGGAATGAAAGTGATGTCCTCAGGTCTCATGACTTGAAGTGTCCACACATCAAATTTGCATCAAATACAAGACCCTTCTCCTGTGCACTGAGCTGCTAGTATCGATTGTGAATGCCCTGCCTGGCATATGTAGTTATATGTTCTGGACAAACAGTGAGACTACAGGTTCACAGATATTATCTCAGGAGTCACATTTACCATGTAGGCAAGACCTAAGAAAGTTAGATATGGTGGGAGTTAAGCATTAGAAAAAATTCTAGGGAAAGTACTTCTGGGAAGTACTGCGTCTAATTCATCTGTGTTTTTAAGAGCAGGTTAGACAAAGTTGGTGGGCTGGTCTAGATATAGTTGATCTGGCCTTATGCAGGAGGTTGGATTGGATGACCTCTTCATCAAGTCCTCACTTCTTCAGACTCATCTACAGACTCATCTACAGACTCATCTTCAGAACTACATCTATTATTAATTCTCTGGAAATCTCAACCTCAGTGTATAAGTTCTGTCATTCAGTATGCCCCTAGAGATACTTAGTAATAAAACTGCTGTTCCTGCAGTTCTTCCTTCACTGAAGTCTTTCTCAGACAGTTGTGTTTGAGGCTTGGTGCTCATCAGAGTCTGTTCTGTTGCTCTCCAGGATGACCACTTTCAGTCATACCCGAACTCTTTTTTCTTTATTTCCGTTACCAGTTTTATTTCGTCATTTAATAAATTGCTCTTATCTAGTCTATGTCATTTTTTTCACATGCAGCACAAAGTTTTTTCTTGTAATTTTCTATTTCAGGAAGCTCAGAGTTGTTCTTAGCACCTTTGCAGTCTCATTATAAGTCTGTAGAAAACAAGTACTACTGGATGCAAACAACAGCTGAACCTTTGGGTTGTCAGAAACCAAGATGAGCCAGGATACATTTCATTGCAATGTGTAACAGATTTCACTTTTATTATTTTTTGAAGCAGTATTTGGTGCCCCTACATTCACCACCAAGTCCCTTTTTAATATACCTCATGAATGACAGCACAGATTAATTGGATCTCCTCGGGTTCATTCCTTTTCCCCCCCCACCCCCCCTTCTCTTTTTCATGTCATTGTGATTACTTTTTGATGTAGTAGCATTCTGTATGAATAATGTGGCCTGGTCAGGCCAGAGTGAATGAAATCTTTATAGAGAGGTCTTTGATGATGCCAAATGTCACATAGATTTGTCTTTCACTCTGCCACAGTACCAATGGAATCAAATGGACCACCTATAGGGATGGATGCTAGCTTGCACAAGCACAAAGAACTACATCCTGAATATTTACATCTTAAGCAAATTACATTTTATGGTCTTTTTCTTGGTATGAAACATATTGCATGGGAATAGTTGTGTTGAGACAAATTGAACAACCAAATTCAAGTTTAGTGAAGCCAAATAAAGTAATTTTTATGCTGTCAGGTAGCTCTCTTCTTTTAACTTTGGATCTGGCAGACACCAACAGTAAAAAGAGAAGCATAACCTCCTACATGATTAGAAAGTTTAATATCTCATGCGTATTTGTTATGTATCAGAGCTAACTCCAGTTAGAAAGGAATGTATGTAACAAAACACCAATATTAGTCAGACTCTAAGTTACATGGGTTAAAAAAAAAAGAAAAAAAAAGAACAGAGAACAGAGAGGAACTATTAGTTGCAAAGGGCTTTACAGAAAGAGAGCAATTTTATCAGTCTTGGTAATGAAACCAAACTAATGAAAAATGAAATTAAAAATAAAATACTGCTGATA
Organism: Eudromia elegans; assembly: GCA_003342815.1. Lineage (NCBI taxonomy): Eukaryota > Metazoa > Chordata > Aves > Tinamiformes > Tinamidae > Eudromia > Eudromia elegans. The sequence goes on along the minus strand of PTEX01000001.1, from coordinate 12,983,377 downwards.
TACAAACTATAATAGTGCTAATCTATTACAGGCTTACAGACCTTTTCTTCTTTTTTCTTTTCTGTTTGTCTTTGAGAAATCTACTGTTCAGGTGACTACAAAGATGCTTTACTTAGAGAAACTGTTCACTCAACCAGAGCTCAACCTATTTTCTACCTTTCTTTAGTGCAACACATGTCATAATGGAAAATCCCTCTCATTTATTATCCTCAGTCCTCCTTTAACAAGAGCACCTTCCATTATAAATCTGACACACAGAGAAGTAGAAAAAGGCAATACAAAGTGAGGGTAATTACAGGAGGAAAAAAGGTTATTGCACATACTAACTACAGTAAGGTAGAAACTGCTAGAAGAGATCCTTGCAACAATGCAGAGGCTAATACATTTTGAAAATACCCACCCAAATACTTTTCACTCTTTGTCCTAGTTTAATTGTGCTGAAAATGAGAACAAAATAAAGAATTTTGATACTCAGTTGTGGGAGACATTCATGAAAACCTATATTCTCCCTTCCAATTGACGTTCCATTTCCTGCCAGATGAACCATGAAGTGGTAACAGCTTGGGGTAACATTTTTGATACGAGAGCTCTCCTAGAAACAAGGCTTTGAGAGAGAGTGAGAAAAAGAGAGACCAAAAGAGAAGAGTATACAATGAGAATTGATATAATAAAGGACATATTTTGTTAGGAGATTTTAAAAAAAAAGTAAAAGGAGTTAATATATTACACAAATAAAGCTGATTGATTGCATTTGCAGAGCAGTTAAGCAATTTCAAGAGTGCCAGATCAGTATTCTCATGCTATAATGGCCATGATAACTCATCGTATTTGCTTTCCTACTTGTAATCATATTTTATTTTCTTTACCAGAATTCTACAAGTAATTGCTGGTGGCATATAGACTAAGTCACAGATGTTAGAACAAAAGAATAAAACGAGTACACTGAATGTACATTTTGCATTTACACCCAACAAAGGTTGTCAGCTGTTACTTCCTTGCAGCTGCTTAAAGGTCTTGCTGTCCTCTCCCACTGGAACACTGTCTGTTGAGAGACTGCAACGTAACAATGCTCTTGCTAATTTTTTTCATCCTATTTAATTGTAGTTAACCTCAAGCATAACAATCAGAAAATACATGATATTAGTATTATGGAGTACTTTTCTCAAGTGCTATTTTCATGAGGCTGACAAAAGACTTCTGCATTGTGCAAGGTACATTTGAAAAAAAAATAGTCTTACACATGTCACATTAATTCATCAGACACTGTGGAACCTACAAGGGGACCATGTTATGTGAGGGGGATTAGGGCTAAGTGGAACTTTCCTTCTTATCTATACTGAAAACTGATTAAAGAGGCATTTTCTAATGCTCATTTTATGTTTTTCAGTTTCAGTAAAGAGATACATTTAAATATTAGATGGTAGTCACTGATACAGTTCAGCACACACGTTCCCAGGACATTCCATGTCAGCCATTAATCAAGTTTTCATTTAATGGGCATGGTGTTCTGACCAATTAAACGTATCTTCCTGCCACTTTCTACAGCATTTGATTCTTCCAGCAGAATTCCCACTGACTACACTCTGGCCAGGATTTCTCTGCTAGAGAGTGTCAATTGTGCACACGGTGCACGCTGTATACAGTCCTTCAAGTGCCATGGCTGAATTGTCTCCAGATCCACACATGCTAGATCCTTATCTGCACTGTTTTGACCTGGCTAGAGCAGTCTTCAAAGCTACACAGCCAGCAAATAAGTAGCCCTGGCAAGTACAATGCTGATATGCTGTGCAAAACCGTGGCCTAATTAGTATGTGCACCATACTGTTCACAATATGGCTACACGTAGTGGTTCAAGCAGGACTCATTGCCTTGTGAGTGAGCTCACATTTCAGTGGCTCAGAGGTAGCTCTGGAGTTCCCAGCAGTGCTTTGTTGCACCAGGCATGCCTCCTTCCTTAATCTAATGAGTTGTACTCATTTTGATTAGCAATTAGCAAAGCCCCTTCTAGAAAAAGAAGCAGATTCTCTGCTGAAACTTGGCTCACTTTATTTATGAGGATGAGGTGACAGCCAAAATTGCATCTGTAGTCCTAGTGCTGCAGACTTCCATTTAAATTAAATCAATAGGAGATTTAACTATGACAGGACTTCAGGGCTGGACCCATAAAGTATATGACAAGCAATTTAGAAATCAATCTTAGTTTACCCCAGAAAAATGTCACTTTAAAATAAGCAGTCTCAAGTGAAGGATAGGTTTTTAAATCCAAAGTTTATATTAAAATTTCATAATAAAATGCTAGACAGCTAGGCAGCAATGAACATTGATTTACAGTTTAACAACAATAGCATTATCAGAATACTGAACTTAAGTCTTTTATGCAATAGTCAATAATGTAACTGAGAACAGAACACAAGTGGAGAATAGCTGGCCTGATTATGTGAGGTCCTAGATTCTTTCTGCTTCAAGAGAGTGTGTAAATAAGTTTTCAGAGCCCCAAACTGGGATATCCGAGGTTTCTCTAAGCTTTGATACACACTTCCTAAGGGTAATGAGTTCCCACACTTCCTCTAAGTTACTCAGCGGTGCCTGCTGTATTGTGAATACTGATTGATGAGGTAAACAGAGAAATCATATGGCATCCAAAGGGGGGCTGGGAGGGCAGGAGAAGTACATGTAGGCTAGAATCGAACACTGAATAGCTGATTTTCAGCTAAATACTGACACTAATTAAAACAACTTTTTGCATTGTACTAGTGTTGAAGAGGACCGGGGAGCTTTCAGCATCAAATATGTCTTGAAAGCTAATTAAAGTTGCAAGATTAAATAGTCAGAATGAGTTGATAATTTCCTTTGAGGTCCTCTCTTTGCCTTTTTTTTTTTTCGTAATGTCCTACAAAATTTCAGTAATTTCTAAACTACATTAATATGTGGATATTGATTTGTCTTATGCTGTAAATTCTTCTTATGCAATATTTGTCAGTATGCATGAGAGAAAGAATTTAGTCATCCTTCTTAAAAGTCTTTAGGGTGACTTTTTGACTGGAATATTTTTTCATGCACAGACTCAGAAGCTTGCTGTGATGTTGTTTTTAACTGTTTAACAAATATGTTATTTGAACACTTCAACATTTGGGCATTCAGAAATTATTTTTTGCTTACATTTGTCACTACTATGTACTTGCAATATATTAAATAAACCCATTAATAGGACATATATTATGTAGATGAAGAATACTGGTTTAAAATATGCAGATATATACCTTAGCGTAACACTTAGATGAATTTGAGTGACTCAGATGAATCTGAGTGAATTCAGTGCTTCTAGCCATAAGCAGCTGACAGACAAACCATCACCCAGTCAGCTTCAATTTTCAGTCTGACTGAAATGTAAGAACCTCCCTGAAACACTATGTTCCTAAAGATAATATTCACCTCCAGGAGGGACTTACTCGATATTTAATTTGCTGCTCATTCTCACATGAAGCAGAAGGGGATGCTGAGATTAAAGCATTGTTATACTTCCATCACGCAATCAGTGAGATAAGATAGTCCTGAAAACAGCTGATGTAACCTTCATGGCTGATACCATAGTGAACTTTTCTGACCTTGCCGGGAGAGATGCAGCTATCTCACTGCCAGGACTGCCCGGCCTCCGGCACCCATCTCTCTACTGGGTGCTTTGGGAGGGCACTCAAAGCTGATTTAGCCCTGCAGAGACCCCATGACATCTCCACAGATATGAAGTGACAGATGATAGGCCAGTGATGGTAACCTCCTCCATCATACCTTTTTACTCATCCTATCTACTCGTCCAGCAGGAGCAGACTGGGGCGTGGGCTAAGGGACAAAGTCAAGTCAAGCTCACTTGTCCTGAGCTCAGCTTTATGTATAATCAATAGGACCCCAACACTTAAAATGAAGCCAAGGGCGCAGCCAGGAGACTCCTGAGAGCCTGGTTTGGATTTTCTGGCAAAGGGCACAGGCTGAAGGGATGTCTCCCATAAGCCACATTGTTTACAGATCTGGTGAACGCCTGGCGGATGCTTAATAAGTGTAAACAAGAACTCAGTTTAGAGGGTGGAGGCAACCGTGAGGCTAAGGTTTTAGATGCATGGCTGCTGCTTTTTTTTTTTTTTTCTTTTGCTGCACAGCTCCAATGAGGAAGTTGTTTTCACCAAGTTGGGAATATGCAATCATTGTATGTTAGGAAAGTTTTAACTTTTTCCGTTCTAAGCCATTTAAGGCAGATATTTCCTGTGGCAATACTGCAAGAGAGAAAGAAAAAGGTGTTGTAATAATCTCAGATGTGTTACGTACATTGGAGCCTGGTCTCTAGCCTGAGAATTTGGGGAATGCAGTCTACGATTGCAATGCTAGTTATTCTTACACGTACCAGAAGGAGCATCAGGATAGGCACAGAACAGCCTGTCCAACCTGTGTGTTTAAGCCTGTGTAGATCTCAGGGGCAGTCCAAACATGAATAACATTTGCCAGACCTAGTTAGGAAATCTTGGTGTTTCTGTTGCTGAACTTTTGTTCTAACTGCGATAGCTACACAATATTTTCTGGGAAAGTTGCTCTCCTCGCTTTAATAGAATTTCTGTTAATCACAAAACAACCTTTTCTACTCTGTCTGGAAACCCATTGCCACAAACACATAATTAAAAAGAAAAAATGTATTTGTGTGTATTGAACTATGCAGCCAAATCCAAGTCCTTGAGAAAAGTGAAGAATTATTTCCGTGTGGGTAACAGGGAAACACCAACAAGTCAGAAAGTAGCTCCAGCCTTACCAGTGAGGCTTTCCATGTAGCAACTGCAATCACGAAAGGGCTTACTTTTGGAGATGAGATAAGATCTCATCTCCAAACACGTAAGTTAGGATTTATTTCTGAACATTCTTTTCCAGGAACAGATACATATATCACAACTAAAGATCACAGTTATTATATTCCCACTACCAATGCAAGATCCTTGCATTTAACTGTTCTGCCTTTGAGGGATATTTGCAGGGGTTCTTTCCTGTTTTTTTTTTTTTTCTGTTGAAAGAGAGTAGTACTAGTAAACAGCTCAAAGCAGCTCCAGATACGTGAGAGTATTTTCTGATGACAATATATTAATGAGATGATTTAATATGACAGAACGGGGGCATCTTATCTGACTAATAAAAGACTGCACATATCTACTTCAAAGTGTTCTTGCTAAGAAATGGAAAGATGAGATTTTAGGTAAGCTCAGTTAGCCCATGTATGAAACAGCATTTATTTGCCTGTCCTAATAGAAAACAGGTGTGAGGGATCAGGTACTCTTAGTAATACAGAAATGTGCTAGTATTTGAAGGAAATCCATTGATCTCCTTTTCCCTTGTTTTTTTATTTTATAACATCTAGAATTTCTTTATATAGCTGTCAAGTAATACTTTTTCCAGTAATATTTGCACTTAGAAATAAATGACAAAAAATTAATATTTGTGGATAGCTTAACAAGTGAATTTTTTTTCTATCTTAATGCTCAGCGTTCTTAAAGAAAGCAAAAAAAAATTTTGTTGTTGTTGAATACAAAGTACAATAGCTTCAGTAGATTAATGGGATAAAATAATATAGAACTCTGTATGTAATATCTGCATTAAAAGAAGGCCTCATTCTTTAAAATCCAGGAAAAAAAACCCTTCTCTTTGTCTTCTTGCATTCTCGATTTTTAAACATGCACAGCCCACACCAAATTTCCTTTGAGCATCCATTTGAGAAAACATTTAAACACACCTCCTTTGTTCTCAATTCCTATACCATTTTTTAATTCCTGGAAGATGACAGATGTAAAGCAAGCACTATAAGGTGAGAAAGTACCTAGATATTCCCTGGAATAGGTTGGATAGCTGAAAAATAGTCTTGATCAGCAACATTCGTAAAAGAAAAGGAGCGAAGTGTGGAGAAAATGGCAGAGGCTTTCTGTTGATAAGCCCAGATGCCCTACATCTCAGGTACCTTTGGATAACAGTCTCTGTCACACATGTATCACTCTTCTTCTTCTAAGCTATTTGACCCAATGGTTGCAACTGAAGACCACTTTGGGACTTTTCCGTCCTAACTCAGAGTTTTCTTAATTTCCATCTGTAAAAAGGGGGAAAAAAGAGCAATCAGTATTTTGTATGGATAATTAATATCCAAAAACCACATTTTAGTTATTCTCTAGATGACAGCTGAACTGCAAAAATAAGCACATTAGATATGTAAACTAGAAAAAAAATTTCTTTTCCAGCCTTTTTTCTTCTCTGTCCATCATTTCATGGCTCTCATTTCCTGCCTCATTTACTTTAATTCTTTCATAAATCATGAGTATGGCACTTGAGAAGTCACAGAGATGTTTCTGTTATTTGCCTCTGCCCCAAGAATGGTATTTACTTTGTCCCTCCCTGCTTCAACCTTCTCCACACACACATATACAAAGACAACTTCTCTTTCAAGACAAAAGGATATTTTCTTACTGTATTTGTGTATTTTATCCAAGCTAAATTCTATTGGCTCCAGAGGAGGCAATGCAAAAAAGGTCTAAAATACCACTAATGAGAAATGGCAGGGTAAAGAAAACATTATCTGAAAAAATCATAATTAGAGAGTCCCAAAATCACCAAGGAAATATATATCCCAACAATATTGTGGGAATATATATCTCAAAGAAATCACAGAATAGCTTTGGAGGATGAGAAGGTTATTTCTACTTATTCCAGACAACTATACTTCCCTCTCGCCTTTTGTCCTCCCCACAGATGAGTATGAAAGGAAAGGCTGATTTGCCCCAGACTCTCTTTGGGTATATCTGTACTACTCTAGAGCATAAATGCAGAGTGCTGCACCTCTCACTTTCACACCTGCTCAGAGAGCCTGCAGACTGCCTACCTGCCAGCAGTCTCCAAGGCTGTGATCCATGGTTTGCTCACTGCTCTGCACGTCCTACCAGTCTGGCCTTTAGGGTAGCCTCAAGATCACCGTCAGAAAGAAATTTGTTCATTCCTTGGGTTGAGCTCTGAAACTTGTTTTAAGAAACCAGCCAAAAGAACATTAAACCTCAGCTGACTAGTGCATGTGGTCATTAATAACAGTGCAACAACCTGGACAAGCTTCATAATTTCAATCTCAGAACAGCGGTACCTCTAAGGTTAAGGCAACAGGCAGCTTGGTCAAATAAATAGCTCATCACTAATGATAAGCCTTCCTCCCATTCCTTCCCCTCTGCAGGTTCCTGCTCCTTATACTAAGCTCGTCCGATCATGCTGTAAACTAGTACAACCATAGATGAATAACAGGATGCAGTTCTGAACTGTCTCTTGTACAGCTGTGTGGGAGTTAGACTCTGCATGAAGGAGGGAAGGAGGAAGGAGAAGACTGTGTGCCTGCAAGTACAGGTCCACGAGAAGGGCAGGGAAAAGGAATGAGATAAAGGAGGAGAGTGACAGCAAACTGGTAAGCTGGTTTAGCCTTCCCATGTAAATATATCTATAAGATCAGTCAGTAAGACAAGCATGTCTTACTAAATCTTTGGTCTGACAATTCTAGACCTGTAGTAATTTTATACCACAGATATAATTTGAAGTCTGAATATTTATCAGTATTTTGCAATCTTTCCTTTATTATCTTGTTTTGGAAATAAGTTTCAAGCTGACCAGAAGTACCTTCTGACTTGTTCCACAGTTTACCCTAAACATTAAATTTTCGTCCACACCTGTTAGATTTTATTGCACTGTCAACTTTTGCCAGTGGCAAGGAGCCATATGCCATTTAAATTTCATCTCACATTGGCAACTGTTTGCTAGTATTCACTGTGTTTTCTTCCTCCTTGAGTGTCCAGAGGATTTGACTCGAAACATCAGCAGAAGCAATAACTTCCTACCTACTTGAATTGCTAGAGTCTTCAAACCTGCCCCATATGAGATCGTGACTGCTGCAAAGAATCTTCAGAAAGAGATTTTCCATCTTCTCTATCCCCATTTTCCATCTCCCTAAGCCAGATGTACATGATTTTATTTTGTTCACTTTCCTGATCGTTTCTTTCCTTCTTTATGTTTGGTTTTCTTCCACATATGGAAGCATGGGTATAGAAGATTATTTTTGTTCCTGGTATTTTCTTCAATATATTTTCAGCTTACTTACATTAGTACAGTTGTAAATCTGTAATGTAAAAATATGTGTCTGTTGTTTTTTTTTTCCCTGTTGCATTACTGGGAGCCTGGACAGCTGATTTAATTGTTTGTAAGAAGTGTAATCCTTGTCCTATACAGGAAAGGTAATGAAAACATAAAATATTCATATTGTATCCCTAATTATAAAATAAACTGAAACATGTGCAGTTATAGTTGAAAACCTCTAGTCTAATTAGCAGTTGCCTAATAAAAGCTTAAGAGAATTATCAAATGTTTGGTGCAACTCAACCAAATCTCTGTTTCCACTCTAGTTGTATTAATAATGACTCTAATAGGATAGTATTAAAAAAAAAGTATACATGCAAATATCTTATTGTAAACATCACCAAAGGGTTAACTTTAGAATTTGGTAACTAAAAATTGGCTTGTTCCATTATCACTACTGCTGTGCATTCTTTGTTGTTGTTATTTTGTTGTTGCTTTTTAACTGATATGATACGATTTTTAAGTTTTTAAGTGTCATCAATTGGTATTATTTTGAAAGAAGAAATCACAAACAGCATGGATATTTCCTTTTTTTATTATTTTTTTTTTCTCCCCAGAAATCTCATATGAAACATCCAGTTGAAATACCAGCAGTATCTAGTTTCCGGGAAATACTTCTTCTATGAGAAATAGGAAGACAAAGAACAAAGTGGCTCGTTGTTTGTAACAGCTTCCGTGGAAAATATGTTAGCCAATCTTATCCATTTTTTCAAAGTTTACACATGATTTCAGTTTAAGAAAAAGAGCATCTGACAATGTGAATGTCAGACCCACCATCTGAGTATCAGACACAGTAAGATGAAGGAATGTGTGTGAATAATGAAATCGCCTCCAAAGAAAATAGAAGGGAGATGACATAGATATCTCTATATTTTTTTTTTCCCCTATGACTTAATTTAACCACTATTGGAGCAAAGATTGGATGAAAACTGGACCTCTAATCAGAATCTCTTCTGTAAGTGCCTATTAGTAGGATTCTGTTCTTCCAAAATAGTTAATATTGATCTTTGAGATGTGATTTCAGTTATGATGGAACTAATACAACAACACAAGTATTATCATTTTGCATTGTACTATTTCCATGGAAATGTTTCATAAAGATACAAGCTAGCTGCCTTCATTGTTTTATTATTAAAACTACTACTAATAATGATGATATGATGGAGATAATATATCCCTTATTGTGATTCTGGAGAACTATTTTGGTTTATTTTGGAGATTTCTTGTGTGATTGTAACAAGTCAAAGTTAGAAAACTTTGGAATTGCTAGCACTTCCCTTTCCTTTCTGCTCTCACAGCAAACTGCAAGCTTTAATTATCCAATCACTGTAAGTTGATTGAAATTTAATACTGTCAATTTATTGACATTCTTTTCCAATTTGTTCCTTGTTTTCACGCTCTGTGGACAGCATATCTCAGTGTTGAATTATTTATTTGTAATCAGCAGTTGTTTGACATGGAAACAGTATGCCACTTTATCTAAGTGAACAAAGAACAGATTGATGAGGAAGTACATTTACGTAATGAGCATTTAATCTATATCTTTCAGAAATGCTTTAGCATTATTTATCTAAAAATCACAGTGAACGTGACACTCACATTTTTTTTTTCCATTGCTTTAACATCTAGGTTAAATTCTGCGTCATTTGCACTGAATTGAAAACAAAATATTGACTCTTCTCTCTTTTCATTGAGGCTTTCTCCCTTTTTTCTCCATCACAGAGAAGCTACTTGCATGATCTGAAGCATTAGGTATTATACTTAAACGTGGAATTCCAGTATAAGAACTGAAAGTACTGAATTTCAACACACACAAAAACTTCTTTGTAGGACAACTTTTTGTAACAAGTTCTTAAAAGAAGTTGGATTTCTTTGAGGTGCTTTTTCAGTTAGTTTCAGAATGAAGAATAATGTTTGGAGATTGTTATTCTGTTTATTCTTAATGTTTCGCACATTTATGCAATGCTATCTTGCAACAAAGGAAAGAAAATTACAAAAGATGCTGCCACACAATAATCGTTCTGAAGTCACTAGGAGAATTCTACTTTAAGCCAGAGCTAATATTTCCTTTTACAATCAAAATTCATAATGACTTCAGGGGAAATTTTACTTTTGAGGTTTAATGAGATTAAAAGGTTAAGAAGGAGTTATATGACAAAGTCTATGGACATTTAAATGTTAAACTTTCAACTTCATTTTAAGCTACTGTTCTTCATACAAAAGTAACAAGGAGAAGATTGTCAGAGAGATGCTGTATGAAGGTGTGTAAAATGTCACTGGGGGTTTGTGGTGTGCCTCACTGAGCGGTACAGACCAGTCTGTGGGACACATACGAGGCAGGCAGACCTCAGTAAGACCCTGGGCCTGCTCCTCCAGGCTCACAGCACTCCTGGTTCACGAAACAGGGGAGGACTTTCCAGATGCATTAGCAGCGTGTTTAGGACACTAATTCAGGATATGGTAGAGCCAGGGCTATACCTGCACCAGTCATGTGAAAGGGGTATTAGGGTTTAGAGAGTCACAGTCTGGGCAAGCTGCTGAATTCAGGAGTAGTGTCAAGCTCTCTCTGTTCTTCTGTGAGGTTCAACTCATTCTAAGCACAAATAGAGTGAAGGAAACAATCTGTGTGCTAAATTTCCCTCTATTGACTATAGAAGTAGCTCAAATTAACTTGCTCAGGTTAAGCTGTAGACACTGTAGATTTCTACACTTACTGTTATGACTCCTGGTTAAAGTTTCAATTTTTCAGCATCTTTCTAGAGAATAAAAAATACTGGAAAAGTACTGTGCAGTTCAGGTCAGTCTGTTCTTCACCATAAATTTCATAAATTTATGATCCTAATAATATTGTCAAATGTAATCTCAGTTCTGTTTTTTTCCTTCCTAATCCTAAAAGTCCTCTAGTTTTTCATGATGCCTCCAGCCTTACGGCCTTAACAGCATCCTCCTACACCTGAGTTGAATAAATGAAATCTGCTGTTACATTGGACTATGCACCCATGTTCATTCAAATACGTGCCCCCTCCCGCAAATATTACCAAACCACATTTTTGAGGGCAAAGACTTATCTAGAACCTGAATCCTTTAGAAGTCTGTATCATCTTCAGTCTTCAGACTAGGAAAATATTCGCATTTCTCTCAATCCACCTGTCTTGTCTTTGTCAAAAAGGATGCAACTCACGCTGTGTTAATTAATGGGCTAACATTTTTGTTCCTTGACTTCACAGTGACTAGAATAAGTCTTACAATTAGTTTAACATAATCTAAAGAAGCTCTTAAAGATAAAATAGCAGTTCCAATTGTTTTACCTAGCAGTATTGTACCTTATATGACAAGTTTTATGGGAAAATGAAGCACATATAATGTTATGACTGTCCTTTGAAATATAATGTTAACTCCCAAATAAATCTACTCTTCTGTGCAAGGAACAGTAAAGTGCATAATTATACAGTGTATTTTCACCTGGCATTTGTCCAGGTTTTTTTTTTTTTCTTTTTTTTTAAGATAACTTTCTCAATAGATGAAAAACAGCTGATATACATTTAAAGAATTTTAATAAATGACTTTTAAATATAGATTTTTCCCCTATTTTAAGTAGAATTTGAGCTGTAATTTTATCCCTTATAATCACAGACAGCAAGTGACTATAACAGATTTTATTGATGTATTCGTAATCATCTATGACACACACCACATACACCTGTAACACTTGAAACTTTTGTTAAAAATTGATGAACATTCAATGAATTATACATAAATTTACCTTTAATGTAAAGTACAAGCCTGAGGCTTATGGTAACTGTGAAGTATCAAGCAGGAATTCTGCAACAGATTTTCCTCTGTTAATCCAAATTTTCTTTTAAGAAAGTGGCTATTTTAATCGCAATTTAGGTGAAACAATTGTAAACCTTTATTACTTCAACAATATCTCCTTCAGGACTTAAGATAATGATGATATTCTCATTTGCAGCCAGCTGCTTCCCAGACACTACTGTACTGGAAAATTTGCTTCTTTATGCAGGTGAGCATTTGCAAGCAACAATAACAGTCTGTCGAAGCCATACTGAGTTTAAATAATTTTGAGCATCAATGTCTAGGAATCACAGCTGCATATTTTTATCATTTATCCAGTAAAAGAATGGTGAAACAGAATGCTATGATTGAAGACACTTCATTAAAACAAGTTCATTCTTTTTTAGCAAACAATTGTGTTTCATGTGAAAAATAAATTCTGAGTGTCTTAAATAGTATATTTCTTCCCTTCAGTGGTTGGTGTTATCTGTCTTGAGCTGACTGTCCTGCATAGTTATCTTCTGATGCTTGGCTTAACAGGCCCACCTGCTACCACACACTTCTAAGGGATAAGAAGTGTTGGTCATACCTGCCTGCTTCATGTCAGACTGTGGTTCAGGGTTCTGCCACATTTCCCACAAAGACCAATTTGAGACTTATTTTTCTGAGTATTCTTGTGTACCTAAATTGTAAAAGGTTTTTCAGTTTCTCCCTAAGCACAGTGCTATATGAAGGAGGAATAATGGTATTCATCCAGAATCACTCTCAAGGCTTTTACCATGGTGATGGAAACCAGCTGTTTGACTTCTGAAGTCTCTAGAGACAAGCACACTTATTTATTTAAGAGGTATCTTGATTGCAGAAGAGTCATAAAGCCTGTTATAGCTGATCAAATAAAGCAAAAATGATTTGTTGAATAATTTATTTGACAAATATGGGTAAAATCTGGCAAATACATTGTTCATCAAATAGTGCTTGCACAACTGAATTGAAAAAAAAAAAGGGGGAAAAAAATCTTTAACAGTCATATGCCAACATATATAAAAATCTGCTGTCTGGGTCAGATTCAAAAGGACTTAAAGAAATTTCCTTGATGAAGTTAAGGGACAGGTTCACATAATTTAGGCTTTTAAGTTAACAGTGCTATCCTCAAATTCTCTTTGAAGACTTCCAGATACTAAAAATCCATAAATATATTAGCTTTCATCAGTGAATTCCCTAAGTGACTAAGTTCCTTCTTCCTCTACATATGTCCAGAACTAATTCACTTTTGTCAGAACTGAACAGTTCTGTATGGGTTTCACATCTAAGCATCACAGGACTCCACAGACTCATGCTTATTTATGCTCAGGACCTTTGTTTGAGAACATACATAAAGAATTCCCATAGGGACAGAGTCCAAATGCCCTGCTAACCTCTGCTTTTACTCAAAACTCACAGAAAGGAAAGGTGACCCTTTTTATAAAACAGTTTCAGAGTTAAAGGACAGAGCAGAAGTTCATTCCTTCTTTGTGGAGAAGTTAAGGCATGTATTTCTCCCTGGTCAGAAAAAGGAATTATTACAAATTTTCCTTAGCCTTAGTCCTCCTAGTTGTGAACAGAGGGAAAGGCCATAGTATAAATGCTGAGACAGGATTAGATGGTGCTGTGAATTGACAGAGAGCAGAATGACATCACGTTGATGTAGAAATCCATGAAACACCCATTTTTGCTTCAGTTTCCTCCCCCTCTTTCCTTCAACACTGCTCTAATCCCTCCCAAGTATATCCACGACTGACTAAAGCTGTTTCTTTGTCAGAACAGGTAAAACCAGTCTAGCTTTTTTCACTTGCGGTGAAATTACATACTTTCTGTTGACAACTCGTTTTAAAAGTTGAAAGATATAGCTGAAAAAACATGTGTGATTGTTAGCACAGTGTTTGTTAGCACTGGACTGGGTATCTTATATGCCTCCTGGGAGAATTTTAAAAGCTATTAGCTTTCTGTAATCTAAAAGACAAAAAAAAAATGATGACCCTGTTTTTACAGTTCATTTTTTTCAGATAGGAAAAATTATTGTCTCCTATGGCCATGAGGGACACTTTGACTTCTACAAGGAAAGAAGAATTTTGAACTTTCCTTTTGTGATTCATGCTGGTTTTTGGAGAGACCATTTGATGGAATATAATCTACCTGGAGTTATGTTTGATAACATGTAGGAAAGTCTCTTCCCAAGAAGGAGGAGGCTCCTTAGAAGAGTAAAAGCTTTTATATAGCTTTTTGTTTTATGTTATATAGCATAACTATGGTACATAGTTATGAAATTGAGATCAGAAAATCTTCTCTTGAGATCTTTTTCTCAAGCAGCATGCAGAGAGTTGTTCAATTTCTTTCTTCATGCATTCAATTGAGATACAGGCATTAAAACTCCACAGGAGTAAAGTTTATGATCCAGTCAAAATCACTATTACTTGAATATATTTTATGTTCTTTGATGTAACAGTCTCCGGGACTAAGATGAAATCTTTCAGATTACTTAAAGGGATAAATGGCACAGTGGATTATGGTGAGTGCAGGATTCTAGTACTGTATGCAGCATGAGAAAGGAAGGAAGAAGAACTCAGGGTACCTATCTCAGGGCAGACATCTGTACAATCATCTGGAGGGAGAGCCTACCAATGCATACACATCTGGTAGCAGATATTCTTATAAAGGAATATATCAGACAATGACATATGACTTGCTGAAAGTAACCTCCTAAACAATACTTCACTTCTCAACATCTGTGTTTAGTTGAGGCTTCCAGCTGAATGTAGTTCCATTTACAATCATTAGAGGCTGAAAATTAGGATTAAGTGATTAATAGCTTTCTTTTATTATCCAGAAAGATGATTCATATGAAAGGCACTAATAGAGATTTGCATACAGCCCAGGTTTACATAGTGATTTGATAAAGGTATAGTGAATATTGACTTTAAGGGAGGTGTTTGGAAAGTCAATTCTCTTTCCTTCTTCCTACCAAATTCATGTCCCCACCTTTCCACAAACATGCTGCATTTTTCAGTTCCATTTCCCTTCCTCATTATGTTTGTGTGAATGCTTGTAAAATATACACTTCCAAAACAGGATTCTTGAAGCTCCAGTGGATGCTATGTAGCTATTAACCACTCGATTACCTAATGTAACATGGACCAAGGGCAGGAGAAAGGGAAAAGCATGAATACTATTGGCAGAGACTGTCAATTATTCATTTTGAATAATTAATCCAATGAATTTGTTCAAATAAATTATTTGCATTTTTTTCATTATGGCACAAGTCTCTAGCACCAGGCATAAAATATTAAAACATAGCAGGAAAGCTCCCGTGTAAATCTCTAAAATGTGCAGCCATACAAAGGCACTTAAAGAGACCCTATAGCCTAGTGGTAGGGGGAAAAAAAAAGAAAAAAAAAAGTATTTTCTTCAGAAACACCAGAATAAATATCCTCAGATTTCTCTCTCTTTACTCAACCAGACCTTTCTGCTCTGCTGCTAAAGTTGAGAATAGGTGTTTTTGTTATTTTGACTATTGATAAAATTAGTAATTTCTCCTGTGCGCAGTGGAAAAACAAAAATCAATAGCTTAATTTTTATTCATTCAAGTAGTTATTTTAATTCAGAAACAGGACTCTTGCTTGCAGAGTTGACAATTGCGTCTCAAATATAAGTAGTGCATGATCATGCTGGTCAGACTGCACATATCACAAATGGTCTTCCTGCTTTAACTACTCCACTGTGTGACCATTAGTCAAATGAAACAAAACTGAGACTCACAGTCAAGATCTCAGGTTTATTCTGTTCTGACTCTGACCCTTCTAAATGTATATCCAGCTACTTTCTAGTCTCCATATGAGATTGCAGGTATTTGAAAAAGTGTTAATTTGACTCAGGCCATCACCACCGCAGTGTAGTATTGATCCTGAAACATTATATCCTGAGAAGATCCAGAGATATTTGCTTGTGTGTATCGTTGTAGTAAAATGATTTTTGGATGGGTGTCACACTGCCCAGGCCCTCTTGGCTCAGAGCCTGTGTAAAATGAGATTCAGTCTGTCTACAGTCTTCCATGCAGAGATGCCCTTTGACTGACTTTTTTCCCTGGGCTAACATCAATGCAATTTCCTCTTTATCACAGGCTTTGGTGGGCTATCTCTCTTCAGGGTATCTGTTACCCTTTGTTCCTTGCTCCTGTAAAATCTGATCCTGATGCCAGCTCTTCTAACATACTAGAGACTTGTCTACCACTTTTAATTGCAAAATTAGTATAATGATATTTTGCTTATGTTATTCCTTATGTGACATATGTAACCTCTATACTATCCCGAAAATAGTTTTTTAACTAAATTGTCATGCTAAAGTACACACACCTGTCATACACAGTTTCTTTCCATAAGGTATATCTCTTTTCTCATGTCATACATATTTCCTCATTCCTCAGTTATCAATACAAAGTGTGAGGACATGGAATAGGAACTCGCTCTCCCTCAAGCCTCCTCAGTCCTCTCCTGCTACCATGAGAGCTCATGGTAGAGGTCTCCATCTCAGAAACTGAAGTATGTCAGTGGCCAGCTTGTAATTAATCTCCTCAGTTGGCAGATCTCTAAACTTTTCTTTATCCCTAACAATTACTGTCTCTCAGCTTCAGTAGATACATAAATGTTGTGGTGCTAAATAAAATCAAGGTTCTTTTCTACATAAGGATGCCTCAAATGCCATGGGAGATACTTCACAGGTCAGCTAGTTGTAAGCGATCTCTTTCTTTCATGGTCATGCAGCACAGAGAAGAAAAGGAGAAAAAAAAAAGTTAGTATGTGTTCCTTTTAAACTCAATGAAAGGCTGTCTGAAAGCTGATGCCATGGGGTCTATTTTCTTATGATACGTTTCTATCTAGATTTAGTCCTGATTAACTTAAAAAATAAATTTGAAAGAGATCTCAAATGCTCAAACTAGTACTACTAACCTTATTTGCAAAAACTAATTGTAACAGGATAGAATTTTACATGTGTTGATATCTTCAATTATTTAGTTCAAATTATTTCATGTTCTTAGAACATACAAGTCACACAACTCCATAATGCCCCATGAAAACAGGTAATAAATGTAAAGTCACTCAGATGACTTTTATACTTAAAATATTAGCAACTCTTTGGCAAGTCAGGTAGCCTGATAAAACAAATTGCCTTGCATCTACTAAGGACATCAATAGATCCTACCAAAGATGAAAATTCAGAAAGTCATATCCTTACCAATGACTTCAATACCTTGGTCCATAGCTACACAGGAGAACGTGATGGTTTTTTAGGCTCCAGATTGTGTTATATATGTGCATGCAATTCTGAGACTTGTTGGCTGTAGCAATACTTATCTGCTGGTTTGCACTATCATCTGGCCTGGAGATCCTTTCTGTGGAAACTAAGGAATGGGAAATGTTGTATTTCCAGATATCCTCTGGACTTGGTCACATGTGTCCCTTGTGTGTGCACTTCTGTCCTATCCCTACATATATAAGCTTGAAATTCATCTTTATTACACATTTACTACACCAAACACTTCTTGCAAGCACTTCATTGTAAATGTTTTACAGTGGTACACACAGTGAAATTTTCTATATTAGACACTAAAGTATTAAGATAAATTTCAATTGGAGACATTGAGGACTGAAGAAGTTTCTAGAAAATTGATGATTTATTGACAATTCTGTATTGTTAGTTTTGGCTGAAGACAGACTCAGAGTCACTGTTAGAAATATATTAAGGAAATATATCCAGACGCAAGAGTATAACTGGACAGTAATTTTTGAAAATTGCACTGAAATTTTATCAATTCTCACACTTTGTTCACAGTTTTCAAAACAACTCAGTTTCTGTGCAAGGATCTTAATAAAGTGCTCAGCAATTCTGAGTGCTTAGTCTCCTGTAATTGACAAAGAGAGTACTTTTGAAAATTTCACACTTAATTTAGGCCCCTAAATGGAAGCTGAGCATTTTGGTAAATGTAGATACTATTCAGGTGCAGTTGTCAGGTGATAAATTTTTTGGAAAAACTAACTGTTAATGTGACTAACTGTTAATGTACCACAGAGAGACTATCCAACAACTTCTATCCTGTAATATAAACTGCTATAACCATTTTTGTTCAGAATGCATGCAAATGTTTTCAGAATGCAAATGTTTTTACAGCTCATTTATTGCTCTTTTATCTATTGAGAGGTTCAGACAACAGTCATGGAAATATACATGACAGCAGAAATCTCTTCCTTTCAGACTTGTTGTTTTGTTTTATACCAGGTGAAAATACAGATGCAAACCACCATCATTTTTCACAACTTTTTGCACAAACCTTGCAATCAACACATCAGAATTGATGGCCTAGGTATAGCTAAACAGGCAGATCCATCTTTCAATTTGCACTAAGGAAGAACCTTTTCCAGGATATCAAACATAGCAAGGAAACACTTGGATCAAATTTCTCTTCTGAGCGTGACAAACAAATCCCACAGGTAATCATCTCCAAATGGTTCCAAATCAGTAGGGCTTTGATTAAGGAAATTTCTTGTTTGGGTGAGAGAAAGAAGGAAGGATAGTAGGATCAGTTTCTAAAATGAACAGTTTGAGAACTATGGAATTGCTCATATCGTCATAGCAATAAGTAAAACTAGATGTTTTATATTTAAAAAGAAAGAAAAGCCTAACTTCTCTCTGTTCATAGGCTGAGTAATGTCAGGATTCCTTCCTGAATTGTTTGTGGCTTGGGTGCTACAAAAGTACTTGGACACTTTGGTACTACACTCTGTGCTTACAGGAGTGGCATCCACAAAGTTTTTTCCAAAGTATTCCTTTTTTTGCCAAAGGAGTAAAAGGAAGTAATAGTGAAAAATGAATGAATTATGAAAAAAAAAAAAATACTGCAAAAAGGAAGGAGTCTTTTGACCAAAAAAAAAAAAAAAAAAAAGCATACTAGTGGATATTGGTGTAACTAATGTGGAGGTAGGTCCTTTCAGGACAATTTAATAATGTTTCAGTTGCACAGGAGTATTTAACAATAGATTTCTTCACTAGCAAAGCTTTGCCCTGCCCTCCCTGACACCAGAACAGTCTTACACCACACTTTGACTCTTGATAAACTGTGCTGATACATTTGTTTATAGGTTAAAATCATTGAACTTAATCTTGGCATTAAAACAGCTCTGTCTCTTTCTCTCTCTCTGTCTCTCAAAGAAAAAAAAAAGTGAGAAAAAGGATAAAACCAAGGAAACAAATCAGCTGACTTTATTTTTTTTTTTTCAGTCATGCAGGGTGAAACATAGTTCTGTAGAGTTGTCTCCAATAGGGTAGAGTGATTTCTTAAAATAGGTTTGCAAAATACAGAAACATGTTCTATAAATACTTCCTAAGGTTGAAGTAACACAAGATGGCTAAGTTAATCACTACCAAAAAGAGAGGTCCTGCTCCACATGTCATCTTCCTTTCCAGCACAGATTTTATTTAGACAATTCAACTCATTACTTGAGCAACCACATGCTTTTTGCAGGGGAATAAGAAGCAGGAATAACATTTTTTCACCCCTTTCATAAGATAATTCCACTCATTGGTGAGCTCAAGAGCTCACAGAAAGAAGGAGAAACTATAGACTGCAGAGAGCAGAAGTGAATACACCTGCACTGCATTTTGTATAACTGCATGCTACATATCTGCATATCTCTGCTGCTACCACAGGCATCTGTTGGCAGTGCTATATGCATATTAAGCCTTATATTAAATAGATGCTTTACATCTGCTTCTCTGAAAATCCAGTTATAAACGTTTCTCTTGAAGAATTAGCCTGTTAAGAAAGTGTCGTTCTTCTGTATTCCTTGTTTCAAAAAGGGAAAAAGAAAAAGTACTGATCCCCTCATTATGCCATTTGCTTTGATCAGAGATGAAAATATATCCATCATTAAGTGATCTCAGCCTGTGTTAATCACAGGCATCTTTCTGACTCCTCCTCAAGGATACACTGCTTAAGTAATTAGTCATGCTAGAGAAGGGAAAAGGATGGTGCTTTGGTTGGAAATTACTAATGTGTCAGACAAGTGTAATTCTCAATTGATATAATCGTAAGGTGGAGCAGAATGAAGAGTTCTGGCATTTATGTTCAAAGAGGCTTCACACATTTTCTTTGAAAACACAATAAATGTGCTTTTGAAATTAATTTATATAAAACAGATTATGTTGTTTCTCTTTTTCCAGATTGACACAACCACCTCTAGGTTTGGGAATTCAGTCTCAAAATTATGATTAATTTTAACTGACCACTAAGACTGTTGATATCTTTTTGTCTTAACTTTAGCACATTCACAGGCTTTTAGAAGAGCCAGGCTTTATAGTATCTGAGTTTGAACCTTTAGTTACAACTGATGGGAAATAGGAATCAGAGAGAATATTCTGCTTCAAGTGGGTGAAAGGTTACAACTGGCCAGGACCTACGGGCTCCTAAAGCACTGTCAAGAGCATGAGGGAAAGGAAACAGAAAATATATTCCAAGGATGTGGTTTCATCACAGGATTAACTAGTTATAAAACGGCTGCTGTCACAAATAATGCTCACCCTCCCTTCTTCAGCTCTAGCATTTGTACAGCTCCCAAGTCAGATAATCTCTCTGACTCAGGTGAAAAACAAGGGATTTACTTATCTGCAGTCTGCTTGTGCGCCCCTCTGACTCACTGAGGAGCAGCACAATCCCAGCGCTGATGCAAGGGCTGATTGTGAAAATCACCCTTAGGGGGAAGATGAAGTTTTATAATGTCAGGAAGTTTCAATATTGTTGTCCAGTCCAAACAAATAACACAGTCCCTCCTCTCAGGAAAGTGCTAGTTTGTTTCACTAATGTGACTCCATCAACTCATTGCCTACTTCAGCTTCTCTGCACTGTATTGAAAACTCTGTTTTGTGATTTCTCTTAATAACAATTTCATACACAATATTTAAGATTCTTAAAGACTTTGCTATGTTTTCTCATCTACTGTGCATATCTATATAATTCTATATAATTCAGAACACACACAATCATCAAGCTAAGACACCTATTTAGACCTATGCCTTACTTTATTGGCATTAACCCTGGATTCTGTGGTGCACTCTAACACATTTGCCAGGTGATGAGAGCCAGCCACTGCAACAGGCCACTAACAAACATCCCCAGCCAATCCATAGAATTTCAAGCCTAGGAAAATCTACCTTGCATATTTCTATGCTTTTGGGTTTTGCATAGCCAAGAGAACACATTTAAAAATAAAAAACATAAAAAAAGGAGACTTCCCAATATACAAATTCCTATCTACTGTATCAATATGGAAGTTCCTTAATTGCCAAATAGATCAAACTTAACCTTAAAATTACACTAAATAACACCAGGCTATGATCTGGCTTTTGGCAGCTTTAATTAATTATGGATGCCAGTAGATTCAATGAGCTACTATGGATGTCAATGACTGGCCCAATTAAAGAACAGCTTAAATGTTTTTCTATTTTTTCCATTTGGATGGATAAAAGAATTTACCAGTGGTTAAATTCTCGTGCTTAGACAGCAACTTACTTATTCAGGGAAAAGGAACAATTCAGTCCTAATGCCACAGTGAATCAGAGTAATGACAGAGAAAGTAGATTCTGAATAGATTTCCCAATTAACTAGCAGTCATGGAAGCTGATGACTCAATGCCACCTTCGCTGCAATCAAGCAAGCAAACTCAGAGGAGTAATCTTCAGAGCTTTTTATTGATTAAGATAACCTTAATATCATTAGATTTACAGATCTAGTATTTGTCTTGCCCTATGTAATATGTTGCTAACTTTGTGAATTTGTTCCTTATTGCAGATATACTTCCTCTTCTCTCCCATATCTTTAGACAAGATTCCTTGTCTAAAGCTTCCTTGTATCTAATGAGACTATAAAGAAGTTTAAAGTCTGATTTGATATTTTTGGTTAAGAAGGGTCAAAGGCTATTTTCATTGTTGTTGTGACTTGGAAAACCAAAACTCCAGATTATATGCATTTACAAATCAGTCTTGTTGATGATTTATTTATCTGAAGTTTTTTTTTTTTCCCACCCTTGAACTCTTTTTCACTACTAGTGTCTTAAATCTTGAAGTACCCAGAATAGTACCGAGTTTTGCAATTCTTGCTGGGCTAGGACCTTCCTTTCTGGCATTTCTGACTTGTCTTAATCTCAGCTTTAATATAGAATAGAAAATCAAACTGACTTCAGGGACCTGTAGGTGCTTTCTTGGCCACTATAGCCAAAGTCTTCTATTGCTCTTTTGTTTTCTCCTCAAGGAGTGCCTCAGTACATTTTCTCCAAGTTCCAACCAATTTGCAATGTAAAAAGACTACAGGGGCCTTTTTTTAATATAAAAATGAATTTACAGAGTAGATTTTGTTTGTCACTATAGAAACAAGCAGTTCTTTAACAGAGTCTGTGAAGCAAGTTATTATTTCATAGTTGATTAGTTGTGAAATATTTGAAAGAGAAGAACAAGAAGCTCCAGTACAGCTCAGGAATATCCTGTCTTGTTCCATTCATTAGCACAGAATGATGGCAAAAAGCAGGCATCTCAAGGCAGTATTATCCTTCCAAGTGCATATCTGCAGAACAAGAGTATGCAAATAATAATGGAAAAATAAGTTGGTTTTAATTAGCACAACACGGGCTACAAATATCATTAATGAACTTTGTTCAATTTGCAAATTCAAATTTCCAGCATGACAGAAATGTACTTTAGACTCTTAATTACATTCCGAACTACCTACTAGTTGGCTAAGAGAAAAAAAAAAAAGAGAGAGAGAAGGAAAAAGGAAAGGGAGGATTATCTGTGCCTAGTGGCTCTAGAATGAGAACAGTGGCCAAACATTTTATTCTGTCCATTCGCTTCACCCCTTCCACTCCAACTTAGTGAAGGCCCATGCTGAACGACTGACTATCCTCAGCATATAACTATCCTAATGCAAGATTTCTAAGGAAGACGCACCAATATGAGGTAACTGATATAGCCAAGTCCCTATAGTCCCTATAGTCCAATATAGAATTAAGTAAAAAATATTTGATCTAGTTCCAGATGAGCTGGCATATATAGTTCTTTGGCACGGAGAAGGGTCATGAACAGGTTGGTCCAAAGAGGTATAGTCATATCACTGCGATGCCATAGCTGATTAAGCAGAATAACCCCTAATTTTTCTCAATTTAGAAGTCCTTGTCCAGTTATAAGAATTTGAAAGAGAAAAAAAGGAAAGATGTTAAACACAGAGATAATTCTCTGAATATCCTTAAACTTTAGCAGATAAGTAATTTTGAGTATGCCAAAATGAATGAAATTGATT
Organism: Eudromia elegans; assembly: GCA_003342815.1. NCBI lineage: Eukaryota > Metazoa > Chordata > Aves > Tinamiformes > Tinamidae > Eudromia > Eudromia elegans. Next base: position 12,960,033 of record PTEX01000001.1, on the reverse strand, counting down.
TTCCTACTGATTTTTTTCTCATGGTTAGCAGTGATCAGAGGAGATTTTTGTTGCCTCAGGTAGCTAAAGTTATCATCTCTTCCACTTACATGTTTTCCTATATTTAATAAAGGTGAGTTCACCTTTTCATAGAATCTAGAGATTGTTTGTATCCTCTACCTAACTTGCTATTTTCTCAATATTTGGAAGAATTCTGTCTTTTTTTTTTAAGAAGTCAGACGGCAGTTCAGAGAGATTTGTTTGTTTTACTGTTTGGTTGTACTTTTGGTGGTGGATGATGAAGACAGACATAACCATACAGAGGATATTTGTACAGGCTTCATTTTCTAAAAAAGCACATAGTGTGATTCTTCAGATTTAAGGTGCTGAGCATGACATCAGTACATACAAGCAACTGAGAGATCAACAAGTCATATCTAAGCTTGATGACATATCTGAAGTGGCTAGCTATTATACTAAGGTCAGAGACCAGCACACACAAGTGAGCATGAGCAGATGAATGACAGCATGAATTCAGTCTGAGCTTGTTGAAGATCTTGGATGAGAATACTGGAGGAAACAAATTTTTACAGACTGGCATTAACACAAGAACCAGGGGCAAACAGAATACTGATACCCATCAGAAAAGTGATTAGAAATGAGACAAATAAAAAGAACGATAAAAATAGTTTTAAATTCAAGTCTAATTTTATGTGCTCTACCCACTTGTCTTGATATTGCAACACAGATCCATTCATCCTATAGTCATTAAGAGTTTTAAGTAGTTGAATGAAACTTCTAAACAATAATAAACATGTGGCGTGCAGTCATCCCAGTGAACCAGCCCCATCTCCTTTTTTTTTCCCCCCCCCTTCCTATTCCTTGAGATAAAACTGAAGCAAGGATTTGAGAAAGTCTTCAGCCAAGAACCTTGCCTTAGTCTCTTCTGGTGGTATCTTGAAAGATACCTGAGACTTTTTAAGAAACCTAAGCTCTATCAAGCAATTCCAACAGGATGTATTTTACTCTTAGAGGATCAAGAGTCTTTAAATATCTTAGATCTATAGTTCAAGAGATCTCTGGAGTTTTATGCCTCCTGATTTGTTTGGCATTGCTTAGCTGTGACTCACAGCACCCAAATAACTTTGTGTGTCTTACTGTAATTCTTTTAACGCTTTAATCTACAACTCTGGGGGTGGGAAGGTTTTGCATCTTCTGGCAAAGCACAAAACTAACATGTCACTTAAAATATTTTTTCTGACCTGAACCTAATAATGAAATCTCATTTATTTATCCTTTTTATAAAGTTTATTTATCTTAATTCTAAAACAAAATCTTATATATTTGGCCTAAACAAATTTCAATCCTTTAAAATGAATTGTTTAATTTAAAAATATGGAAGTTAAATTAGTAGTCAGATATAGAAACACATGGCCTTGCTTTCTTGATGCAATTGTCCAGCAGTCTTACACAAAGATTAAACTATAGATCAGAAAGATGAGTTTGGTAGAGAACTCTACAAGTCTATTGCCAGAGAAAATGAGAGATTTCCTGGACCTTCCTGAAATGCAGGACTCGAAAGCTTTTCAGATAGCCCGTGCTTCTCCCACTTGTGAGCCTCAGAGACACAAGGAATGTGTATAGAACTATCGACCATCTGTCAAAGGTCCTTTCTACCAGTCATTTCTGTGTGTACTGGAACCTGCTGTCAGTTATTTCTTTTTTTTCCCCTTCCTCTTAGCCACACTCTTCGAGGTGTGGGTGCATGAGGGAGAGGCAAACAGGAGATGAAGCTATAAAAAAATTACAATTTCTTTTTCTATATAGAAATGTGCTCTCTACAAAGCACAGCTGCAATGCATAAATGCAGACAAGACAAATAACTCAGACTATTCTAGCACAGAAGAGCTTCCAAGGCAGAACGGTAAAGGCAGTGGCTAAAGCTCTGCATCACATGTTGCCTCAGTAGCCTTGAGCATGCTGATAATCACTAAATAAAATAAATTATTTAAATGATATTGTTAACAAACTGGATATTTGTTACAGGATATCCCTAAAGATATTAGAACCAGAAACAGGCTAAATCTATACCAAGAGAACTGCAATAAAAGAGAAAAATGCACCATTAGAATTAGTACAGAGCCTAGGATTGTGCCAGCCTGATGTGCGTAAGGCTTCTGGAAACAATTGCAAAATAAATAACTACCATCATTATCAAGTCACCTATCTGGTATTCCTGAAAACAATTAGTGGATCCTATACACAGAGAAAGCAATCTAGCACTTATATATATGATTAGTTTACGTGACATCATGATACTTTTGCTTCACTCTACAGTCAAACTTGTCACGAACATTCTTACTTTCCCATTGTACACCCTAAATGGAACTAAGGCAGGGTTTCAGCATTTTTGTTATTACTAATGATGAGTAATAAGCTAAAGCTTATTTTCCCAGGTGAATTACCCCTTTTATGTGGTGATGAAACAGAACTTTAATTTTGTCACTGTCATAATCTAAGATTTCAATAACAACAACGACAACAACAACAACAAAAGTACAGTAAGGAACTTGCCTATTAAATCCATCTGCGCTTTTAATGCATGGGCTGGCATATTTGATTTTAAAGCATAACCTTGAAATAAAAAGAAAAGCTCTACTATATAGTTTGGAATATCTCAGTCTGATGACATAGTAAAAAGATGAAGCTCTGAGATATTTTTTGTTGCTGGAAGTCCTTAACATCATAAAACTTAGCATCAGAAATTATTTAAAAGAGTAATAAATCTATTTAAGAAATACATAAATGACTTTTCAACATAAACAGATTTGAAGATCACTAGTAAAAATACTAGAATTCAAAGCAAAAAAAATGCAAAGATATTTAGGTGCCTAGCCCCAGTATAAGCATTTCAAGCCATAGTGATGGGATTTTGGGACCTCCAAATATTTCAGAAATTAGTTTGGTGTTTGTGTGAGAAAGACTCCAGATATGTTTCTTTTTCTCCATCCTTCTGAGAAAAAATTCTCCTGTAAATATGTTATTCTAGTGAAAGGAGGACTGAAATAGAGGAAGAAATGAAGGACTATGATTAAGATCATGATAAGGAAAGAAAATATATTTTCCTTCTATCAAGCATGTAAAGAAAAACCTCATTGCATTAAAATAACCTCATTATCATATGAAGGCATCAAAAAAGTGGAAATAGAAAGGAGGAAAGTATTGAATTTACAGGTGACACAGATTTCATATGACAGGATTTATCAATAGGATTTTAGGTACCTACAAAGATTATCTCCATCCTACATGATGAGCAAGACATTAATGTCACAGGAAAAGTTCAATGATCAAAACTTCACCTACATCATAGGAACTGCTATTCTTTATATGCTATTCCAGAGGGGCAAATTATTCAGTCAGTGACCTCAAGAATCTGAATAAACTCCTTTTACTCAGCTGCATATAAAAGACATTGATAAAGACCTATCAGCACAGTGTATTAATTGCTGAAGCAATTTGTTCATTGAAACTTTAAGGGAAAGATAGAACTTCCTCATATTTCTTTCAGGAGAAAAATCTGATTTCACAGTCTGATAGGTAAGAGGGACTGTGCACACATATTTTAAAGCAAAAATGTTCTGATATGTTGTCCATCCAACACTGTGGCTTACCAGAATTTTACTTGTCATTTTTACTTTAGGTCAGGCCCAATCCTCATTGCTATAAAGCCTTTTTTTATGTTAAATAATTTATATTCTGCTATCATGTTTGCAGTCTGTAAATGTATAATCTCTTATCATGTTCCTTGCTGATTATCACTTAAGTATGTTAAAAGTATTATTTAATCTTTTTAAACTATCCTCATATGTCATTCCCTCTAGCCTTTTAATTTTGTTTCAGCCTTTTAACTGTTCAGACTCCTTCCAGTCTTTGAATATCTCTCACTCAGTGCAAAGTCAGGACCAAATATATTGGTCTAGGTGTGTGTCCAAAAAAGTCATTTATCAAAGTTCCATTAACTCTTTGAATGGGTTGCAATGATTCCTCTGTCTGAGCAAAGGACGGCACAGTAGTTCAAATATTATCCCAAGGCTCAAAAGATTTGGGGGGGTTTTCTGTTTGAAACAGAGGTCACAGAGGTATCTCCTGTGATCTTAAGCAAATGCCTCAGAGATAGCATCAATAAAGACCTTACGGCCATCCTAGGCCGTGCATTGGTCTGCATCACTCAAGGAGTTATAGGTGATACCCAGAGCAGAGTGCAGAATTATAAATTTGGGCTCTAGCTTGGGAAAAGAACAGTAATGTTTCATTTACATTAATTAACTATGTTTCATGTCAAGACTAATTAGCACAGCTATAGCACTGTGCTAAGTTGGCCATTTGCTTGGTTGGTTCTACTCCAGAAGGTCTAGGGCCACAATGAACGAGCAATTTACGCCTGTATTTTAGAGCTACTGCAGTCCCACACTCGTGTGTAAGTCTAATGACTCAGCATTCATATGGTTTCAGTAATTAAGATATGAATCTGATCTATAAGATGTAAGTGTCCTGATCTGGTTAAGGTGTCTACTCTGGGGTCTCTAAAAGGCACTACCACCAATAGTAAAAACTGGACCTGTATAGCCTGTATGGAAGGAACAGGAATTAGGTACCTATTCTCTGGGCATTGAAAGAAGGCTCATCTCACCACCATCGGGTCACTGTTGGAGGTGTGTGTGGAGACAAGCTGCCTTTCAAGAGAAAACACTGAACATAAAGTATTATGAAATCCTGTTCCTCTATAGTATTGTCTTCATATACATATACATGTCAATATACATTGACTTCAAGAAGCACCATCCTACTCTACCTAGAATCCAGAGTCCTGGTAATTCTGTTAGTATATACAACAATAATTTTTAAAAAAATGTCCTTTCATAATAACAGCCAGATATCTCAGGAAAAGAGAAACAAAGAAAGAGACTTTAATAACATTCAACTTTAAACATTTAAGTATGACTAAGATAGGAGGCCAGTCACCTTAAGTTTGCTATATAATTATTGTTCCTCCAAGGGATTATTCAGAGCAGGAATTTAACTTTGAGAGACAAGTAAATTATATGCCTAAATTTAAGAAGATTGAACAACTCTGAGTAACCTTGAATAGCGGATGCAATGTCTTCCTCAGCTTGACGAATCCTAGCCAACATTCTTCAAACGTTTTATGTAGGCCCAAAATCTCCTCCACTCCCTTAAATAAGCACTATTAAGTTCTCACTCCCTTAAATAAGCACTATTAAGTTCACTCATAGGTGGAGGAGAACTGATGGGATAAATAAAACTACAAGACAGGAGAGCAGTTTAGAGTACAAGTTTTGGATTCATATTGGAAAGTAGAATTATGAAAACGTGGTATATAACCACCTCAGCTGAGAGTTGAACTCATTTCTCATATAACAAAGTTCTGAACTCCCTTTGAAGACAGAGATCTTATAATCATCAGCAAATGATTTGAGTAATGGTCTCCTGTGGAGAGACATTGATGGACACATGTATTAATGACTCTGAAGGTTGTTCCATCAACTATGAAGAAGCAACCATTAAGACTGACATAGGGTAGCTGGAACATGACCTTTATCTTCTGGACACTGACAAACAGCTTGAATGATCTTAACAAATCGTTGAGATTATCTTGAAGGTTTTCAGTAAGCAAGAGACTCAAAATGATGGCTTCAGTGATATTGAATACAAATCTATCTGTTAAACTTAAAAGAAAAAAAAAACATCAATTCTGAAGTGAATGTGCACTTTTGGCACAGTCACAGAGGAGTAAGGCTGGCTTTCCTGATAATATAAAGGAGATACAGAGCAGCTGTAGCTATACAGCCAAGTTGGACTCCAACTGTGACAAGAAGTCATCTGAAACATTTCTATACCTTGATCTGTCTTGGAAAAGTGCCATTACAGAATGAACCAGGACAGTTCAATTTGTTGAGAATTTTCCAGAGACCTAATTGCCTGGCAGATTCAAATCCCTTAGCTAAATCAATAGAGGCAGAGAGAATATTTCAGGACTGTACTTTATACTTCTTGCTTTTGGATGGCAGCAGTGATTGGAAAGGAGTATCTTTCAGGACCAATTTTGTCCATAAAATGAGTATTTAGATGGTCAAGGCAGAAATCAGTGAGTTTGCTGTTGTTGCTCTATCTCTTTTTCTTGTGAAAATTCAGGGCAATGCTGTAAAGATTGGTGCCTTTCCTCTTGCACAGGAGCAGCATTGTGCTGGAGATGTCTATAAGCAATTAAGTAATTTCTCCCTTTTTTCCCCTAGATTTTAGTCAATAATTAAAACAGAATCAGTAATTTTCCTCTAGATTTAAGTACTGGAGCAAATTAATATATCGCCACCAAAGGCTGTATATCCTTGGAGCTATATCAGACCATAGTTTGATTTGATCTATGGAAACCTGTCATCAGAAAATCTTCAGTTTAACCTAACGTATGCACAGTAAAATAGTTAATTAGGAAATTATAAGGAAATGTTAAGAATGTGAAGCAGTAATAATAATTAGTAGGAATAAAAAGGAAATAGCCTCTTAGTATATGCAACAGTCCAGGAAGATCTATCCCAGGTGTGAACTGAGAAGGAAGAAAAAGGAAGGAGGAAAGGATTATTAAGTTTCCAAGCAATCTGGATCCACAGAATGCCACTGACAGCATTTGAGTATGCATACTAAAAATAAAAAAAAATAAAAATAAAAATAAAAATAAAAATAAAAATAAAAATAAAAATAAAAATAAAAATAAAAATAAAAATAAAAATAAAAATAAAAATAAAAATAAAAATAAAAATAAAAATAAAAATAAAAATAAAAATAAAAATAAAAATAAAAATAAAAATAAAAATAAAATAAAAAGTCAAGTATATATACAAGGTATTGAATGGTTGAATATTACTAGATCACACAACAGTATGAATCTGATCTGGATCCATATGTGGGAATCAAAGTGTAATTCAGTGAAAGAAAACAAGAGCATATTCTATGGAATTCATGCTTTTATGACATCTTAGTGAGAATAAATGATACCTTAGTAAGGCTGGAGTGTCACATACAACTGATTCCCTGATCTGTCCCAAAATCTGTTTGCTCAAAAATTGTCCATAATTTTTCTGAAAAGCAAAATGATTCTACACCAGAGCAATGGTTTGTATCACATATCAAAAGACTTTGAAGTCTTTGAGCATTAAAGCCAGATTGACTATGTGGTTAGATTGAAAAAGAGAGTTCTGGAAAGTGAAGAAGATTATCAAGATCTCAAGAACTTTAAAACCAATGCTAAGGGTAACATTTGTGTGACTATTACTGCTCATCTGAGCTATAAAAGATGGATCTTTTCTTAAAAATTCCTGGTTAAAAACGTTAAGAATTTATACATGTATCTGTCTTTTAAGAATTAAAAAAAAATACAAAGATTCTTTATAATCATATTTAATGTTAATTTGAATGGTAATAGAGACTGCTTGTTTCTAAAACCAAATATCTTTAATGCATTGCATTCTTTTTATTCATGCCCATCCTCTTTATTTGTTTTCTTAGTCCTTTGACTCTTTTTGGATGATAAATTTGAACTCCGTCCTGCAATGCTGGCTAAGATTAGCTTTTAGTACTAGTCAAAATGCTCATCTTGGAAGTGCTTTCTACACAGAGATTGCCAAACATTGGCTTCTTGTCTGTGAAAATGTTCCCAGTAAAGCAGTAAATCCTAAGAGCCAGGAAATAAAGATGATGCCTTGCACTAATTCATTATATTCATTTCAGGTCAAGTGATCATCAATTTTCATACAATACAACACAGTAAGTTCTTTAGTCACTCTAACTTTTGTCTTATGCCTTGATTTCCCAACGGTAAGATGAAAATAATTGTATTTTAAAATAATCATCTTAAAAATAATTTCTATGCAGATGTATTAATCCTATTTGAACATTTTGAGTATTTTGAAATGTCCACACATTATGGCGTGAGGGTTGATTAAGATCCCTCGGGAAACAGTTAAGTCTAAGAATCCACAGCCTACTGTGGATTCCACTTTCACTCCAATCTGAGGTAATTTCCTTTCCCTCAGATGTTTGCAATATTATTCATTCTCATTTCTCTCTCATTTTAATGTTATTTATAGTATATATCATTTAAATAAATAAAAATGCCTCTTTTTTCTTCTCTTTGATAAGACATAATTTCTCGAATTGATTTTTCCCTTTCTACCTTATATTTCTATTGTCCTATCCCTTCATTTATATATCTGAATCAGCTCAACTGAAAAGCATCTATGAGTCCCATTAACATGCCATTAATCCCTTTTCCAGATCATTAACAAAGTTGTTAACTACTCTAGGACTTAACATTGATTCCTCTCCATACTACTCTTTTCTGCCTCCCAACTCAATACAATGCCATTTACTGCTAAGATTCATTAATAGACCTTCAGCAATCTTTTTTAATCCACGTTACATGGCTATTTAGAATTAAGTTTAGGGAAAAGCTATTTTGTTTATTTCTTACTTATGCAATATCATATTCAGTATCAAATATATGACTAAAATCAAAGCCTACTTACTGCATTTGCCCTATGTAGTAAGATTTATTCCCCCAGTTGTACCAAAGATGGCTACAGCATAAACAGAGTAACTTTTTATAACTAAAAAATTAACTAATTATTCAAGATATTTTTGATACAATCTACGTTGCTTTTTTTTGCCTACATCTTTTATTTTAAAGCTTCTAATATTTTGCTATCATCAAAACTAATCATTAGAATAAATCTTCAGTAGTTATGATCCATGTCTTGTTTTTCAATTTAGGCTTGGGACTGTTCTGTAAGATGTGTTAGTTAACATTTACTCAATATGCCCAAAAAGGAGCAAACAAGGGAAATGTTAGTTTTACCCCAGATCAGATAGGTCATCCCTATATTCCAGTGAGAGAACTGTTCTGAAATAGGATCCTGTTCAAATACAGTACCAAAGCACCAAATTAAACACCAAAAAATACAGCTAAGTCACAGATTATTTTAACACAAATTTAGACTTACTGGATGTAAGAAAAACACAGATAGTTTCACTGTCTCACTATCATCTAGCACTCTTCATAGTTCAGATAATCTTTAAAATAATATAGTGGTATTGGCTGATTTATGCAGCCCCGATAGCTGGGCTAACTCTCCTGAATCTGGCAGAATATTATAAGTAAAATACATACAGCCTTTGATGAAGTCTCATCAAACAACATTTCTATTATTTAAGGACTCTAATCATTTAGTACCAAATTTTTATAGGATTTTGTTACCTATTCAAAAAATCTGTCAGCTCCAGGTAAGCCTTAGTCTTTCTGACATTTAAAGGAAAACACAGAGAGTTTATTATTTATATTTTGGTTTGTGGACAAGTGCATACTTAGGTGTATAACTGGTAAAGTTTCTAAAATAAACGGTGTGTCAAGTAAGCATAAAGGTGTGATTGAAACACAGAAATGTAAAGTTGAAGCAGAAACCTTTTTTTGTTGTTGTTTTAAAGGCTATGCAACAGCTCCAGTACACAGTGCATTACACAATCCAGTACACAATTCTGTGAGGTTTCTTTCTGCACTCCTGTTAAGTCCAAAGGCTTGAAAAGTCATCGTGCAGAGACTCTTTTTCTCTGTTCCTCTGCTATAGCCATTTCATCAAGGGGGAGTTTGTGCCACCAGCTTTAAATATGTGATGTCTTCCTTCCCTGCAACCACACTCTTACCAGTCTTCAGCTCATCACATAGCTCCAGCATGGGTCCATACACCCATGCTGCAGTTACAGAGCAGTCTGCACATGGTATTTCTCATAGTGGGAGGTGCAACCACCTTGAAGATCTGGCTACAATTCCCTTCTCCCCACCAATTGGCTGCAGCTGGCAACTTGATCCTCAGGAGATGAAAACGCTGGGTAAAAGCAAAACCAGCTCCTTAATCTAGAAGTGGAAGCCTGGAAGCTGAAACCAGACAAATCTGATTTTAAATTAAAGTGTGAGTGTAAACAATGATGCGAATCAGTTACTGTAGCAGAGCAGTAAGGGCAAGAGTTCATAGTCCAAATCCAATATAGTACATAGCAGTAGTGCGCCTCCATATAGAAAACTGGTACCCAGAAGTAACTGGGTGAAACTGAAGACAGGCAATATGCTAGAATTGAAGTAAGATGATCTGAGGGCTCCTTCTGACATGAATATAAGCCATATAATTTGCTAGAACTCAGCACTGTAGACTATGCTAGCAGTGCTGACTGAAAGATCTGTGAGTAATTTGAAATAGTTGTTTGTAAATGTTACACCAATTATATTTCCAGCAGAATGTCAGTCTGCTTCTGCATGGATATAGGAAGCTTTTCTTCTGAGAAAAAAAAAAAAAAAAAAAAAGGAAAAGAAAGAAAAGACAGTCCACTTTTAAATGCAACCCCACCTCCTTGCTGTGTCATACTATACCCGCCAGTGCCTCTCTTTTCATAAAGATGTCTAGACATCTGCTAATGCTCTTTTCTTTGATGACAACTTATTCCATATGTGTCTTGTTTCAAAGAAATCACTCTGCCTGAAACTCTGGCATTTATTCAGTTTTCTATCTTTCAGGTTGTGTTCATTCTTTTTTTGAACCTATGTACCACAACTTCCTCCTACTTCTGACCATGTGAAATTCAAACTAGTAGCACACCACCCATTTTAATTTTTCCTGCTCCTCTAACACCTATTTCAGGTAGAACAGACTGTAGCTAGAGGTGGTTTTATGTGCCCCCTGTTATCTGCATCACCTTTCTTCCCCTCTTACGTTCCTGCTTTCTTCCCTGGCTCCACCAGCTGTTTCTCTTTGCTGTGGTGTCTGTGCACCCAGCTCCTCTGCACACGTTTTGCTTTGCCCTGTGCTCTCAAGTGGTCCCTGTGCAGTGAGGGCTGTGAGGAGACTGCATCCTCATCCTGCTCCCACCTCTGAGCCCCAGACACTGCCTCCTGTGTAACTGCAGAAGGGCAGTTTAAAACAGCAGAAGTTACTAAACTTCAGCTCCTCATTCCCATCATCGAATGAAACAAAAGTTGTCTACTGAGTTTATTTATGAAGCCGACCATTTTGCAGAGGGATCTGTGCTTATGCAGTGACAGCAAACATGCAAAGTGAGCAATTGCTACAGAAAGACTTCCGTGGAAGCTTCTTCACTTTGTTGATGCCCTGGAGAGTTTTTCAATGTTAACGTGACTCCTGCTCTCTGAGTAATGCTTTCCTTCACAATATTGCCAAGTGTTAATTAAAAAAAGAACTGAGAGGTAGTTCTCTGACCTGGTTGTAGATCTGCATTATGATTGTGTTTGCCAAGTCAGTCTGAATTAAAAAAAGAAAGAGAGAGAGAGAGAGAGAGAGGGAGAAATCCTCCTGTGCTTTAAAAAGCACACTGTAATTTGTACATTATGTATCATGTCCTGAAAGTGACTTAAAAAAAGAAAAAAATAAAAGGACAGGCAAAAGTCCTACACCTATTAATGCTTTTCACTGGATATTAATTTGCAGACATTAGTCCCTTTTGATTGACCTTTAGACATCTGATTAGACAGACAGTGAGCTCTGCTGACCAGCGCAAACCTAATTAGCAAATAGCAAGGTGAGAGAGAACTGGTTTAATCGCATTTCATCCCTGAGACTTTATCACCATTTGGCCTAGTTCCCTTTATCCATCCTGAGATAACAACAGCTTTATTTGGCAGTGAATTAAAGAACCCAGTAGCTTTGCATTGTAATATAGGTCAAATGAAAACAGCACATGTGGGATGGGGCTGCTTGACAAGCAAAATGCCTGGAGAGAGACAGTGTGTGTGTGTCTGTGTCTGTGTCTGTGTGAAACAGTCGCAAAGGACTCGAGAAGATTTTCAGTCTGCAAAAAGTGCAAAAGCTCTGAAAGGTTTTAATTGGAGCCAGGCAGTGTCTTGTGGCAGTTCATTGTGCCATCGGGAAGGAGATCAGAGTTTAAACTCAAAACCAGCTGGCACAGACTCAGAGCAATATGAAGACAGGATGTTTGGGTATTGCAAGGGAGGTTTTAGCTCATGATAGTCTTAAACAACTCTTTCCATTCAAATCAGGAGCAAATAAAAACTGACAGGCTTTAGATCTGAAGGAAACTGAATCCTATTTCCTCTCCTGTCTCTACACCAGCGATAAGACTACTTACTTTCACACGAGAAGGGAGAACGGAATTACCTCTGAGATCTGAGACCCTCCTCCCAAAATGATCTTTTCACTAGAAACAACCTGCTTTCTGACCTTGAAAAAGCTTCTCATTAGGTTACTAAATACCTACCAGTCACCTTGATTTGCCACCAAATTAAGCCACTAAGCAGCACATAATTGACTGAATAAATTCTGTGATTTTCAAGATTATTAAAGTCATCTCTCCCTATGGGCTACAGATGTATTATCGCATTTGATGTTGCACTAGGTTATTTCAGGACATGCTGCGTCACATGAAACTTAAAATATTCCAAAGCCTTACAAAGCACTTAGCGGGTTTTATTAGATTTTTAAGACATACCATTTCTGTAAAAGTGGGGGGATGCAGGTATTATTCACAAGCAACAGATGCACCTCCCACTAGTACAAGCCCTTGCAGCCTTCATATCACCAGTGTTTGTCCCTCCTGAGCAATCTGCCCCAGACAAGAGAGTGTTGCAAGTGTTGTTTGGGCTTTCTAAATATGATCTGCTGTTTACATTCAGGTCTGCAGAAGTCTGTCAGAAAAATGTCCCTACTGGGGACGGAGGGACCATGGATAAAGTGGAGGTCTTTGCTTTGGAGCTTTTTTTTTTTTTAAAATATAAATGAATTCCTTGTGTAGGGAAGGAAAGGAGAGGAAAATAATGATTTAGTATCTCTGATTGATTGCTGGGTTAATATAATTACTGGGGCTTACACCACCGGCCATTAAAGGGAAATATCTCTTCAATTGACCTAATGGTAAATAGCTCTTTACTTTTCTTTTCCTCAAAGAACTTCTTGGAAAGAAACCATCAGTTTGATAAGCAAGGGGCTGATTGCTGCGGCAGAACTTTGCGAGGGAGATTGCATCTTCAACATATGGTTCTTTTAAGATTATTCCTTTACTGACTGACAGCCAGAAAGAAAAATACCTTGTGGCCTTTGGAGGAGAAGCTCTGAAAGCTTCACAGTGTCAAACCCACTGTTTTCCATATGACACACAGTTTTATACATGTATATGGCTACACAGCAAAAATGCAAGTTTAAATTACCACTGCAAAGTGGTCATCCTGAGGTCATACAGGAGAAAACTGTCCATGTGTGCTGAACGAAGCAGTAAATTCCTAAGGCACATCTGAAATACTTACATTTGTGCTGAGAAACAGTCTTTACTTCTAGTTACAGAGCTATGCAACAGAACAGATAATATTCTTCACATATACCACAGACGATAACACTTTCCTTTATGGAAGCTCCTTTATACTAGTTTAGCATAAACGAAACAGGGAAGTACTTTTAACTACCTCTATGAATGCTTTTAATAGAGAATTAGACTTTAACTGCTGACAGGGAAAGGACAGGAGGCACAGAAGCAAATTTAGGGTGGAATCCTAATTTGTAGTTAAACTACTGTAAAACTAAAATAAGGAGACAGCTGTGAAATGAACCTTGTGGACACAGGAGTATCAACTCCACTCAGAAAATTCAAAGAGGTTAGGTTATTTTGTTGATTTCTAGTTTGAAGAAATTATAAGATTTGATTTGGTCTAGTCTGATATCTTTGTGACCTCTGATATTTCAGTGTAATATTTGCCTCTACCTATATTAAACAAAATAAAACAAACAAACAAAAATGTTTGTAATACATATAGAAAAATTATTAAATAATCATGCCGGGAACCTAAATCTACAATAATACCAGCAAAGCAGCTGTTTTTAAAATTTTATTCTTACTGCTGTTTTAGAGAATTGGGGAACATGGGAGCGTGTATAAAGAGTTTAGTGCTTGTTAGCTTCTGAGATGTTATTAATTTTTATACCACTGGATTTCAGAATTAGGTTCTTCAGTCAGAATAAGCAGATACATTTAGGCTGATAGTTTCGATATCACACACATAATCCAAGGGTTTATGGACCTTCTTACATTGGCAAATGCAGCATAAACACTACTCAGCAAACAGCATTTGTTCAGAAAGATGACACAGATGCATGGTAGTAATAGATCCTAATGTTTTCCTTCAACTAAATGACACATATCTGGCTTATATGAAAATGTCATCTGTAGATAGGATACTGAAATGATCAGTGACTAAAGATATTCAAAGAAAATCATGTTAGAGTCAGACTTGCCTGAGAAAAGCTAAGAAATGCATCTGATAATCTCAATTTTAAGTCTGTTTCTCTTAGAATCTGCCAGACAAAATGAATGGAACTGCTGCATTGACTGATGCAAAAGTAGAATTTTAAATATAAAAATATGTATGATATATATTTGAAATGTAAACAAACAGAAGACTACAGTCATTCTGAAAACAAAGAATCACCTGTTCTGAATACATCTCCAATGTTTAAGTTACAAAACCATCAGATGAATTTCTCTCTCTCTCTTTTGCTAGCATTCAGGTAAACTAAGTGACATTTTTATTAGTGATTCCAGGAAAATAATACTCTGGCTGTAGTTTTTAAGCATAAAACAAGATGTGTGTTTTCACAATGAATAGAACCTAATTGTGTGAGCTCTAGACTACATAGATTTAGCGTTTACCCAAGCTTTTCAACGGATGCCTAAACTCTTGTCACAGTCAATGGAGATATTACCAACAGAGTCGAGGCAACCTAACTGGTCAATATAATCAAAGGGGCTTAGACAGTGAGTCTAATTTCAAGTAAATGACTATTTGTCAACTAAGTGGCACTCTAGACTGGTGTATAATTTCATCATGTAAGCCCCATTTTTACTGCCTTTTTAGATAGCTGACGGTGTCTTGTCAGATCTCCAAATTTTGCCTCAGAAGGGTCTATATCTCTCAGAGATCTTACATCTTATTTTGATCCCATATGTGCATCTCAGATACCATAAGGTGTCTGAAATGTTGGTAAAAAAAAATAAATTTAGGCAATTGATTTATACTCCATTGAATCTAGTGAAAGATTGGACATTTAGCTACCTGTGGACTATGCTGTAAAGGGAATAGTGCTACAGACATTTGACAGGGAATTGCAAAGTGATACTGAGGGAAAGGCCCTGAGACTTTGTCACCAAAGGCCTTCTAATGAACTACATGATATGGAGTACTGGGTATGTTAAGCTAGCTAAAGCCATTATTTTCTGAAATGTTTGGTAGTTTTGCATGCCTTCCTTTGGGTATTCTACCATTCCTAAAGTGGGCCTCGGAAAACCATTAATATTTTGAAAACTATGCAGAAGAGCATTATTAATATTTGTTAAGCCTATGCAATGCTCAAAATGTTCCCTGTTCAGTTCTGAAAACTATTACAAACAGCTAAACCTGTGCTACTCATACATACTGGTTGCAAGTTGCAAGAATGCATGCCATTATGGTTTCTAAATTTCCATATCCATTTCTGCAAATAGCTTCTTTCAAATCTTTTCAGGTAGTTCAAAACATAAGCAGAAAATAAAATCTATTTTAATCTGTAGTCCCTCTCAGATAAATGATAAACATCACACACAGGAAAAAAAAAAAAAGATTTGACCTCAGAGGGTCCCAAGGATATATGGCTCATGCCAAACCTGGGGTACTATAGCATTGGTGAGTTGCTCTTCCTAGAAGAGCTAAATTGACTCAGGCCAGTAAGACTGGCCTTTCTCTTCATGTTACTCATAGTTATCCTGAATACAGAAAGGTGGTGGTAAAGAAAGAAAAAGGTCATGGAATAATATGGTGCAATATGATGCAAGACAGATTAATCTACTTTATAGAAAAGAAAATAATTATTCCTTTGAGTAGGTAGTCAATCTTATTCTTTTTTTTTTTTTTCCCCTCAGGTAAGCCTCTATGATTTTTCATGATTTTGATTATAGAGCACACTGATTCCAACAACCATTCTTGGATCCAGTTCCCCATTCTCAAACATGTCACATATTATTTAAAGATTTTCAGCATAGATAATTAGCAGGTAATCTTTAAAAGTTATCTCTGAAGCTGTTCTAATTAATTTTAAAAGAAAAAAAAAAGTATTACCACATGTGTAAAGTCATCTGTGCATCAAACCCAATCATCTAAAGTAAATTCCAGTTCACCTTTAAGTATCAAAAGCTTTAAGCCTATTTACAGTTTAGATTTACTAATATTTAGAGAAAAAATATGGTTTAGCAAATCCTGCCTGAAGTTACAAATCACATAATACAATGTTTGCCTTCTAAATGTCATACTGAAGGAAGTTTCTCTGACAGAGCAGAGCACAGAACAGTGATTGAATCGAATTTCTTAAGAATCCTTGGGAACCAGGATAGAGAAAGAGGTGTGGTACATTCATTCTCGCATTTTAAGCACATGTTTCTGTAAATGCTTGTTTGTCTTCCCTTTAACCACAACTTTTTACATGACTAAATACCCTGAAGAATTATTTATTTGGATTGCTCTGCACATGTACTCTTCATTGTTTAATATCTACAACATGCTGAGAAAAATAAATCTTCTTTGATCACCTGTTTTTCATTTAATGCTTTTAATTTTATATATTTTCCACTCCAGCAAATTGTACTAGAGCTAAAATAGTGACCAGGTAATTTTTATGAAAAAAAAAAATATATATATATATAAATATATACATATATATATAAAATATATATATAAAATTCTATCAAGCTATTCCCTCTCTATTTCCTCTCATACATTTAAAAGCAGTCAACACACAAATGAACGCTGAAAGATGTGATCTTGTTTTTATAAATCCTAAACAGCTCAGCAAACAATTCCATTTCCTGAGCCTACATCTTAATTATTAAAGACCCAAAGTGAGTTTGAAAGTCTTAGACTGGAAGATATACTTCTTCATATATGACTGTTTACATATTTTAAAGCTACAGGAAATAGGACTTGCTGTAAATCAGCACTGTTGCTGACGAAGGTGAATTTTTATGAAGGACTCCATACTCCAAGAAGAACAAATAAAATGAGATTGTCCATGTTTCTTCCTAATGCTTCCTGTTTCTAATATATTCTGTTTGCTGGATCTCAGGTATGTTCTTTATAGTTGTGGTAAAAAAGTAGATGTATGTAACAGAGTATATAATTTTCTATAAGTTGATCTTCTAGTTCATATCATATTCAATTCTGACATATATTTTAATACATGGTAGAGTAGAACTCCACCCTGATTTTATCATGAATTATTTTATTTATTGAAAAATTCCAAAATATACCTCAATACCTCAATCAGTTTAATTAATTGTTTTGTATTATTATTAAAGGGTTTGCAATATTTTTCATTTAGGTGATTAAAAGCACATGGACAGCAGTATCAAATATAAGAGTTAACTATAGCAACCATGACATATGTACCCAACAGAATATAACATGAGGATGGATCGGTTGTCATTTCAAGTATATTCATCTAGTGTCAATATAACTCTATACAACACTGATCAAAAGCCCTAAGGAATGAATCAATAAATCAATTCATGTGACTATCAAGAACCCCTGGATTAATCCCTAAAGCAACTGTGCTGGATCCTGAATCCTACTGAGCAGTGTGACATAGCACATTTCATAGCCCAGATTGCACAGGGATATTAACACATGGTTAATTTGATCTAACCAGTGACAGAAGGACTTTGCTGGTATGAATGTAGGCACACTCCAAGCTTGATTCCTCGCTGTAGACTCTGACCAAACTTCTGGACTATTGCTCTTCAGCTGTTATCTTGCCCCTTCCATGCCACAGGAGACACTGGCATGACGGGAGGAGGATAGCAGGTTTTCACTATGATTCCCAACAAACTAAAGCAGTGTCTGATGCTCAAGCACTTGATCTCCAGCTCTGCTAAACACATGATGTCTGCAGGCCAGTTTACAGACATGGTAGGAGTGGTTGTTAGACAAGGAGGCTGTGCGGCCATTAAGACAGAACTCAACAGGTTGAAAAGGTGGTCTGCCAGGAATCTCATGGTGATCAGCAAAGGGAAATGCCATGTCCAGCACGTGGGAAGGAAGAGTCCCATGCACAAGTATAGATGGAAGGCTGACCCGCAGGAGACCAGCTTTGCAGGAAAAGACCCAGAGGCCCTTTGCAGAAAAGGTACCTGGTAGTATCCTGGGCTGCTTTAGGAAAAGCACCACCATCAGGTTGTGGAAGATGATTCTTCCTCTTTACTCAATCCTGGTGAGGTCACATGTCAGATGCTGAGTCCTATGCGGTATTCCTCAGTACCAGAGAGACAAGGACATACTGGAGTTAAGCAAAGGGCCACAAAGATGATTAAGGGCCTAGAGAAATTGTCAAATGAGGAGCGAGTGAGAGAGCTGGGACTGGTTAGTCTTGAGAAGACTCAGAGGGAAATCTTATCAACGCTTATAAATACCCGGTGGAGTAAAGAAGCTGGATCTGGATTGTGCAAGTGGTACATAGTGAAAAGACGAGAAGCAATGGCCATAAATTGAAATACATGAGAAAAAAGATCAAAGTATAATGGGGTACATCCCTGAGCAACATGCTGTGGATGATCCTGCCCTAAGCAGGATAAGAACAGGTCTCCAGAAAACCCTTCTAATCTCAATGACTTCGTAACTCTGTAAATGATATTTTTGCTTGGTAATTCATTGAC
Organism: Eudromia elegans; assembly: GCA_003342815.1. Lineage (NCBI taxonomy): Eukaryota > Metazoa > Chordata > Aves > Tinamiformes > Tinamidae > Eudromia > Eudromia elegans. The sequence continues at coordinate 12,941,238 of PTEX01000001.1, read as the reverse complement.
ATTTGCCTTCCAGAAGCCTTTTATATTATTGTCTAAAGACTGAGTTGACAACTATTCAATTAATAGTTTCGTAACTATTAATAGACAAAGACTCGCACTGAATTTATGTGTTGCTGTTGCCCGTCACTACTATTCTTCTTTTGTTTTATTTTCTAAGTTAAAATGAACATATTTTGAAGCCTGTGAGAGTATAATGATTTAGTCTAATGCTTACATACACAAACAATAGAATTTCACCCAAACATTTTTACATAATTCCATTAATTTTGCATGCTTCTCAAAACTGTACTTTATCTTTAATAAAAAGAACACAACATTAATTTAAAGATAACAAGTCTGAAAAAATACAAAGTCACAGGATTTTTGAGGTTTGAAGGGAGACCTCTGAAGACTGTCTAGTCTAATCCCTTTCATCGTGCATTTATCTAGTTGATACTTCATCAGTTTTTCTATGAGGATGTTATGGGACAGTGTCAGAAAGCTTGCTAAAGCAGATATAAACAATGCGTATATCTCAAAAAAAAAAAAAAAAAAAAGCTGAGATAAACAAACAGATGTCCCACTGAGCTGGTTTTCTCATCATAGAAGAATATCAGGTTGGTCATATATGATTTTCCCTTTGTAAATCTATGTTGACTGTCTCCAGTCGTCAGTCACCAGTCTTGTACTCATATGTTTGGAAAGAGTTTACAGGAGCACTTGTTCCATAACACTCCCAGGGTTTGAGGTGAGGCTGACCAGCTTATAGTTCCCTAGATCTTCCTTTGTGTCCTCCTTAAAAATAAAAGTGACATTTACTTTCTTTTAGCCCTCTGGAACCTTTCCTGATTGTCATAACCTTTCCAAGTTAATCAAGAGTGGCCTCACAATAACGTAGCCCATCTCCCTCAGCACTTATGAGTGCATCCCATCACATTCCATGAATCTGTGTGTGTACAGTTTGTTTAAATGCTCCCCAATCTGATCCTGCTGCACTGACAGCAAACCATTCTCCAGATTTCCCATGGATCTGAGGGACATAGGATTCCTGCAAGCAAGGTCTATCAGCGAAAGACAAGGTGAAGAAGTCACTGAGAGTCTTGGCCTTTTCTGTGACCTTTTTTATCAGGACCCCTGCTCTACTCAGCTGCAGGCCCACATTTTCCCTAGTCTTTCTTTTGGCATTGCTGTACCTGCAGAAGGCCATTTACAGCTCCCACCAGATTCAACTCCAGATGGACTTTGACTTTGTCTTCCTAATCCCTTCACTACACGCTTGTACAGTGCCTCTGTATTCCTCCAGGATCATCTGCCCCTTCTTTCACCTCTCATGTTTTTCTTTTTATTATGTTTGAACTTAGACAGGATCTCCTTGCTCATCCATGGAGTCCTCCTGCTACTTCATTTCCCGCTCATGATGAAACATTGGAGCTTGATGGAAATGGTTCTTGAAAATTATTTACCTCTCCTGGATCCTTCTTCTTTCCAGGACCATCTCCCATGGGTTTCTTTCAAGCAGATTCCTGAGCAGGCCACACTGTCTTCCTGAAGTTACATATAAAAGTTAATTGCGTCTTCTGTCATGATTTTCCCTTTCAGTATTTCAATTACTAGCTACAGAGGAGATATATAAGAAGAGGCTACTCAGATCAGTAAAATGTCAGAGGATAAATGAAAAGTATCCTTACAGAAATAAAAAATTATTGGAGAAACATAGGCGTTCTAGTCTTTGAGAAGTCTGCTGATACAAATATCTATTTATAGTTACCCTCAAAATATGTGCATTTGACAATAAGCAATGTTACCTTCTAGAGAAAACCTTGCATTTTTCATTGTAGGAAGTGTTGAAAAGCACATAGCCTTTGACATATATTACAGTATATAGGTAGAGGTGTTTCTCTACAGTTATCTCACAAATTTTGTTTCATGAAGAAATATTTGAAGATAATTCTTTCCATAGTATTATTATTATTATTATTATTATTCTCTGTAGTGTCTGACTACTCTTATTATTCTCTTTGATGTCTCAGTCTCTATGATAGACTAGTGATAGAAGCATCTACCACTATTATGTCTTTATTATTGTTTGATATTGACCTGTTTTATATGAGACAATCAAAAGAAAATGGATTTCCTGGCCATAATAATATGGTTCACAACTAATAATTAACAAATTAAGCATGCAAAATTCCTCAGCACTACCAAGTTAATTATTTCCTGGGATTTCTTATTCTTTGAACTGCTGTGCTTACTTTACATACTAGGCTTTTTGGAGAAAATTATATATTGTACTTAGAGCTCATCTTTGGAAGCTTAGTATTCACTAAATTATACCTATTGCTTCACAATCTTAGCTGGTTGATTGAAGCAATATGAAATTTGATTTCAACTTACACCTCTGCAAAATGGAGGAAAAAACATTTAAACACGGTGCTCTAAAATTTAAGCAAAGTATATTCAAATGTTACATTCTCATAGCTTTTTTTCCTCACTATACCAGTGATGTCAGTTTTAATTCCCTTTGAGAGAACTGACATTTCTGGTTCATGAAGTGCCAAACACATTCTCAGCCCTAAACAATTTTTAAAACACGTGACACCAATGTAAGGAGTAGGATTAATACTCATAAAAACAAATGAGAAGCATTTTGATGAGAACCCTCTGCATATATTTCAGCTTCTAAGAGTCTTCCTAGGAATTAAATTTGCAAAACAAATTCTCTAGTCTCAATTTTCAGAAGAGTTAATTATCAACTCGCAGACCAATGTCTCACCGCATGCAAAATGCTAAGAAAGTTAGAAAACAACACTTATGATTTAGATTAAATATCATAGCTCATGATAATATGGTTGTATTCCATGGAAGTAGCAATTTACAATGCTCTTTTTTCTCTTGGGTATATAAAAATCGTCTGGATTTTTCTTTTTTCTTCCTTTTTTAAACAAAGAGAATTACATTTATCACAGCAATTCAGAAACATTTCTTATTTTATTCCTTGCTATTTGTTTCCGACATAATAATTCAAGAACAGTTATACTGAGTCAAACTAGAAGAATATAGGATCTTCTGTCTCTAAAAAAGTCAACAATGGATATTCAGGAAAAATATAAGCAAAACAATGAGAGTATACAGAATGATTCTGTTCTTCCTATGCTTCTGTGGGTTCAATTAACAATGGTATAGGAACTTCCTGAGCTAGTGATTGCATGTGGATCATTGTCTTCAACTGACATCAGTGCATCTTTTACCATGAATTTGTTTAATTGTTTCCTGAATCTCTTTGTATTTTCTCTTTACCAACATCCTGAAGAAAACCATTTTCACAATTTAATGATCCACCATATTAAATTTTGCAGACTGGTATTATTGAATGTCCTCATGGAAAATAGGGAATAGTTGCTTCCTATCCATTCATTTATCCTACAGCCTCTATCATCTGAAGAGTCCTCGTTGTTTTTGTGCTCCATTCATAACTAAGTTTCTGATCTATTTGCAAAATTATTTGTTTATTTTTTAGCTCAGCAAGTTTTTCCTCTTTTTTTTATTTACTTACTTACTAAGATTTTACTTTTAATTGGTCACTGTTTCTGTTTCTTTGTTTTTTAATATTGACATTTTTATTTTTAAACAGTGTTCTTTTTCTTCCAATAGCATCTGTTAGTTTGCATTTAAATATCACCATTTTTGAGTTTGACTCTTTTTTTTTTTATATAGCTTTTTGTAATCAGAGGTATTCATGTACAACGAATCTCGAATTTGATAACTATAAGTAGTAACAGTTTTACTCTTTTAGTTGCTACATTAAGCTTCATTTTAACTTGTATTTTAAAATATTTTTGAGGGTAAATAATATTATGTTAGATTTTTATTATAGCTTCTTTCTTTTGAAAGACGGAATAAATTTGGTACTTTGCAGTCACTGAATATTACAGAATGATTCTTTAGTAGTTAGCGTTGAATGAGGTTTTTGCACTGTATTGACCCAAAATGATGGTTATTTCTACTCTTGCAAATTCTGTGAGTAATTTTTCCATGAAACAACTTTTTTTTTTATTATTCGAAAGCACTATCCCAGTTGTATGTTTTTAATGAAATATATCTAATTTACAAAGATAAATTGCCTATCTAAAACATCAAATTTCCTAGTGCCATTCCTTTATAGCTTTGCTAATCCCCACCGACGCTTTGTAGTCATAATTGTTCTATGAGTCAGATTACCAGTTGTATAATTCTCTAAACATTTCCTATTTGGGCATGGAATTTCAATCAATTTAAAAGGTACAATACCTTTCTCTGAGACAGAGGGGAATCCCAGCCTGGTATGGTTACCTTGTAGGTTATCCTGGTGCCACTCTAGACTCAGCTGCCTCCTGGGATTTAAGGAGCCTGGAAAGAAGGGAATAGCCTAGTGCTGTGCTTCCCCATTCAATTAATTTCCTGTAGGGGGCTGTTAGAAGGTTGATGCTTTGCATCAATGTTCATCTGTATTGTGTGGGACATAAGGATTGTCAGGTCTCCTAGCCATGACATGCTGTACTACATGTAGCCATGTAGGACAACCAAGGATCTGGGTGTTTGCTTCCATCTTTATGAAGAAATATCTAAGTCAAGCATACACATGGATTGTCCACAAAATTATACAGAGCACATTTACAAAGAAAGGATTGAGAGCCTGTTTTTTTGTCTTCTTTGTGCATACAGAAGAGCACACATTATCCTGTCTTATGATCTACATAAAGAGTTTACAGAAAACTGAAAGGTTTTTATTTTCAGAGGAGATTGCTCTGTGGGATAGAAAATTTGATCATAGGGAGACAAAAAACTAAAGGTTCTGCACAGTATGCTTTATTTCTTCCTTTGCAATTTTTCAGACAGTTTCTAGCGTTTGTGAATTTTAACTTCTTCTAGATGCCGTGACCTACAATACTGTCATGGCAGAGAACGGAAAGAGCAACATTCAACCAACATAAATATGACAATCAGTAATAAGTAAAGTAATAGTAAAAGAATCACTTTGAAAAAGTTAGACCATCCTGACATATGGATGCCAGTGTTCAGACAAAATCGTAGTTTTCTGTACTCTCATTTGTATGGAAGACAAATTAGCAGATTTGAGCTAATCACGTGCAACTCTCAATGTAATTAGGGGTGCCAGACTGAATCTGAAGTCAACCAATCCTAAATCATTCTCAATGACTCAAGAAGAGGATCAAGTGATTCTCATTTAAATGGAGCCAGAATGCATAAACTCTACTTCATCTCTAATGTACATAATTATAAGCATTTTGGAAGATTTTTTTTCCCTTTGCTTTTTGATTCTTAAACATACAGAGAAAATTTTGGAACACATTTTTCTATATTGCTAGCAATTATAGTTAATGTTTTTAATAATATCTGTATATATTTTAACAGTACTTATTATTATTATTATTATTATTACTATTTGGTTTACTTCTACCATCTAGTTTTGTGAGGTTCTACATGGCTTCTGGCTAGGCTAAAGTTCTAAGTTGCTCACTTGGTTTTCAACCTCATTTTTGGAAATGCTGGTATAGTTTCAGTTTGTTGTGGACTAGTTTTTGCCCATACTTTCAGAAACCAGCTGCAGCTGAGAATTTCAAGGCCCGATATAGCAGCTCAGACACGAGGCCTGTGTATGCGCGCTGGAATGCTGGCGTGGCGGGTCGCTGCTCCGGCCGGAATTCCAGCTATTTGCTGACAGCTGAGGTGACTACAAATCTACTCAACATGAAAAGGAGTCTTCTCATATTTCTTAGACAAGAGAATTTAGCACATATGTGCACATGCCTTCACTGATTCTTTTCTGAAGAAAAAGAACTTACCTTGGGTCAGACCGTAGTGTGCAGACTACCCAAATGTATTATTTATGAGCAGGGCTCAGAATGGCCTTTGAGATACACACAGACAAAGGCATTCCAGGCCCCTATGTGCTCTCATGTCTAATGGAAGGCCTGGCAAAACCGGTAGGAACAATATCTGGAGAAATGAGAGACAGGACAGACGCAGTTTTCAAACTCAAAGGTAAATGAGGTACTTTGTCATATGTCTTCTTTTTCCTCACTCTGCTCCATAGCTCACCCAAAACCAGTGAAATTTTCTTACATGAGAAAACACCTCTTAAGTAATTTCAAGACATCTCGTATACCATTTTTAGTTTGTAGTCTACACTCCATGCCTAAGTCTTCCCATGCATGTCTTTTCCCTTCAAACTGTCCCTTTCGTCTTCATAAAGTACTACAAACTCTCCACAAATCCCCAGTTCTCTTTAGAATAATATACCATAAGTTAAAAAAAGCCACTCTTAAGAACATGCATATTTGCATATTTGCTCTTAGAGAATTTGCATATCTGAATTTCCTTTGCACTGTTAAATTATATCAAAAGATCCATTGACTGAAATAAAGAATAACCTTCTTAGGAACCTTCTTAGGAACCTTCTTAGCTTATTGAAGGTTCAAGTTAACTTAGTTGTCCAGGTTCTTCTTTCCTAATAGAATTTCTAATTTTATAACCATTTCAGTGGCAAAATTTTATAGATTTCTGGTCAATAGACCTTTAAAGTATGTAGATGTGTGTGTGCTTGATGCAGTAGGTTACAGAATTTTTCATTTTGTGCTGAGTGAAGACATCAAAAATTATGTCTAATATTAATCCTAATGATAAAATTGTTCAAATGTCATTGGCCAGTCAGAAGTTTTATATTATCATCAGAAGAAACCTGGGCCCCATTACTAAATTTCATGTAAAAAACAAATAAACAAATGACCAAACAAAAATTGTTCAGCTCCATGTAGCTTCTGGAAGACAAGAACGCTTTCCTCTGTAATCTACCGACAGCCGTAAAGGTGGGCATTAGATGCTGTAGAATTTAGCTACAGACCTGTAAGTACAAAAGATAACTAAACAAGAACATTGACAAATTTTTCTTCAGCTTACCTTGCCTTTCAATGAAGCATAAATTAATTTCCCCTTTATGAGACCTCAGTGAGTCTTCTATGTACAATAAACAGAAAACATTACATAAAGCACAGCTGGGGTTTGTGTGTGTGTGTCTTCTGAGCCACACTGAGATGGAGAAAGTGGCAAATTGTTTTTATGCTGACAGATTATTGATCACACTTCTCTTCTGACTCACTTGACACTATGGATGTTGGTTGAGGCCTTTAAGGCACGAGCCTCATGCCCTCAGTGTCCTGTATTTACTGAGAAGACTCTCACTGGAGAGAGTCACTGGAGGCTGAGCAAGAATAAAATGTGTATAGCTGTGCAAATTGGTAGCTAATCATCTCAAAGAGAGAAGATGATGTGAATGTCTGGTATATACACTGTTTTTTTGTAAGCAGATATTTCAGACCTAAAGAACAAACAGCGTACAAGAACTAATGTGTCTCCTTTATTTCTTTGGCTGGGTTTTCATTTTCATGATCTGCTTTACAAACAGAAATAGTTTACATTGGTGTCAACACTATGGCATTAGACTGGTGGACTATTAACAGTCCTCTTATAAGACAAAGGTCTGAAACCACACAGAACATCCATTTTAGTTTTTCTTCTTGTCCCATTTATATCCTTGGACCACTAGACAGCAGTGAAGAACATCCTCTGGGCTGTGGCACAGGCACTGTTGCACCTCAGTTCCCTTAATAAGCAGCCTGCAATCTGTGCAGGTATATAGGAGAAAGCACTCTCCGTTTTCTCATTCAAACAATAGCTTCTAAAATTTATTTTGTGTTTCATGTAATAGCGCAAAACCATGTATTGAACTGTCATCTTGGGTAAGTGATGAGCTTGACTATTCCTATTATGACTATTATATTCCTATTATAGTCTCCATTTTCAGTTCTTTATAACGTCGAACTGTGACTGTATGCTGGCCATTTTGGTGTTGAGAAATTTTACTAAAAATATTTCAGATATTTTTCACAGTAATGTTCAAGACAGAAAGGTCTGCCAGTTTTTCCCAGACAGTTAGGCAATATCTGAGGCTTAGTTGAGGAGAGGCAGCTATGAGGTTTTGATAGAAGGAAGTTGATTTAAAAAAAAATCTTGCTACCCTGTATGTTTCCTGCTAAGGAGAAATCAGCACTGAATATCTGCTCTAATTTTTACCCCTCTACTAATTTTTACCCCTCTACTTTTACCCACTATTTTTTGATTTGCAGAGAGAGAAGTAAAGGTATAAAATCTTTACAGGAAGACAGTCACTATGCACATTTGATATCCATCCAAGAATATTCTTAAATGTGTCCAAATTAAGTCACCTAACATTTCTTAATGTCTGATTTCTTTCAAACTCAACAGATACTTTTAAGTAAAACTCTCTAAACATTCTGTATACATGGAAATGGAGAATTAAAATGGATATGGGAAATATTCTTGGGAACTGGCCTTCACAGATGTCTCTGAGACTCAGTTTCTTCTTTCTCTCCCTATTAAGAGAATAACCACACAGACATTTGATTCAATTATAGGAACATAAAATGTGGTCAAATGAAAGGGAAGGACCTGCAGATATTGGATAGGGAGCTGGAGCCTGAATTAATGTAAGGGAGATGAGTTAAATCCATAGAGCAGAAGACTGAGTAATAGTAATAGCAACAGTAACAGTAACAGTAATAATAAAGGCCAGGAGATTGAAGAGAAGATATGAGCAAAGAAATTAATCAAGTATAGACACTGGGGAGAGAGCAGAAACAAAAGGGAAAGATCATGTGTGCAAGGGACCAGCATCCTATCATGAGGGACTGCTATTCTGTAAATTCTAGGTACTGTGGGAAAAAACACAGTAAGCTTCACATCTTACTCATCCAGCTATTCACATATCCAACATAGAAGAGACTGAGAGTTAAGACCTCTTTCAGACCTCATGCTGGGTGATGGCCTATGTAGCTGAAAAGTATCAGAATTAAGTTTGCTAGACATCTTATTTCATTTATATGAACATATTTGTTATGACCTAAACTTCAAAAATCACATTTTATATTTTCAGCAAGATTTTCCTTGTATAGTTTTCTGTTTCATCATTTCTTATCTGTGACATCTTAACTTTAATTTTTAGAAAAGCTATGTTTTCATTTAAAGCAAAGAATGTAATTATTCTTTATTTCTTCCCCTTCCCCCTCCTGTCCTGTGAACAACTCTTTTCGCAGTTTACTGCTTGTAAGGAGGAAATCTGAAATGACTAAAATTGAATAAAATTGGATAACATAGACACCATTAAAGCTTCTTGTAAACTTAACATGTTTACAAAATTTCTTGGAGATTGCACAAAAGCTGTTGACATTTGTTGAGTAGTGAGTATTTTGAAAATACTTTTATTCTATCATGATGTTATTAAATTAGTAATAGGCTTCAAAAGCAATGAAATGATATTGCATGTACAAGTTGACAAGTCTTGAGTAGTAGTTGTGTAGGAGGCACTTTTTAAAATGTGAGTGTACTAGTCTCACCCCACCAAAACTGTGGAGTGTTGGATAATTCTTTGTTAAATTATGCAATGCTCTTTCAAAATGCATACATTTGGGAATCAGTTCTCATACACAGGTTCCTAAGCAAATATTTGTGACATCATCCTGTAAAGGAATCTCTGTTAAAATTGCTTTAAATCTATGCACTGCTTAAGGGAGTACATACTACCTGGGAGTATTCTTCTGGTCTTTCTTAAAGATATGTGTATATATATATATATATATATATAAATGTAAAGTAAAAATGTATGTGCCTTAAGAACATCTTAAGACATTTACACCTTCTAACTATGGAGCCCTGTATTAATGCTACTTCTTCTAGCTCTTCCTCAGTTTCCCAGGATTTACAGACTCTTAGAAAGAGAACAGACAACATGCAAGAGAAGATTTTAAATAGGGCTGTAGCTGACTTAATTCTTTGCATTTTTTTTCTATATTTCCTTCTAATGTAATTTGAATAAACCATTACTTTGAAATCTCATAGTTATGGAAACCAGTTCATGAGGGTGGATCTCTCTCTGACTCTGTGGGATTATGCAAGGAGTAAAACTGGAATGCAATTTGGTTGTCCAAATGTCCGAATCTTCCAACATCGGAGGAAGATTGCAGGCAGATGCAAGAAAATAAAGGAAAGTTGCAAAAGATATTGAAATGCTAAAATTATTGGCTGAATTGTGCTTTCTAGATGGAGGCTTCAAATATGCAGTGTTGACTACATGTGTGCATGCTAATTACCTTTAAAAATAAGTTTTACGAAAAAACAGTGCTCCTGAAAATATCATCCAGCACTTAAAAAAAAAATCTCAGGTTTCCTGAAATGCCTTTTAGTTTAAAATAAGTCATTTTGTTTAAAATAAGGAATTTAAAATGTGTTATAATTCAAAAATGAGTTATAAATACCATTATAAAAAGAGCTTTGTTTGATTATTAAATCTATCACTGGGATTGTGTGGACTAATTAAATGTGACTCAGTGAAACCAGGAACATAAGAAATTAAAATTATTTTTCAAAGCCATGGAACTCTTTGATATTCTTTCAGTACTAGAGTCCTTAAGATAAAATAAGTTTCTCAGCTGGCACTTCCTCACACCCTGCCATTGACAGAACTTTAACTACTTGGCTTCTGTGTCTTTGAGTTGCTTCATGAGGCTATAAGGATATCAGGCAATTGGGATTTCTCAGGGAACCATATCCCAGGAGAAAAATAGCAATCCTTATTTTACTCAAAAAAGGCATTCTTGGGAAGACAAATTGTGATGCTGTCTGTACACAGCAGTACCCAGAGCTGTTGAATTCCACTAGTCTCTAAGCGATGGAGATGAGAGCTAAGTGAGAAGAATTTCCAAATTTGGTGAGGTAAGGGTGGCTGGAAACAAACAAAAATAAATATAAATGACTTGGTATTTGAACACCTACAACAACAATTATCCACTCCCTCCCAAGTTTAACAGGTTGAGTTCCCACATTATAATGCTCTTAGTTTTGGGAGAAAGCCAGGTACTAAATTCTTCTCTAGTGAGAAAGAGCAAATCATGTAGTGTCTGAGATACTGCATCAAAAATCATCCAAGGACATTTTACTTAAAGGCACACAATCAAATGCTACACAGCATAAACTTCATCTCAGTTTCCTTTTCTTTTAAAGGCAAACTGAATACTTTGGCAAGCTGTCAAAAAGAACAACAGCCTTTGGAGTGAAATATGACCACATCAAAGTTAACAGTAATTTTATTTAAAAATTATAGAAGATATTACAGAAAATCATTATGTTAAACAACATAGAAATAACATATACACCAGAAAAAAAGTTTCAAAAATGTATGACTTTTTGACTTTTAATTATTTTACTAGATTAAAAGGTATCAATCATACACTCAAGCTAAGAATGATTATAAAATGACCTCTAGGACATCATAAGTTGACTTCATCTCCCATATACCCATAAAGGAAAGATAACAGAGAAAAAATGCCCATCTCTTGTAGCATTAAATTGTAAACTTTTCTAAATATGAATATCACTCTCTTTTATTTATAAATTAAACCAGACTTTTTCTAATATTACTAACTTGATGCAAACTCTTTTCAGCAGCACACCAGGAAATCTGTGTTTACCAAATAAACCTATTTTACATGGAAAGCGTTGTGACACCATAGTGGCAACAATAACACAAAACCTCAAGATGAGTGGACTACTGGTTACTTTCTCCCTCAGCTTCCTATTTGTATTCTTGTCGGAATTTCATTTTATGAAGAGTAGGGGATAAGAAGTGTAAGAATACTAGTAAATATTTTTGCTATATGTCTTTTTCAATAGATATTTTGTCTAACCATAAGGGAGACATATTCTGTCTACTTTAATTCTTAAATTTCAGTTTCTGACACACTGTTTCATGATATCAACTCAAGCTTCCCAAAAGCTCTAAATCCACAACTGGGCAAAAGGCTGGATCTCAAGCAGCAATCAGGATGACTACTCATAGAGCCAGAGTTTGTTGGTGGGAACTTTAGAGTACTTGTCCAAACATCATACACCAGTGTATGACAGGTATCACCCCAGCAAAACTTCTGTGTATCCAGGGTGTGAACTGGGATCAACACTGGGAGAGTCAACAGAGTCCAGAATCAGCTTGTAGTCAGTGCTAGGAGTGAGAGATCTGTATGATCTCAAGATCCAAGAGTTGTATACAGATCACAGAAGGAGAGGGTATTTGACCTTACGCATACTTTCCCAGACTTCCCACTGTCACAGGAAGTAGTCACATTCAAATCAACAGGACTTAACATGTGTTTGAAGGCAGACATATGTGAAAAGGCTTTCTAAGCTTGAGGCCATCCTTCAGGTTTTTATTAAATAACAGAAGCTTATAATAGGATGTTTAATAGCGGGTGAGACCTCAAGAATTTCACTTGTTTTTTACTCAGTCAATGAGACTTTGTTTGACTGACGACCTTGGGGTTTGGCAAGCTTGATTTTATAGAAAAACTTCCTGTACAGCATGTCAAAGCTGGTATGTCCACCAGTTCCGCTAAGTACACAGATGATGGCCCTGAAGGCAAGAGCAGTAAATCAGCTGCAGATTAGAGCCAGGTTGAGTTATGTGGCACACAAAAGCTGTTCCTAATATAAAAGACTGGGGAAAAAAATGCATGCAATATGACAGAACCAAATCACAAATGCTGTTCTTCAATGACAAAGATAATACAACACATCTTATCATTAATGCAAGGTACATAATACCCTTGCTGGATTACAATTCCTCTTTGAACACTCTTACTTTATAACACGTGAGTAAATTCAGAACAACAGCTCTGCATATTAATTTCTTTTCTTTCTTTTTCTGTTTAATATAGTGGTTTTGTTTTATTTTTTAAATGATGGTTAGGAAATTCTTCCCAATGAGCAACTTGTAACTTACCATATTTACAAACTGAAGACATGCTCAATTAAAGTCAGTGTCAAGAATAACTAATGTTCATTAGTAGTTTGGTGATCAAAAAAATATAAGTCTATCAAGAAATGAAATATACAATTATTTGTGTAAATATTTCATAAGCCAGTTTGTGCTCCCACCCACCTTTTTTCCTCTCTGCTGCCAATAGTTTCAAAATCAATTTAAAGTGCTTCTTGCTTCTGAATAAATTGCCTCAGAACTGTCATTTGAATAATGCATAACTTCCTACTGAAGCTAAAAATATTTATTTAAATCATGTAGTAAAAAAAAAAAAAAAAAGTTTAAACTGGGTGGAGGTTTGCAGTCCTACAAATTGCTCAAACTTCTATCCTTGTACTGTATTTCCATCAGTCTGACCAATACATTCAGCTGGCAGCACCATACACACATCTCAACTCACTCTGGCCCCCTCTGCAGTGGGACCACTTGCTCTTTGCAAGGATTGCTCTGCTCAGGGAGTGCAAGTCTGTGCATAATTCCTTCTCCAACTCACTCCCATGAGAACAGGATTTTGTTTGTTTGTTTGTTTGTTTGTTTGTTTGTTTGTTTGTTTGTTTGTTTTTCCCAAGGCTACTTACAGCCTGATGGTGCTTTGGGTGCCTCTCTCATTTACTGAAACAAACAAAATAGCAACTGTACTTAACAACATAATTGTCATGGTCTTAGTCATCCCCAAACCTTAGGCTAGACAGGCAATGAGTAGGAGCAGCAGGAGAGAAAGGAGATGAGTTTTGCATTTGCTGATTTTAAGTCTCTTGGCCTTGACAGGAATGTGAGGGCAAATGGAAACCGGAAACAATGAACTTCTATCAGGGAATGTCCTGCCCAGTGCTGCTTCTTGCTCACCTACAGGAAACTGCAGTTATGTGTTGTGACAGCAGGGACTGATAACACATGGTATAGTTTCAGATCAATGGCTTAGAAAAGAAAATCTCATCTTTTAGTACTACAGAAAGAAAGGAAGAAAGATCTCTTCTTGCAAAACTTGCTGCTTATCACACACAGCAGAACTAGCTGCAGAATGAGGCAACGTCACAGGCATAGCCACCTTCTCCCATCCTCCTTCTTCCCAGTGGGGTCCATCTCTTTGAGTCCTCCCTCTCCTTCAGCTGGTGTAATCAGCTTACATGGAAAATGTAACAGAGGAACACCACACACAGGTGCTTTCTCAGAAAATTTGAACAGCCTCTGTAAAAAACTAGCTGCGTGAGAGAATTGCAAGCAGATTTCAGTTCCATAATACAAATAACATCTTATGTAACACCCATGCAGTCAGAGGTGGTGGATTGAGGTCCTACGAGAGGACATCAAGACGTCAAGATTACTAACGTCAAGAGATTACTATAAGGATTCTTCTCCCCTCCCTTATTTGACATAAAGCCTCCAACTATCGAAACTTTTCCATTGTTATAGCTATAATCAGTGCAATCACTTCACATTTCTTAATCAATGAACTGTACCTGTGCTTTCCTTTTCTCTGCCCCTTCTCAGACACTCACTAGCATAAGGAGATTATGTTTAGTTTAATGAAGTCAGGGAGATACGTGCATTCCTGAAAATATATTCATTCCTTCCTGTTCAGCAGATAAATAGTAATTGATTTGACATGACTGTAGGTTTTCACACCTCAAAGAATTTCTGAAGCGATATCTTCTAAAAAAGGAAGGAATAAAAAAAGAGCTCTTGTATATTCCACATGACTAAGTGGTACATTGTTTTTTCAGCATTCACAACCTGTTTTCATGCCTTAATGCTAATAGTTGTGAATAAAAATCAACTCCAGCACTGTAGTATTAATAGGGAACAGTCTGGCCTGCACCTAACCCTGCTGATAATTATGTTAAAACAATGGTGATGAGCATTCAGCTAACTAACTCTAACAAGGAAAGACTGCTGCTGCCATTCATCAAAAAGGCCATTTGGGTAATGAGGAGAGATGGCTACTGACATATTTCAGCAGGGGAGGCCATCCTGCTGCGAGCTTCTTTCAAAATGCCAAATTCTATCAATTTAAAAAGTAAACGTCATGCTCTCTTTGCTTTGTCCAGTGTTCTGGCAAGCAGACACATAAGTAATATACTTCCACCGAAGCTGGAAGCAAGAGTGGGGAAAGATATCTAAGGAGAAAAAAAAGTCGTAGTGTACATATCGTAATCTTCAGTCCTATGAAGGGACTAATCCTAATTATGAAGTGTATGATTGCTGGCAGTCAGGCAGAGCAAATCCCTTGCTTTTTGTAAGAACCTCCTAATCTGATTATTGATTTACAACTCTGATGATTAGTTATAGAATGTGCATTTCAAGGCTTTGGGACATTCTGACTAGAATGACAAGAAAACAAGTATTTAGAAAAAAAGATTTATTTCAAAAGAATGTGCAATTTCAAAAATATACATGTAGACTAACTTTCTTTTTTACTTTTTTTTTCCCAAGAAATAAACAGAAGAAAATATACCATTTCTTCTTGTTTTATAGCTAACTTCTAATATGATAATCTTTCTTAGGAAGCAAATTCATAGCAAAATGTTGATATATTATGTATATATTTCTGTGTGTTAAATATGAAGAGAAATATTTGTAGAGTTCATTTGGCTACATTCAAACATACTACACTGAGGAAGAAGTTCAAGTGCACACTAAGCAAGGGCTTATGTATTTTACTTAGCTCATCATAAGATGGCTAATCATGGTAACACTTATTTTTTTCTTTTTTTTTAATCTTCTAAAATTCTTCAAAACTAGAATATTCGAACCATAGCCACAAACAAAGGCATCTGTGCACATGGATTTTCTCTCTCCTGAATTGATAGTTAAGAAATGTAAGACTTCTGAGGTCTCTGTTAAGGCTTCATGCTTTATTCTTTTGCTTCACTATTGTCTGGGATTTATGGGATTTATGTTAAGTAAAATTTTCTCTAATGACTATTGACTCCAGAACACTTCCTTCTCTGAGACTTCATTCATACCTTCACAGATCATCAAAGAAGCTTTAGAAATAGCTGAGTACATGTTATACTTCTAAATCTACCCACCTTTTCTTTGTCTGAGAGATTGTTTGAGAAATGTTTGCAGGTTATTGGACAGCCTGGTCAGACAGCCTTCACTTAACCACAAGAACTTCTTCTACAGAAGTCTAAATTTGTAATGCAGTTGGTTTTTTTCAGCATTTTTCCCTCCAGATAAGATTGTCCTGACCCATAAGGGCTGCCATAATTAAACACAGGGAATTAATGAAGAACACTATCAATATTAGCTGACAACAGACATTTCTTGTCATGATTTGTGTTTCATATTTGAAGGTAACTTCTGTAATCTAAAATGGGAAGTTGCCATGATGATGATATTTGGATAGATTTGTATTATGTAAGATATATATAAGACTGCACAGAGAAAGAAAAAAAGAAGTTAAAAGAAGTGCATGCAGTATTTTCCAATGTGTTGCTCTTGCAAGCAGCAAAGTAGAGGATACTGTAATCGTACTAAATTGGTAATAATTCTGATAATGATAATCCTGATAATTCTGATAAAAGAATTATCTGATAATAATTCTGATAAGAGTAGGAATGCGAATAATTCAGATAAGAATAATTCTGATAAGAATTCTGACAATTCTGATAAAAAAAAAAAAATTCTGATAATTCTGATAAAAGATAGAATCTTTTTAATGAGAAAATATTCTTCTGTTAATACTGAAAACAAAAGCACCATATTTAACACAGGTGCTTTCCAGACTGCTAAGGAGCATATTCAAAATTTCTCCAGTGACATCCAGAGTCATCAGCTGAAGAAAGTGGAAAACACAAGCAGCACTTCCTTGACACCTCTATTGCAGATACTTCTTTCTGTGCTGACTTACCACTCAAGGGACAATTGTCTCTCTGAAATGATTCTGTAACAGTACGCACTAAGACACTGAGATAATAAAAGCTGAAAAAGATAAACAGTTGGAAGAGAGGACGATTCAGTGGGACACTTATAAAAGCAAACATGAGCTTAGTGAAAATAATCTCTGTAGGTTTCTTTTATTTTTAGTCCATAGGGAATATAAGGTTTCTTGACAAAGTTTATCAAAGTAGGATCTTGGGAATTTCTTCTAGAATAACTTGACTTTCTCCATAGACTCTAAGAAAAAAACTACAGAAAGCAACTTCAGTAGGCTAAAATTCACCCCTGCATAGACCATACAATGAACTCAGCCCCTGAATGCCTGTCTTGACAAGACAACTAGAGTCTTCCAAATTGGCCAAAGGGTCAGTTTCAAAGATGTATTTTTGGGTGCTAGAGGAGTGAGTTTATAGATTAAAACTGGAAAACCTTCAGAGGGCAGGAACTCACCATAAAAAAAAAAAAAAAAGTTTTGGCATTGTCATGAACACTGCTGTCATAAAAAGATTTGTATTCTTCAGCCAGAATTCAAATAAGCATGTGTACCGATTGTAAAATGAAATAAGTCCATAAGTCTTTTAAGGTTAAAATGCTAAAAATTATGTTATAACTAAATCTTAGAGAACAGTTAAACATTTTAAAATCTAAAATCTTATACATGTTCTTATGTTTCGTAATACATTTACTGGACTCTAGCAAAAAAACTTTATATTTCTGCTGAATCTAGCTGAATACCATCAGGCAGAATATAACCAATGTTTCAGCTCATGTTATAGCTGAACACAGCTACCATCTGAACTTTTTTCGGAAAAGTAGAATTTCTCTGTTTTGTTTCTAGATGTCATGGTATACATGTTTCTAAGTTGAATGACTCTGTGACAGAAGAGCTGGGTACAGTGTTTATATTGTATATTCCTGCTATAGATGTGTGTTTTCTTACTGCCATGTAAAATATTAAGGAATAGAAACAGAAAGATTCTTTGTTTTGCTTATGTCATTTGTGATTATGACTGAGTTGAGACCAAAACTAGATACAACAGAACCTAGAAAAGATCCCACCTCTAATCTTATCCCGTGTTCAGTCTTACCTTGATCTCTGGAATGCTTCTGCTCTTTTTTATGGCTTATGTATTAGGGATATTTGGTATTATAAAATTTACTTATCTGAATTTTGGGGGGAGGGAACAGGGGAGCACATTAAGATAAAAAGATCTCAACAATAAACTTCTGTAATGAGAATAGCTCATTCTTCACATTCCTGGACATCATGAACTATCAAATACAAAACTTAGTAGAAGTTTTTCACAGAAAGGAAAATCAAGTTACATGTAAGTGTTCATAGAAATAAGTTTTGGCTGAAAATTCAGGCATTTTGAGTAATTTTGCCTTAATAAATCTTTCTCTGAAGCCAGTAACAATAACTCTTTTACTGTAAGCATGGCCTTTTGCACTACATAACATTCAAGCACAAAACAAACAAAACCCACACATTTCTCTCCAAGCTAATGATAAAACAAAAGAACAGGGTGGTGCCACATTGGCACCACTACCAGATTGCACTGATCTCTGTCATTTTTGGCAAACAATGAATCAACTCAGCTCCTCTAAAGACCTCATGTGAGGTTAGTGATATACTATTAGGGCAGAGTTAAGACATGCTGCTGTGGTGTTTACAGAAAGCACTCGCTCAGATTATTCTATTTGAAGTGAATTAGAAGAACTCTCTGATCTTACTGGCATGTGTTCTCAAAGTAAATACTATACAGTTGTTATCACTAACCCCAAAGAATGCTGCTAACCCTGGAGAATGCAAAGGCCAGTTTAAAGTCTTTGCTATCTGTTTGGATGCTCATGGCTTATACGGCTCTGTTTTTCAGGCAGATCAGACTGACTGCCTCTCACCATATGTAGAGAAGCAAAAGTTGTCAAATACCTGCCAGTTTTCACGGTACGATTCATGTATCTGCTGGACACTGTGGTTCCACACAATTTCTGAAATTTTTTCAGTATCCAAAATACCAGTGTTTTGATGAGAACAGCAACTCCAAAAGAGAAAATGTGAATCAATGTATTTCCTCATTCTTTTTTAACTCACTTTTCTTGTTTTCTTTATTCTGGCAAACTCGGTTATGAACCATTTCCTCTCAGTTTTGCTGATGCTGATAAACACTCATTTATAAAGCTTCTTTATAATAGTTAATATATACCTAATAACAGTAATGTATATAAAGCTTCACTTATAACAGTTTTCCACACTAAAAACAGGCTACATAAACATATGCATATCTACATCTATTTGCCTCACCCTTTGAACATGGTAAAATATGATACTCAAAGGCACCACAGGTATACCTGCTGTCATCCTTGTTGCCTCTGAGAACATGTTTCAAAGTTAGATTAGGTTTTTATGTATTTTTTTTCCACCCTCATTGATCTAAGAAATTTAGAAATTTGTCTGTGGGCAAGAAACATTTAATATGATGAGGCTAGTATTGTTGTAAGTGCCTTGAAGTAACAGTAAGAAACAGAAGATTTTATTTTATAAAGAAAAGGAAACAAAGAGTGAAATTGATTAGGGAGAGAGAAGAAAGTTAATTCTAAGGCTCTCCTAAAGGTACCGAAAAGACCCATGACAGACTTCAGCACCCTGTAAGCTCCAGAATTTCCCTTGTTTGTTCACATCGTTGCAGTTCTGCTCTTCACCTCAGAAGCTTCATAGTATATGGCCCATTCTACCTTCAGTCCTGCCTACTGTTCCCAAACTCGAGACAGATTCCTCAGAGGGTCATTTCATTCTTATGTGTTGAAGCCTCAGCTTTCAAGACATTTTGCCAAATATAAAGGGAACAAGTAAGAGGTGGAGGAGAGAGGGATATTCAGATATTGTAAGTTAGATTTTGGACTCTTAAAGCTTTGCGTCATGAACGTTCCCATTTTGGACTCTAGTGAAAAACACAAGTTTATTTATTTCAGTCTTAACTTGATCAGAACCCAGGGACCTTTCATGTTTTAAACCTAAGATTTATTTTCTTTCCCTGTCTTTTTAAGGACACATTATTATGCTTCAGACATAAAGAAAGCTCTTTCCTAAATTATTGTGTTCTGAGAGCTCTAATAGGGCATTGTGGCATACAATTCTTTTTACTTAATGTCAGACACCTCAGAGGAATAAAATTGAGACATCAACCCTGGAGTTTGAATGTAAACAGCAGAAAATTAGTAAGTAGTAAATTATTTCTTTTAGATATAATACAATACAATTTTGCAGAGCCAACATTTTTCTACTGTTTTTTGGTAAGCCAAAAAATGCATACAGTTCTGTCTCAGTCTCACCTTACATACACATGTGCACACATCTAACCTACTGTTTCAGACCTTCACAAAGCACTGATAAAATAAAATTTTGTCTGCTTTGAGATCAAAGTCTCAACTTCCAGAGGGAGTTCAGGCAGACAGATGCCTTACATTTTTGATGTTTTCCTTGAACATGCTGAGGTATTTGTCTTTAGTAGCTTTTAGGAATTTTGGCCCACATAGGCATTTATATTATGAAACATCTTGAAAATGACTTAACATTTTCTTTTCTAGCCAATATGAATCCTTTTTGTAAAAGTGTTACTGGTAGCCACTAGAGACTATATATAGATGATACAGTCTACTCACTAAAACGGCATGTTCAGGAAGATGTCTGTTCACCTTGTTCTGAAGAGCAATGAGAAATGAACCATCTATAAAGACCTCTTTAGTTGGAATATTAATACACCAAGAAGGCAAGCCTTTTATTTCACAGTGGATTATTTTAACAGTTAAGTAAAAATTTAAAACAATGATTTTTTTTAAAGACTAATTATGGGCTTGCTTTCCTGTGTATTTATGCTTCTGATTGCTGTTAAACTTGCAATATGCTTAACTGAAAATAGTCATGAATAAAAGGCAAATATTTATTTTATGCTTGTATTCTTGTATTCATCATCAGAAATGAAATAGATTATATAGGAACAGCACAACGAGCACGTCTTCAGAAGTTTATAGCAACACAATGGAAAAAACCTTATCCTCCTATCCAGAGCGTAACAGTCAATATGACCACTTGTCTGATAAATGTATCAGTTATTTGGTAAATAAGAATATGGGAAACTTTACAAGTCAATCTTATAAATTTGTGAAACAATCTGTTCAGTGTTCTTGGCCAGACAGTGTATAACAAGCAAATACTATATTTCCAAAATTAGAAATGAAAATTCTTCATTCATCTGCTTTTACCCTCAGCTACCATCTTCTTCTTCTATTTTTGCTGACAGACAAATATGTTCCTTGATTTCAAGCCTACTAAAAATGTTTCATCATCTACTGTTTTTACAGGCATTTTTTTTGTAATATCCTGATTTTTAAAAAAAAATTCCTATTGAATAAAAATATGAGTTTTTTGACTTTGCAATTAAAAATAAAATCTTAAATAAACAAGCCAAATTTGATTAGAGCACTAGTGTCTTCCTGAGTTTGTAAACAGACTACACTGAAGCCTCTGGCGAGCTTTAGTATCAGAATTAACTCTAGAACCTAGCTATAGTGATTTAAATGTCTGTACTCCGAATCACGTCACCTTTTTTTTTTTTTTTTTGCTTGCTTTCCTTGTTTTTGCTTGGAACTTTCTTCTATTCTTTTGATTCAGTTCAGTAAACCCACAGAATTTCTGTATTTCATGGTGTGTCTCCATAAATGAAAGACAGCACTTAGACTATGGAAGGCACAGGGTCCCCTACACTAACACATCCTCCTGTTCTGCTGTCCTAGGAAGCTCTGAACATCTCAAGCAATTTCTGAAAGTCAGACTTTGCACCATCGAGTTTAACTCAGGAATGAGCAGATGATTCTGTATACAAATGACCCTGATACGGCAATGAGATATAGTTGTCTAGGATGACAGACAGCAGGGATGCTACTTCAGATTCTTTTTAAAAATAGAACTGAAAAGGGAGATCTGAAGAATTTAAGGAAACCTGTCTAATCTCTCTTAACATTCAGAAAAAAAGAACAAAACAAAAACTCCCATCCTCAAGCTCAAACAAATACATTAGCAATGACCTTTTAAAATCAAATGGTAAAAGTAGAAAAATATGAGATGCTCTTAAGAAAAATGATGACATAATCAAAAGATCATGGAGAGCCGCTTCTTTTTCCATCTAGGAAAATTGAGTTAATAATCTTCTCTGACCTTGTTTTTCTGTTTTTCTCTAGAGTCATGCCAAATTATCTAATATCTTATATAGTCAGAACCCCTGAATAGCTGTTAGTTCAGAGATACTGCGAATGTGGCTGGATATTAGCTGCTACAGAAATATCTCTTGTCAAGCTGCATTATACTAGAGCATATATGATTAGTATATTTGCCTTCCACAGGATAAGGGACAATTTTATCATGTTTACAGGTGCTGGCATCCTACTGGTATCATCACAGTTGTGTCCTACCTTTGTCCTATGTAAATTTTAGAAAGCCATCATGTGCAATAAGGCCAAGTGATTTTGACTTTCTAAAGAATGGTCAAAAGTGATAAATATTTTTCAACATCATTAGAAAGGCAGAGCCACAGCATTACTGACTGTTCACAAATTCTATTATGTTCTCCAAAATAATCCTGCCCTGAAAAATACTTCTTGGATGTGATGGCCTGTGTCCCCCTTTCTTCCAAGTGTTACTGTAGGTCTATTACTCAGTTCAGTACTGAACAACAGCAAAAGTTTTTTTAAAAAGTTTTAAATAGTTCCAATATATGCAAAAGTTTGATACATCTGAAAGAGCCACGTGAAACTGCAACTGGCAAACAAAGCTCTTTTCAAGGGATTATTGAGGATGGTGTTTGCATAGCAGGTCATTGCGTTTTAATAGAATTCTCACAGCTCTGACGTGCATATAATGAATGAAAGAAGTTCCCACAAGAGATTATCACAGAAAAAACTTATTCATGTATGCAATTATTTGTTATCAATGGACAGCATGTACTCTAATTTATTTTGACTTGTTAGATTTGATTCACTGCTTCTGCATATGTTTGCTTGAAATTGGATAGTCAGATCTAGTCATATATGAGCTGAACTTTCTGCTTCTGTAGAAGTATTCATTGACCATTCAGTGGCACTTCTCCAAAGGGAAGTACACAGACTTTTTCATTAAGCTGACCCTTCCACCTTTCTTTCACTCTCTCAAAATAACAGAAAGAAGTTCTCTTTGAGAAGCTCAGCAAGTAATGTCCCCTTCTTTAGTCAGATTAGAGAAAACAATAAAGTCTTTTTTGGAATTTTTGCCCTGTTGCCTAAGGAAATAAAGTTTGTGTAATCATGTTCAGTGTGTGTGTCTGTTCCTTCTTCCTAAAGGGAAGATAGAATTGGTGGTGAGGTTGATAGGTAAAGGTCTGAAGAACAATTAATTTATTCCAAGTGCTATGAAGATAAATCTATTTGGGGTGAAAAAACTTACCCGTATTTCCCCAAAACAGCTGTAGCTGTTGGAAAGGGTGAGGTGCAACATATTTAATACTTTGTACAGTAAAGTAGTCAAGAACAAATTACAGATTCACAGAAAAACAAGTTTTTGTTAATCCTGGTACTCACAGAATATTATTACTACGATCTGGCAACAACCATAAAAGTTCTATCTTACTACTTGTTTGCAAGACTCATGATCAACATTCTACATGAAACACTGAAACAAACTCATTTCATAGAATCATAGAATGGTTAAGATTGGAAGGGACCTCTAGAGATCACCTAGTCCAACCCCCTGCTCCAACAGGGTCACCTAGATCACATGGCACAGGGTGGCATCCAGGTGCATTTTGAAGATCTCCAAAGAAGGAGACTCCACAGCCTCTCTGGATAGCCCATTCCAGGGCTTCATCACCCTCACAGGAAAGAAGTTGGACAACCCGATACTGGAAAACCAGTTTTAGAGGGCAAGGCCTGATGTCTACAAACACTGTGAGAACGTAAAATATACACTCTTGGGGGGCATAACCTCTTCACCTTCCAAAACTTTCTCAGGAGACACCAGGAAATAATTCTGTCTGAACTCTTTCTAGGGTTATGGCTGAAGGGCAAGCTCTGAGCACAGTCTCTATATAGGCATACTTAGTCATTAAGATGGAGTCAGCAGCAAAACCCTATAAGCTGCTCCTGTAATCATGCTACAGAATCTGTAAAGCAGTGACTAAACCTGCTGCATGGTGATAGAGCCTTCCTACCTGTCTCTGTGGGGCAGCTTTATCTTTGTTTTATCCTGATGGGGTGTGAAGTGCATAGACAAAGCAAATCACCAGCTGTGGGCCAGGTGTCATTCAGGGAGCCTTTGATGTGAAAGTGTCACAAAGCTGCTTATGAATTCAAGCTTCCCAGAGGGATTGCATAGCCTAGTTAACTGGAAACATGCAGAGAGACCATCAGTGCTGATTTTGCCGCTGATTCACACTCGCTTTAGGCAAGCCACCTTACTTCTATCTCAGTTTCCTATCTCTGTAAAACAGAAGTACTGATAAAGAACCTCACAGAACTGTCATTAGAACTAATGAATTCCTGATATCAAAGTGTACTGAACCTGTAATATTATAAAAGCATTTGGTATGTATTAAAATACATTATATATTATTAGACATATAGACTTGGTAGGATTACTGAGTACATGCATGCACTACTAGTAAAGCTTACACTGGAGCATACAGTAGCATCCAGAATCTCCGTAGAGCTCATGGCTGCACAAATTCCAACAGATCTTTCTGAGTTCCAAAGCTTCAGCAACTTTGCCTAATCAACTTGGGAACAACATGTAAAACGTAGAATCCCCTTTCTCTTCTGTTACCACACATTCACCAAAATAAGAATAATTAAAATTTAATTCCCAGACTAACTGTATATATTTATATTTTTGTTACAAAGTTTTTTTTTATTATTCTTCTTTATCTATTTCAACAAGATTTATGGGTTCATTAGTGCTGTTGTCTGATTTTTTTTTTTTTTTATTAATTAAAGATTACCATCTTTGAACATTTCTTTTTCCTGACAGATATCCCTCATGATGAATTCAGGCAGTTAAAAAAGGGATAACTAATACCTTGTATTTATATAAAGCCCTTTTCATCAATAGTTCTTTTAGTGCTTTCCAAAGAAACTCTCTGCAGTCTCCATTTTACGGATGAAGTAAATTAAATGTTTCTGAAGCATAAATGTAGAAGAATAAATGAATACTTTATAGCTTAAGTGTAAGGAAAGGAAGAAAAATTCCCGATCAAGAACCATGCTACAGGTATTGTTTCCCATTTCATTAAGTTATCAGCTGAAAACTGAGACTTTCAATAGTGGTATCCTCAAGCATGAGAAATTATATTGTGTTTCTTTTTTTCTTTTATTGATTTATTTTTGAGAGAACAAACATGTATAGGAGCAGCATTGGGACTCATTTGTATTTGAACAATTGTTTTGATGAAGCCTTAGGCTGCTCGGACCTGGCTCAAGAAGCTGCTCTCTTGTGTGTGTTTCTCTTCAGGGAACCCACTAGACTCAGCAGCACAGCGTCCCTGCCAGCTGCCTGCGCAATCATTTATGTAACAGGAATACTCTCCACCCATTTCTCAGTTTCGTGCTTTTCTTTAGATGGCATGGTCTTGTCCGGGTGGCAATGGGTTTTGGCTCCTATGTCTACAGATGTTTTTACTACTCAAGGTATTTGACTGCTTACTCCACCCATTTGTTTAATGAGGCCTGTAATCAGCTTTAATTCCAATAGGTCATTAACACCTCTCCCACAACAGTATGAAACCAAAATTGGGCAGGTTTGCTATGCCTGTTACAGCACGCCATGGAGATACTTTTCACGTGTGTTAAAATGTCTTCATTACAATTTATGTTAATATAAAGTACAGTAAACTATCTTCCTTACTGCAGCAGCAGGAAAAAATGTGACTTTCCTTTTGTCTTTTTTTTTTTCCCTGTATGACTATGTCTTGAGCTTTATATCATTCTCCTGACTTCTGAATTCTATCATCTCATAATGGCATCAGTCAAATTACCCAATCAACCAACAACCGAAACCAACCCAAATCAACCATTTGGAATGGTTCTCAAGTTTTTGTCCCTCACAGGGAAGGATATCAAGGGTAAATAAATACATGTGGTTTAGAAAATCCCTAGTTACTGACTGTCAGGATAAAAGGTGTCAATGTCTCCTTTTCTTACAGCTGTCTTATAAAATAGAATCACAGAATGGTTAAGGTTGGAAGCTACCTCTAGAGATCATCTAGTCCAACAAACTTTTGTCTTTTCTTGGACACAGTATATTGAGGAGGAAGGATTCTATGTGGCCTTTCTTATATTCTTAAAGGGCAAAAAATGGTTATTTCATCAAGATCTGACATTCAGCTGTTAAATGCTGCAATACTTCTGCTAATTTTATACTATGCCCATGCCCATTCTTACACCTGTCTTGGGCCTACACACTCAGAAAATAAAAGCTCTAGCAGATGCTACAGAACTAAGAATGAAGCAGATATACACAATGAGAAGGAGTAATTATGTATTGTCTCTGTGTAGTAAAAAAGTTATGTCTCTAATATAAAGGAAGACGTGAATGATCAAAAGTGATTTGTAAATACACTGTACATAGTTATGCCTTCCTACCTTGACCTTTCAGTTAAGTGTAGGTTAGAGAAGTGCAAGGAACAGAAACATCAGTTTATTCTGTATTTGTCATGAAATAGAAAGCAGAATCCCAGAGATTTTACCTTTTTGAATATAAGTTGTGACAGGGGTTGCAAGCTGTTAACTACTCGTAAGATAAAGCAGAGCAAATCAGTGTTAACAGAGAAGTATATTGCTATGATGTGGATAATATGTTTTGGGTTTTTTTGGGGTTTTTTTTTGTTTTTTTGGTTTTTTTTTGTGGACAAGAAGACAATGCTGTTAACATAATATCTGCTTATGCCTGAGACAGTAAAGAAAGAGCATGCCAGATACAGCACAGAGTGCAGAATGTGGATGAGGACAACACACGCATCACACAGTGATATATTCAGTAAACCAGGAAATAACTACTTCTCTACCATGAAAAGATATGATACTTTTTTTTTCCTCCCCCCCTTGGAAGGCCCTGAAGCAGAAATGTAAAGAAACATTATCTTTTGTGTAATTCCGTCGACTTCAACTTGCCTAAGTGTTTGCACGTGAACTGTTGCTGTAATCGGAAGGGCTCTGCAGATAGAGTCAATAAGCAAGGATGAGTATTAGTAGCTGCTTTGAATTTAGCAGTTGGCAGAGAAACAATACGGCATGCTTTCTGAAAGCCCGGCCCACCACCCACGATGCCTGTCTTCCCTGTATGTTGCACCTCTGTATTTTGCTGATAGGATTATACAACTTCTGTACACATCTATTTTCAGAAAGTGAATAAGATCTGTAAATAAGAGATAAGACCTGGCTCTCTTTCTGTGGATTTAGCATCCTCATTTCATATCTATAAATTTGCATGATCTGGATTTGAAGTTGTATCCTACTAGAAAAACTGAACTTAATTTAAGCAAGAGAACTTCTGGTTCTGTTTCCCTAAGAAAGTTTTTTTTAAAATAAACATAGACAACATAGATGATTGAAAGAGATAGGTAGCTGAAGACAGTAATGTATGAAACGTCTAGTGGGATGCAGAACAGAAATGGAGGTGTTCATTTCAATTTCTTTTTAGCAACTGCCAAAATGGCAAAATCTATCATTAATTTTGTACCTTCTTTATTTCAAATGTCTCAGTGGAAAGGCCAAGGACAGAAAGTACATGAACATGGAGCTCCACCTCTTACTCTCAGAAATGTGCCCTCTGTGTCACAGATAAACTCTTCTGCTGCGAGTGTACAGAACCCTTAGACTTCTCTAGTTAAGCCAATAATGTATCTAGGGGCTCTGTTTCCATTGTCCCCATCCTAATTCCTTTCCCAAGCAGTACATTTATTTTAAAACACATAAAAAGAATCCTGCCTAAAGGAATAAAAAGAAAAGTAGGTCAAGATGTAGACTTACCTTGATACTCTCCCTTTAGCACTATTGTGTACCTGTAATTGAAATGTCCATTTTAAAAGTGTGCCTTTTATTTTTTTGCCACAGGTCAGCTTGCAAATGAAAAGTCAGTCCATTTTTCCAGAAGATTTGCAACTTTAATTATTTTCTAGCACTTCAGTTTCTTTAGAGCTCATAATGTGCGGTGAATGGAGCATTCATGAGAATGTGACATAGAGGTAAACTGGGTAGAGTTTCATATAAATTCTGTTGTTATAAATTGGAAAACCTACATAGCCTTCAAGGCAATCAAATGGCTAATTTTGATTTCTGAAACATAACTGTTAGCATCTTGTACAACTTCATATACAAAAGCAAAAAACTTAATGGATATAAATTACAGATTTAGAAGAAATTTAAGTTTATGAGGAGTGGAAACTGTGTCACAATATTTGTGTCTAAACTTAGCACAATAGTTTATAATCTTGGCTAAGGCCTTTGGACATTATCACGGTACAATTATAATCTTTAAGTATGTATAGTTAAAAAAGGGCCATTGTTAGAGCACCTGTATCACTTGCAACATTCTTCGCTTCTCTCTTGCAGACCTAAGGCTTTTTGACGGAACAGTTTTAACTGAAAAGATATAATTTGAATTTGTCTATTAATTTGTTAATGTCAAAGTTAAATAATGAGAGAATATTGTGTTTGTATATTACACACAGGAGGTTGGATGCAATTTGTTGTTTAAAGTCTGACTCTGTCCTCAAGCTTCCAGACAGTGCTTTAGGAAGAAAGTGTAGGCTTTGAATTTTGTACTTTAGCTGCCACAAAAAAATAAGCATAGGTTGTTTGACTTATGGAGCGGATGTGCTCTTTATGATACAGATGCTGATTCTACTGTTTAAAATATCTTGTCGGCAAGACTGTGCCAGTTTAACCATGCAGAGTGGCAACGGCCCAAAAATTCTAATCAGCAAAGGCAGAAAACTTAAGTTGTGCATAAATGGATTGGATTTACGTGATGCTGCCAAGCTATTTTTATCATTTTAGTCTAGGGCTGGGCCAAAAGTTGGAAACAAAATCCATGCACATGTTTCAAAGATTCAAAAGATTCAAAAGATCTTTTATGTTTGAAGTAAACCCAAACTGTGTTCACATTTCCATATCTGAGTTATCAATTTTATGTCATTTTAAAGTCTTTGCATACATTTGGGTCTGTAAATAGCACAAGAAATAAAAGAATAAACAAAACAGAAGTCCAGAGCGAAGCACCAGGCTTCAAGTTGTAGTCGAGTACAGTCATATAGCAGTACCATTGTTAATAAAAAACAGAGATCTGATTCTCAGTTTCAGTGGAGATCTAGCTCTTATTGCAAAGCTTCAGTTAACAGGGTAGAATTGTCTTTGTTTATATGTGATTATTGATGGTAATCTATCTACTTAAAACTGATTTTTTTTTTTTTTTCAGTCTTTCGAGTCTTAAACTGGAGCTATACGAACTGGTTTCACAATGTAAATTCCATTTTGAATATTGGGGTTGTCTTTATCCTCTGTTGTCACTTTAACTTAATTTTGAACTGAAAAGGTGTATGATTGGTGGCAAAGTTAAAAAAAAAGTGGTAAATGGGGATGATCCTCTATGGCACAGAACCCTCTTGAACAAAAAAAAAGTTTGCACAACAAATTCCCTTTTTATTGAGGCCAAATTTCAGAACGGAAGCAACTAGTGTATAAGATACAGGCTTTTATCCCTCCATAGAGCTGGCCAAGGGCTGTGTAAACACAAGTTTTGACAGAGGAGGCCATTTTAATGAGAGAAGGAGAAATACAGAAAAGTGCACCTGAGAACGAAAGAAGCAACTGTGTGCAAGAGAGGAAGAAGAATTTACTTTCTTATGAGAAGAGACAGGTTTCTGAATAAGATAAAAATAAATCTGGAAGAAAACACAGAAAGAAATTAACTCAGTATTTTTGAGGTTATCATTTGGGACGGAAAAGTAAAGTGGGGGAGTGAAAATCCCGTAGAAAGCCGTCATTTCCTGGACAAGATGATGCAGTAAAGCACTCGTACGTACCAAATCACATATGGAAGTTTGTTTGTAGGGTCTGCTTATGTCAGTATAATGAAATCAGAGATAAATTGCTTTTGGACTGTGATTGCATCAAAGTGTGTTTGCATGGCAACCACATTTACTTTCATTTTCAGGATTTTTATGGTCTTAGCTAACTCAGTGATTCTGTACATACGGCCACAGCCATGCCTACCAAAATCCCACAGCAACCGTGGTGGATATTGCGAGGAGTTGGATGAGGATTCAGGAAAGTTATGTACTTTGCATTAGTGAAGATGAAAAGGAAGAAAACACACATATAGCTAGATATGTCAGTGCATACACAGCCACTGACTAGATAACTACATGAAAATGGAAAGAATAAAATAAATTTGAAAATCAATCTCTGCGAAAACACCGAGAATATTTAGACAAAGAGAATAGAAAGGATCTTGGTGTTAAGATATTGTACCTGAACTTGAGACTGGGATAAAAAAGAAGCTTGGGACAAGAAGCTACAGCAGGTCAGGTAGTAAAGGACAGGCGGTAAAAATTGGGAAAAATTGGTGAAAAATCGACTCATCAGGAGTGTTTCTAATCAGGAGCTTCCATTCAGATTAGGGAACAGAACCAGAAATTTCTAAATCTCACTAATCTCACAATGAGAGTCTATGAAAAGTTCCAAAGTTATGTGTGGCACGATAATATGTTATGTAAACAAGAACGTGCTTTTATAACATCCCAAATTAAAGTTGCTAGATAAGCTTCATCGGGGAATTCATTAGTTTCCAGATATATTTTACTTTGAAAGAATGATTGTTTTTCTGATGCTTTGCGTTTTGTATGTGATCTTATGATAAATTGTGCTTCCATTTTCACTTTTTTTCCAATTAATATTTAAATATTTCCTATTACTATAATTATGACATTACCAAATACCAGTAGCTTTCAGAATGGGAAGAATGAAAAAAAAAAAAAAAAAAAAAGCCCTGCTAAAATCCCGATGAACATAAGGGTCACTGAAATACAACTGTGACCCATTATGTACACTTATCTAGCTCTAACTGTTAACACATGAGCAGATGCTTCCCCTGTATAAAAGCAATTTAGTCAATGAGTAAAATGCTGTTGTAAAGATCTTTATGAAAATATAATAGGAAATGTGGTTTGTAAAGGTATGAAATAGAAAGTGGCAACACTTTACTTCCTACTGATGAGTTAGAGTGTGTCCTGCTATGCCTTATAGCATGTATAATATATGCATAAATTATATACGTATATATAAACATAAAGTTAAGGTCCAGATTCTGCTAAAGAAGGTACCAACTTACTCAGACTAGTCTTTATTTCCTAAGAGCACCTTACTCAATGAATAAGTGCTAAGGTCAGTGAGGCTATTCTAGTCTTTAATGGTTTTATACTATATCATAATCAAACCATCAGCATGCTTCACAGCCCTGTTGTGTGCTCATTGACTCTGTAGATTGTTGCTCAATACAAAGATATCAAAGTTTTGCCCTTTTGGAGTTCCCTCTTTAAACTGATGAGCTATTTCCAGAGGAAAAGGATTACTCACTGTGAATTAAGACAGTGGACTCTGACTTTCACTATAGGAATAGCCTCTTTTCACCCTTCCTATCTTCTCCCCAAGGGTATAGGGTTGATAATAGGGGAGTGAACACACAGTGATTAGACTCTTGTGGGAAAAACAGCATAGTGTCAAGAAAGACTAAGTAATGCTCCAGCGTTTTTTACATTTATACAATAAAACACAGCTCATTGAAAATGCAAATCTAAAAGGCATAAGCCTCAGCACAACCACTTGTCAGAGAATGAAGCAGAAGTGTTTACTTTTTTTTTTCTCTACTGTGAGGAGTAATTTATAACAACAATATTCATTCTGTCTAAGCAGTCCCTGGCACCAAACTATGCATATCAGCAATTGTAATATACTCATTCACTATTGGCACTTCAGGCCAATAAAGTTTATTTCACTTGGAGTGCTGACATGGCTGTCTGCAAACAAGGCTCTGAGAACTAAGACAGCTGGAACACCATTAGAGAATATTGACTTTCTCGATCCCTTTTTTTTTTTTTTTTATCTTCATCCCTTTGGTGGAACTTTAGTGCATTTAAGAATGCCAGTCACCTTCCAAAATGTGAAAGCAAAATGTATTTTTATATTTTCTTCCAATAATATCCCAAGCAATGTAAAAGAGTAAAGAAGATTAAATTTTGTAATAGACATTGAGAAGAAAAAAAGGGTTTGTGCACTGCTCATATGGTCTTACAAGATATTTCATAAAGGCTTTTTATGAGTTTAAGGCTGGCTGTGTAGGGAGAGGCTGATTATTAATAATTTAGGGCCTCTGGCAGGATCAATATGACTAATTTGTTATGTCTGCAGGACTAATTCTAATTCCTTTGTGAGCTGAAGGCTTGAAAAGTTGAAGTAACAATTTAAAAAGAAAAGCATTCATAGGGACTAAGGGGAATTGATTGATTCTGTCTTAAGGTTAAGAAGAATTGATAATCTAAGAATAAGTTTAAGACCTTCTTTTACAGTTATACCCTATGCAACTTGAACAACTTGCTACTAATAGCTGATAAACATTTGACTGTATCGTTAATAAAAAAATGCTTGCACTAGCCCCGTTCTGAACTGTTAGGGCATGTGGGAAGGCATCAGTCTTCCAGTCTTCCTCTTCCTCTCTTTTTTTCTTTTCTTTTGTTTTTTTACTGATCTATTGAAATCACTGAGCCAAGGTCTTCTCAGAGGAATAGGGGTGCCCTTAACAGAGGCTTTTATGCTGGCTCAGGATCTGCAGAAGGAACCCCAAAGGATAAATGCTGTGACCTCATATGTGGAAACCAGTGGTTCATTCTTTTGAGTCTGATAAGAGCAGAAAGCAGCCACTTCTTCTCTTTTAGTGAAAAGTGGAGGATCAAGTGCAAATCTATGATGTGGAAATACCAAGAGCTGCTGCCCATCTATTTCCTTCCCCTGCTGCCTAAAGTGCTCCCTTGTACCCAGCTAACAATCCTTGGTGTGAGCCTTTCTCAGATGACACACCTTCCATCAGCAGCCTCTCCTTCTCAGATGAGTGTCATTACAGTCACAGGGCAGGCCTTGTTCCTCATGTGCATCTTCAGGATTTGAGCACAAGAATTTTGTGCATTCAGATCATTTCTTTTGCGACAGCACACCTGGCTCTTTGCTGTTTTGTGGACTGATTGTCTGTAGCATAATACCAGCCAAATACCTCTTTGCAGCATGAATAAAGGGAAAGATAGAAATAGCTTGTGTTATACAGGGCAGCAAAAACGACAATAACAAATGGATCAAACTCAGAAGGAAATCTCCACAAGAATCTAATGATCAGATTGACCTCGTGTAATTGTTAGAATTATTAAATAAAGATCAGAATAATGTATTTAGAAAATAATTGAGGGATTGCTACCAAAAGACAGTTTGTTATCTGACAATGACAGAGTGTGTTGGAGACAGTTCCACTTCATATAAAGATGAATCAAAGTTTAAAAAATGTGGCAAAATGATTATACAACACAGAGCCTTTGGACATTTTGTCACTTTACAACACTATACAGTTTAGAGGAATTACAGCTTTCAGAAGACAATTTTGAGAAAAGCCAGTATGGACCTGCAATGCCTGGTACAAAAAAAGTATTTTCCTGATGTAGTTAAAATGCAAGTGTAAGATCTTAGTCCTCAGTGGCTGAGAAAAGTCAGTGAAGCCCAAACTATTCCATTGTTCAGTTAACACCTGAACTCTGGAAGAAATGTTGGTCCAGATTCTCAAATTGTTTAGCAGGAGTTGCGTGCAATTTTCTCGAAAGTGTTGGATTTTAGATATGAGTGGGCACTGTTTTCCTTTTTGAAATTTTTACATGCTTTTTTGTTTACAAGTACCTTTATATATGAATATAATATATAGTATATTTATAATGGATATATATTGTTTTATATAATTTTTATATATATTATTTATTTACTTATTTATATACTTAAAAAGCGATAGAGTTGGCTGTAGCTCAACACCTGGTCTGCATGGCTTATATGTGCCAGGATAGCATCCTGAAGATAGAATGATTATATTATATGCTGAAATGGTAAGTAAATAAGTTACAAGAACCTGAACAGCCACAGCAAAATACGGTGATTTTAAGCATGTGTGAAGCAATTACATTTCCAATTGCAATGATATTGGGTTTATTTGTTTTAATATATTAATGTCAAAGAAAAGAATTCTTTGTAATAATGGATTAAATTCTGGCATTACAAAAGGATAACTAACATCTTTGGGTGCTTAACAGGAATATGTAATCTTTATGCATCTAATTTACTCTCCTATATAAGCAAAAAAAAGACATAGATGTATAAGTATTCTATTTTTCGTATATTCTTTGAAATTATATGCATAGTAACAAACAAAGGAGATTCATGCCCAGGATGTAGAGAACACTCATTTTGAATCCAGGATAAAGGTAAAGGTGAAGTATTTAATTGACAAAAGGCATGAAAAAGTTGTTGATGGAAAATCCTCTCCAATGTAATCTGCTAATGAATAAACGGCAACTATCAGAAGTACTAATTATAATGCAATTATCTTCTTTTTTCAGCACAACTTTATGTCTTTTATTATAGTCCCAGAATGTCACTGTGCTTCTCACTGATGATTTCACATGGGTTTTGGCTCATATTGTGTGATTTTTATTATAAAATATTTTAAAAATTGAACAAATAGATTGTCAGGAAAATAAGGAGCTTTTCAGTCAGGCTAAAATTCAGAGCTAATTTTATACAGAGCAGTTAAGCTCCAGTGTTCCTCTGACATTTCAGAGAGAACATGATTCTGAAGTTGCAACAGACTTCCATAGTGCTTCTACTTTTTCCCTCTATATTCTATGGCATAGCACCAATATATAGTAACTGCCAGCCTACAATAGCTGGCAGCCTACAATAGCAATTAAAGGGTCTCATCAGATCTTAGTACTTCAGGACCTATGCCATAGGGTTTTTATATTTATAGAAAACTTAATAACAGCAAATAAATTTATCAGTAGTAAAAAAGTTATGATTAAGAGAAGGTAGCACTGTCCTAATGTTCTTACATTCCAAATACAGAGAACTGAAAGGCTGAAATATACCTGTTGGTGAAAATATTTCCAACTATATCTCACATAAAATGCAACTTTCAAAGTAGTGACAAGATTCTAACAAAAAAAAGGTCAAGACTTTTCAATAGCAAATAAACAACAACAACAACAAAGAAACCCACAGCTGTAAGTTGTTCCAAATGATTAAATTAAAATCAGGATGCTGTATTTTGTGTTAACTCCAGAAAATTATGACTTTAGTACGAAAGTCTAGTGGGATTTTTTGTTTACTTTTTTTTTCCACATTAAATGCAATGAGAAAACTTTTGGAAGGTGGTGGTTCTAGAAATTGTTTTAATTGATCTGGACTGTAGATATAAGTAAGATCAAGGTGAGTTAGTGCTCGTTTTATACATTATATTTTAAATGGTCATAACAAAATCCTGAAAACTTGCTGAAAAAGCAGTTTTGTGTGGCACAAAACTCACAAAGGGACCTATTGTAAATAATTCTTTTCTTCCTGGAAAACACATTAACTTGAGAACAATATTAACTCGTCTGGAAGGTTTTTACAATACTCCTTTTAAGGAAAATTACTGGAGAAAGGAGGAGATGCAATGGTTTGAAAATGAGGCATGAAATGCACATATCATGAGTGTGAATCCAGTATGTTTTGGTCATGTTGTAGTTCACTTCAAGCACTTCATACATATACTTTAAGTCTCTGGGGTGGTATGTAACCCTCTGACAATCAGGTTGCGTCTTCCCATAGCTGTGTCACACCATGTGATTGATAGAGAAAGGTGTTTGAGGGGTTTCTGGACAGCTCCCGTCATGAAACAGCACCACAAGAGCCTTGGAGAGCAGATGTCATCTCTTATCTGCAGACTTCTCCGGGAGCACCCTCTCCACCTGGTTTTGAGTGCGTACGGGTCCCCTTCTCAAGTGTCTCCTCGGGACCACACACATGGAAAATTATGCTCTATTTAAACTCTTAGGAAAGGCTGCCAGTAGATGGCTAAAGATTTTTGCTTTGAATCAGTCTATGTCTTTATATCAAGGTGCAAACTATTTGGCCTGGTAGAAAAAAAAAAGAAGTTATTAAATACCAGAAGTTTTAATTGCACTTCTCTTAAATCAATATAGAATTTTTAATTTATTTCTATTATCTTCACCTTGCACAGGTCTTTAAATTTGAGTCTATTTTGTTAGCTTTTTCAATTAGTTTAGCTGAGTTAATCGATGTATCAGTTTCCATATACAGATTCAGCAAAGCAGGACCTTCTAAATTACAACAGTAGCTGAAGAATAGTCCTTTTCAGCTCATTAGACTCAATATACAAAATCACACTTGACTCACAGGCTTTATAAAATTTTTCTCAGATGACAGAATTTTCCCATCAAATTTAGCTTAATAGTAGGTAATTTAGAGATAAGTGCAGAAACAATCTCCAGTTTTCCACCAAAGACTGATAAACTAATATGTTTCACTTATTAGTGTTAGTGTATTAATTAGTGTATTAATTGTTTCACTGTATATGCTGAAAACATCTCCACACTTTCTACGTGCCTAAATCGTGCAATTTAAAAACAGTCCATTGCTGAGTGAAATCGCAGCACTGAGAACTCTTTTGGGAGATAGAGTATGCTCTGTATGTAACTGTGAAGTGGAAATACGGAGCAGTTCCTGTCATCATTGACCCTTCTTGCTGGTTTTGTATTCGTTGTTTCCTGGTAAGAAAAGAAGATAATTTTTTTGTTCAAAAACTCTGGACAGTTTTTGCCATCCACTCACCCTTGTATGTCTCAGTAAGGCTTGAGAAGTAGTTAGTCTTACATATTGTAGTTATTTTTGCTTTTTCTCCATTGTAGTTTTATTGCCTTAATAACTTGCTAATCATTTCATGGCTCACAGCAATGCCACACATTATGATATGTACACATCCATGAGGCAAGAACATTTTTCGCTGTTAAAAAAAATTATATAATAAATAAAAAGAAATGTTCCAGACAGAAATCTCCATTTGTAAAAATACCAAACTCTGGGAGGATACATAGTTTCAAAAGGAAGGAGGCCTTTTCTGTAAGGAAAGTTCAGAAAAATCTCCATTTCTCCTGAAGGCTGGTCATTTCATCTAAATAACTGTTACTACAGAGCTATGGCAGAGCGAGTGTGTCTGGGTAACTTGACCAGAGGGAAAGTAATTAGGCTACATTGCTAAAATGTAGTAATATGTTTTCTTGGCAGCGGACATACGTCTGTGGTTGCCGCCACGTATAATGTGCCCTCTTTAAAGACTAGAGGCTGGAAAAACAAACAATTCAGTAAGTGTGCAGAACTGAGTCCCACACAGAATGTGCGTTAGAAGACTGCATTTCAGCTACAGATTCATAACCTTGCTTTACCTCATTTCACACGTACTCAGACTTGCTGGTTAAGATACTCCAGTTTAGATTAAGAGAGAGTCTGGTTCCTTTTTCACAGCCCAGCTAAATCATTACTGATTTCCCTTAATTCAGTGGCAAAATGATGGAAAGAAGCAATAAGGAAATGTGGGGAAAGAACCAATAAATAAATAAATAAATAAATAAATAAAAGATCTAGCAAACAACAATAACAACAACAAAACCAGGAATTATGGCTATACAAGCCACACACTCTAGCAGCTTAAAAGCACCTCTTCTGTCCCTGAATTCACATGCAAAGCTGTGTTAAGACACATTTTAAGACTAAAACATCCATTGCTCAGATATTTTTTTAAAAGTACCTTTAAAATTATCTATAAAAATTCAGTTCAGCCTTCTTGTATACTTACATTAGGATATTAACTTTAATTACATAACCATGTACTATTGTTTTTAAGGGCCTTTTACTGCTTAATGGATAGAAGATACCAAAGGATAGAAGACGATCTCTCTCTTTGAAAAACCTTTTAAAGTTAATACATTTCCCAGGCTCTATGATCTCCAAGGCTCTGCCAGCTTCCAAGAATTCCAAATGTAAGCAGAATTTTAATTTTATGATTACCTATTCTTATGGTGTTCAGTACTATAGGCTATGTTGCTTGCTTCACAAATGTTCATGAATTTGTTTTTGCAACACTCCCACCTTCTCCAATTCATCAAGAGAGTTATACCCTCTGCTTTGCAAATGGGAAAGAAGAACAGAGTGGAGAGGTTAGGTATTTTAGGGTCAGGGTATCCTCTGTGTTTGTATACCCATTCGGGACATTTGCTTAAATTTCCAGAGAAGTTAATGGTACAGAGTTCCTCAAATTGTTAAAGCTTAGGTTCTGGTTAGGTTCAGTTGCAGTCCAAAGAGTAGAGAATTTCTCTTAGGCAGAAATCCTCCCTTTTCTTTTTGAAGTCTCCCTTTATCACTAATAACTTCTTTTAATAGCTAGACCTGATTCTCAACTGGAATATGCCTATGTCCTGAATGAGGCAGGATTCCTGTGGAAATGTTCACATAACTAAAGGCTATATGCATATGCAGATGGAGGCTGAATTAATACTACAATAACTTTATCCTGACATTTTGTAACTTCTGAGTACTTTATTTCTCCACCCTAAATTTTGCTTTTCTTATATGTCGGTATGAAGCTGCGTACATGTGATGTAAATGTGTGCATCTCTGTGATTTCCTTTTAGATTCAATCTAAAAATACAGACATCTCATTAAAGGCATTACAGTGCATCCCCATGGGTCATGAGTAGGTTTGAGGGTCATGAGCTAGAGAAAAATATGATGGCAATTGCAGGCTTTTGTGCCCTGTGCACAGGAACTAAGTGCAAATCTTTCCCACATAGAACATTTCTGTCAGCAACAGAGGAAGAATATTGCCAACAGAAGATATTTGAAATTCAAATCTTGGGATTCATTCTAGATTCTAGCAGGAGCTACTGTTCATCCCAACCTGGACTCATTTTGCGTCCCTCATCATCCAGCTGCCATTTCAGCCTCTCATGATCTTCTTCCACATCTGTTCTTCTTTATTACTCAGTTCCTATTCAGCTAATTTGCTATTTCATGGATTCTTTTCAAGCAATTAAATCAGAAAAAATCTCTTCTATTCTAGTGCTGCTATCTCCTTTTCATAGACTTTTTTCCCCAGCACTTACTCAGCTGCATTTAACATAACTTTTCCAAATGCCATATTTCAATTCTGGCAAAGGTATTAGGTTCCAGTTTTATTCTCTCAGAAACTTATCTAATCTATATAGTCATTCTCTTCCAGCAAACTGGATGCCATTTCCTACTCTGCTTCCTTGATCTGCTTTATTTTGTTTGTCAGACCAGGCTGAACCTCCATTTGCTCGCAGATCCAGCCACCTATACACTAGGCTCTAGCAAACCTCAAGTATCTTTGATTTCCTCAGGCATGCAGTCTCATGATTGATCAGTCTATTTTTCCATTTCCTACGTGTCAATCCTGTACCTCCTCTTCTATTTTTCTTCTTCAATATACTCTTTTCCCTCCCTCACTCTCCTGCCTTGTATTTTTCCTTATGCTGTTTGGGGAGCTGCCTGAGAGAGGCCAGGGGCAGATTATTCAGACTACAAGATGGGCAAGTTCGCTGCTTGTGGTTCTGCTACAACATTGTATATATAATCACATACAGGTTTTCTAGAGAATTAGTCAAAGAAGACCTTGCAGAAGATGCTTCAGACAGAGACACTGTCCACGCAAGAATATGCAAGTAAGGATAGGAGGCTGATACAGGATGAACACTCCTTCTAAATAGCAGATGCATAGGGCAAGGGAGATAAAGAATGCAGATTTATGGAGCTCTGGGTGCTCTTGTGCTTCATGACATGCAAAGCATGTAGAATTCCAGATTGGAGAGCAGGTATAATAGCAGCTATAATTATCTTGACTTCTATTAAGAAATGAAGGGTCAAAAACCTTTTAAGGTTTTACTAGTTTGGAGATCCTTCATGACGTTGTGCCAATACATTGCAAAATCATATATGAGTGATTGTGCATTATACTGTGTGTGTGTTAGGGCCATATACTAAATGCTGGACTGTGATCATGGTCATCCTTGGAGAGAAAATGGTATTGGAGACTCTGCACAGCCCATTTGCCAGCTCCAAGGTCTGTAAGACTATTACAGCTGCAAAATGACTGAAGAAACAAATGCTAAACAAAGAACAGGCCCAAGCTCAGATAAACGATTAAAAACAACTATTGCATCTAATGGGTTTTCTGAGTTCTCAGATTTGATCTATTAACTCTAGACAGACTTAAAACCCAGACAAATCTGTGCAGCTTTTCCTGAGGCACATCCCTGACATAAAGGCTTTTCCTCTTTCCTTCGAAAGACTTTTACCTTCTTTTAAAGGGAAAGATTCTCTTGTTTAATATGAACAAAGAAATACATTTTTCTCAAGATTAGTTCTCAGAAATCATTCTGACTTAAAGTGTATATAAAAATAATATAATTCCACCTAAGAAAGGCAAACAGCTTTGAAATGTCAGCTCAATTATTTAAAATATGGCAAAATTATAGGTGGCAGAATGCAGTATCTTATAAAGAGATCCTCTGTATGAATCTAATAAAAGATACAATTACTATTTCCATCTCTAAGACTGAAGCTAATTTAGAGTGCTTTGTTCTTAGAAGGTGGTTTTACCTGCTTTGGAAATGTTTCTACCTTTGGTTTTCATTTTTTACAACCATAAGGAAAAAAAAAAAAGAAAAAGCCCTCATTGCTTAAGTTCAAATTCAAAGGGAGAAAAGGTTTGCACTCAAAATCACAACTAACAGAGCTGTAGAGATACTCAGCAGCAGTCTTGCCCTTCTTGCCCTCTCTGTATAGCTACAGAAAGGGTCTCTCTATGCAGAGCAGATTACAGTGGTGTGGCTCAGTGCATGTACCTACCCCAAAAAATCAGAAGCAACATTCTTGATTTCTCTAGCATAAAAAAGTTCACACATAATGTTGATGGATTTTCAACTTATAAAACCTCTCCACTTCGAGCTTAAAATATCCATTTCCCAGACAGATATGTGTATTAGGGATATATAGCGATGGTATGGTAGGATATGTTTTGATTTTTGGGGGATGTCTTTTCTTCTAAAATATTTAAAGACAACTCCAAATGCTTTTGGAAGCTCTTTCAAAAATCTACTTTCTAAGATCTTGTCTGCAAAGGGATTTAATAAATAGTTATATATATGTAGCTATAATCAAATCCCTTCCATAAACCAGAATACAAGTGTTGCTTTTGTACCTCATCCCAGCACAGCTTGTAGTGCCGTAGAATTAAAGTTGTAATTCTCCTGTAATTTTTTTTCAAAACACTGCCTGCCAACACACTTTTTCCATTATCCTGCTCCCATGCAAACCTTGACATGGCCTGGGTTGTGAGACCTGGTCAGACTCTAACAGCTGGATGTAAAACAGCTCAGTGGAGAGTGGAAAATCAAACAGTGGGAAAGATCAAGAAAAGCTGGGAAGATACAGGTGACAGGGCTCTCACAAGATGATAACCTTGGATGGATTTTTTTAGTGTATCTGTCTAAACTTCTTTTATCAGTTTTGCTACACGATTAAATACTTTGTTTTGGAAAAAAATGAAAACAAAATGAAATGTAGCATGTACCAGTATCATTTGGAAGATTAGAACACATTTAAATGCTAGACTTTTTGTCTGCCTAATTTAAATTTGTTTTCCATCTCATAAGACATGTGTTATACCTATGAACATATATACTTATATGTACATGCATAAGCTATTTTGCATACATAAACCTGATTTGCACACAGATCGCATAGTCAATTATTTCCACTGAAAAGTGTTTGAATTCCTTCTCTCAAATGTATCTATTTGCATGTGGTGTCAAACCTCACATTATTTAATATAGTTATCCTCACAGCAATCCTTAAAGGGTGGTAATGCTACTGCGGTTGGAGAACTAAAGCATAGGAAGCCACAGTCTAGGTGATTGACACAAAAGCAATGTTTTGGATGGAATAGGAACCAAAATAGGATGAGTAAGGGCTTCAAACACTTCCTGTCTCTTGATATTAAAATAAAGATACAATAAAACATATTTTTAACCTTAAATATGAGTATATTTAATATCAGAATGGATATTCTGCAAATTAAAACCCCTATAATTTGAAATGATTCCTAATCTTTCACATTTCTTAAGACTCAAATTATAAAAATGTAGAAAATTGTTCAAAAGCCTCCAAAATTAATGCGAATCAGGAGTTCTTTTACGGAGTGAATTTAGATAGATACACTGTTTCCTAGTTTTATCCCCAGATGCTTAGTCTTCTTCCAAATTCTGCTCCTCATCACTTAATTGAAAGTATATTACTTTAAAACCTGGTCTCACTGGCTCTGTGCAAATCCATACTAATTACATTGTTCAAATTGTATTTCACTGTCACAACAAAAGATTAAAAAAATAAATCAATGTGCTGAAAAAGGCACGAGCAATAGCAACAACAAAAAGAATAAAAGAAAATAAGTAAATAGGAAATGGGAAGTTTAAAAATAAGTTCCTAGATGTAAGCCCAATTTAAGTATTCTATCCTCTAATGACTAAAGCTTTTTATCATCTTATATCAGAGGTTATAGATATTGTCTACTATTGGGTAGTAGTGGATCTTTAAAACCTTTAAAAAGCTCCAGAAGCTCATATCTCAGCTTAGTTTTCCAGAGACATGTGCTTGT
Source organism: Eudromia elegans (assembly GCA_003342815.1). Taxonomy (NCBI): domain Eukaryota; kingdom Metazoa; phylum Chordata; class Aves; order Tinamiformes; family Tinamidae; genus Eudromia; species Eudromia elegans. Next base: position 12,898,543 of record PTEX01000001.1, on the reverse strand, counting down.
TTTGTATCATGAATAAGTGCCCTATTGGCATCCTTACATTTAGTTGTAAGAAACTATGACCTGCACAGCTGCATCTAACAAGATTTCTGATACTCTTTCAGTGACTGCCTGGAAGGTCCTTGCCCAGTCTTCAGACTTTCCTCCTTGTTTTTCTTTTCGCAGAGGGGAACTCAAGTACACGAGGTTGAAGCATTCCACAGCGTGCTCAAAGACTAAGACCTGCGTGCTCCCAGAGAGGGACCGGCCTCAAAATTAAAAAGTCTTTTGCTAACAGATGGTCTTTCGTGTGATAGATGAAATATATGGATAAGGGAAGACGGAGAAGTTTTAAAAGCTGCTGCCTCTGATGAATTATTTCTGAAGTACATAGAACATTTCACTTTGCATTGCTCTCAGAAGAATTAAAACACTTATGTAAATAAAAAAAAAGAAGGAATAAATGTCTTAGTGCATTTGTTTTGCTTTTGTGTGACTTGCTTTTCTGTCACAATCCAATTTACTCATGCTGCAGAAATACTTTATTACATTCACTGCATATTTTTAAACACTTATCTCTCAAAGTAAGATCTTTATGCAGACATTACTGGGCATTCTCTGTTGTATTCTGAGTGTGCACATAGCTCAAGAAGTCCTATTCTTTCATCCTGCACAGGTCAGACTGGCTGCTCTCAGCCAACTGCTCAGCAGCCCAAAAGCCCAGAGTGAGGATCTCCAGCTTATGTGAGGTTATATCTGTGCTGTCACCTGCCTTGTGTAATGTGTATAGGAGGATGCCTGGGTAATTAGAATGAAAATCTGTGCGGCACTGACACCACACACAGATCAATGTTTCTTTCTCAGCAAACCAGCAAACCCAGATGGCACTGTGTCTCTGCCTTCGCAGTGTCTGGGTGCAATTGCAACTTGTCACTTGGTGCAGACAAAAGAGAGATTATGAAGGGAGAGGGCGGGGGGAAGAGGGGGCAGCAAGAAGGAGTGGCAGGAATTGTTTTTGCTCCTCTAGCCACCACTATGCTCATCCTTATCAAAGGAGCTCATAGTTTAGAGCTGTGTCATGTAGCTGATTGTTCTTGGATCTTCTAGTGTCATCTGGGGTCAAACCCATGTCTTTGTAGCATTTTTATTTTGGTAGATACTAAACGAGGTTATTTCCGTAAGTACTTCGGCACACAGCTTGACGTGCTAATTGAAATATGTACATGCTTGGGTTGTAGCTCTGCGAGAGACAGACTGTCCCTGTGTGTACCTAATGGGTGGCAGTTCATCACAGATGGAAAACTCGTGAGATCTGTTGAGCAAGTGTTTGGTTCGGTCCTGCGGTAGATGCTGTCTCCATGTCCTTCCATGTCTTCCATGTCAAGGGTGGAGGTGATGGAACCTTGCCAGTGGACAAAGTGGGTTACTTCTTTAGTATAGCTCATAGTTGTCGAGGCTTTACAAAATGTGAGGAAAACTCTTAATTCTAAACTGAAAATAGCCCATGTAGACATATCCTTATCTTCTACAAAGTGATTTCAGAAAACCATGCTGTCTAAGGAAAAATGAGCTCATTCCTTTGGCCATTCTGAGATGACTGAAACCAGAGAACCTTTAGTTATCATGTCAGGGATTTTGACCTACTAATCTCTCTACCCAGGATCCATTTACTCATTCAGTCTTGACACTGCTACAATGCCATCACATGGCTTGTGTTTTGCTATCTTGGGACTGTCATAAGCAGACAGGCTCCTGTCTGCTCGTAACACAGAGTTTAGACATATGCTGAGTGAACCATTAGCCTGTGACATAGTCCATATTACCCTCATGCCTGTGTGTCAGTAGATAGTTTTTGTGCGAGTCTCAAAAAAAAAGTGCTCAGGGAAAGGAGTCATAACCCAATCATTTCTGTCAATTTACCAGACTTTACCAAAACACCTTTCTTCTGGACAAATTATGAGATGATTTAGAATTTCACCAATACATATTCAATGTCATTAGAAATCAGATAAAATTCCTACATCTAATATTTATAGAGAAGAATATCAACCACAATATGAGTGTGTGGATCTTATCCTTCACCATTTGAAACAAGAAATAAGAACTTTAGATCTAAGAATAGATTTACTGTTAAGAATAGATTTACTGTTAAGGAGAAGGAAGGAAGGAAGGAAGGAAGGAAGGAAGGAAGGAAGGAAGGAAGGAAGGAAGGAAGGAAGGAAGGAAGGAAGGAAGGAAGGAAGGNAAGGAAGGAAGGAAGGAAGGAAGGAAGGAAGGAAGGAAGGAAGGAAGGAAGGAAGGAAGGAAGGAAGGAAGGAAGGAAGGAAGGAAGGAAGGAAGCCTTTCAAGTTAATTGTCTCTCTACTTGGTTATTAATAAACAAAAAGTGATGAATACCCGCATCACCTTTTTATTCTTTTTCCTTTTTGCTTTCAGGGGTTTGAGATAAATATATACTTATCATGTAAAACACTAGACCATGTTAATTTCTCCTGGAAAATATGATATTCAACAAATAAGAAAATAAAATAATAATTATGTGAAACTACGTGCTTATCAACGCTATGCACACAAACATGCACAAGAATCATTCCTGGTTGTACAAGTTGTACAAGTGTTATTGAGGCACAGAAAACTGAGGTACACAGAACTCCCATTTTCAGGAACTGACTACAAGGTCTAATTCTTAAGTCCCTAGTGGGAGTTCAGGAGGACACACATCAGGCACAATGTTAATCATATTTGTTCTGACACACACAGTACACTGACCAGTTCCCTTGACACATTAATTCCTATTATCCTATATAAAAATGGCTGACACCTTCAAAATGCTAATGAGAGATACATCAATTTTTGTAAGTCTTTGGATGGCTCCCAAATATTGTTAACTGTTCTTTTTTGTCAAATATACCCACTATACATTTATAAACATAGTATGTTATGTTTATGTATATATATAAAACTTACTTCATTGTTGCAAGCATTGTAATCTGTACTGACAGAGATGAAATATGGATAGACCAGTTAATTTTTACTTCTTTTGCCAAATTACTTGTTTTTCTTCCAGAATTTCTTATATCTTAATTGAACCAAATGCACTATCTTTACAGTAGCTACAGCAGTTTGCACCATTGAAGAGTCTGGTTGGTTTTACTTTAGAGTCAGAAGATGAAATTATAATTGGATTATAGGAATAAAACTCTAATCCAATTGGAGTGTGGAAATATTTTTTTCTTTCTTATTACACTGTCTTAAAATGCTTTAATATTATGTCACTTCCCGTTTTCCTTTAAACATTTTCCTATCAGAATAGCTACAATTTAAGTATAATCTATCTTTATTGCAGTCTGTGTCATAACAGAGACCACAGTATTCTCATCTGACTATAATGAGGGTCACATACTCATGACCTGTATTAACAAGTTTACCTTTCAAGACGTAGTCTCTGGATTAGAGCTGTGATATATTATTCTCTGAAATATTCCCTGAAGTGGAGAAGGAAGGAAAGAAGAAAGGAAGGAAAGAAGGAAGGAAACACTAAGCAGAGTGCAGTCAGTCTTGAACCCTTATCGATGTCTAGGCAACATATCTACTTCATGCTACAATTAGTTAGTGCTATTGGCTTCCCTAAGTCTTCCAGTTATTTATGGATATATAGGGTCACCTGTAACGAAGACCAGTGAAAACAATATTATTGAATAAATCTAGTGTTAACTTCAGAAACATACAACGAAATATCTTCTTTCTCTGGGATAATGAACATCTAGTTTTTCCAAACCTTGATGAAACAATTATTCATTTGTTTTCAGAAAAGACAAGCTTCAAGTGTTGATTCCACATATTTTCAGGGTTCTACCCCTCTTCTTTTTTTCCGTAGCTGTGTGGAGACAAAATAGATCCTGTGAGTGTGCAGCTAGCTAATGGACAGTACTCTAAACAGATCAAATATTTTTATTTACATTGTTTTGTATGGGATGTGTAAGACACCAATTTTGCGACATGGCCAGAAACATAATGGGATATCGGTTGCTGTGACAAAAAACATAATGGGATATCGGTTGCTGTGACAATAGCACTAGTAAGAAAGGGAACACTGAAGCAAACTCAATCCTAAATGCTGTACTATTGTCTAAGACAAGGTAAAATAACTCAGAAAAATAGCTTTCTAGTTAATGATTACATGATTTTCGAGATAGTGAATAAGCCAAGAAACTGTACCTTTCTGAATAATCTTTGATCATTATACATATCTTATAGAAATATTTTATATTCTTTATTCTTTGTAATACACCACAATATTAATGTTGAAAGCATTGCAAACTTTAGAGTACAATGCACACATGGCAGAAGATACAGTGCTTGTACCATAACAAATGAAAACTAAATTTTAAAAGCACAAAATGCTTAGCCAAGGTAATAATATTTACAACATTAATAAAATATTAATTTCACCTTGAAAAGTATGTAGTAAATTGAAGAATGTAGGTCTTAAAAGTATCTTGTCTTGATATCCAATACAATTATTAGTTAATTATTTTCTTATTTTGCCCACTGTGGAATATGGGATTTTGATATTGCTGTAAATAGGGGATACTTAGTGCTGTAAATGAGAAATGGTTCATTAGATTTCTTCAATTTCATACATGAAAAATACAATTTCTAAACAAAACTTCATTTTAGGTGTCTCTAAAGGTTCAGCTGTTGATCTAAGGACTCTGACAACCAAACACTACTGAGTTTTGGTACAGAGACTCATGATATTTCTACTCTCACCTATTTGTACTGATCTACAGAAAGTCAATGCATCGCTAACACACTCTAGAAAAAAGAAATAGGTATGTACCTTAGTCCTAAGAGTTCACAACCCAGCACATTATTTAACTAACCTTCTGTCACGGTTTCAGCTACAGCTTCAGGCTTTACTCAGGCATTATTGCAATGTGGATATGGTTTATTGACTCTGCTATGGGAACTAGTTAGGGGTGGTTACTACTAAAACCATGTCCATAAAAAACATGAAAACTCTGCTGGCACTACTGCTGCCTTGCAAATCTGTAAATCGCTGTGGGTAAAAACTAGAGTTCTGTCATGCAACTCTGCCTATCATGATCACAAACACTTGAATGGGTTTTATAACATTATATTTAAAAAATAAATAGTTAATAAGACGGTGTTCCTAGTGCATGGGAGTGATAGAGAGGTCTGTTTTGGAAGGTCTCACAGCACAGTAATGGGTAACCTGTTGCACCTATTATCCTGGGCTAGTCCTGCAGTGTTTGCACAATTACTGCACTGCAGAAACTCCCCAAAGAGATCGCCAGATGTGGCATGAAGAGACTTATTATAAATGGCCTATTAAAAAATATTAATAAATACTGAAAAAGTAGCTTCAAAAATGAAAATATACAAGATGGTTTGAATATGATAATAGGATGTAAAGATGCATCTTCAGGTAAGAATAAGATAATAGCATCTGAATCTGAATCCAAACACCAAAATGCTGTTTCACCTTTAAAAACAGGAAAAAGTGTATAGCCTTATTTGATAAAGATGTATATATTCCTTTACACTACATGAAGACATAGCCCTTTATAAAGAAAATTTTATATGCTCAAATGAAGGGTAAATAATAGTAGAAATAGCCAAGATTACCATTCACAAGTTCTGTGAATCAGATTTTGCCTTTCCTTTCAATAATATCTAGACTTCAGTCAAACACTCATGTTCAGCCATCAAAGCATTTTTAAGTGATTTAAAAACATCATTCAGAACATTAGATTTTATGAAAAGCTGGAACAATCAGAGGTTAAATTATATAGTGTTTAGATTATGCTGTACACAATATGATTTTAATTCTGATTAGCACAGTGGTGTTTCTGTAATATTACTAGCAAACAACAACACTGACAAATATAACAATACAAAATGAATTGGGTTTAGTAGTGGGATTGTAACTGATTTTATACATTAATTTTTGCTGACATGGAATGGATATTTTCTGAACATTTAAATAGTTTTTTGTTGGGTTTTTTTCTGAAACAGTTTTATGACAAATAGTTTCTGAATATTTATTGAGTTCTGAGCTTTTACAACAGTTTCTGAACAGTTTCTTAGGCCAAACATCTAAGCTGTTATAAAGCCTTCATGGGAAATGTCAGTTTGGTGTCACATTGCCTAGCTATAGGCATTGAGGTTGTAGCGTTATTAGTTTGGTATAACTATTTCAGGAGCTGAGCAAATATAAGTTATTGGAAAAGCAACAGAAAACCAGTGACCCTCACACTAAGTTCATCTACTGATAACTTGTTCTTAAACTGCATACCTACTGAGTATAAACTATTGCCTTATGGTAGCTGTGAGATAGACAAATTGCTGCAAAAAGCAAATGAATTCTGATAGGGGAATTCAGCTGAATCAGTGGTAAGATAATTACACATGATGGGACTTCTTCCAGCTCAAAGCAATATTGGCATGTGAATGAAGTATTGAGGCATGAGAAAGGAATATCATTAGGGATGGGTGGACATTTTTTTCATTAGGTATATTATTTGATGAAGTCTTCTTCTGTGCACTGAATAATTATTTAAAATAACTTGGTTCATATGCAAATGTACCTAATTAAATACTGTTCATTAAGTAATGTATTTGAAAAGTAGCAACAGGCATTAATTGGACAATTTGCTAAATCTTTCTTGCAAATATTTGAGCAATTTGGGCTACGGTTCTGCAAAAACTGCTCTCTACTTTTTGGCACTTATGTTCATGTGAATTCCTAATGAAGAAAAGAATTCTACAAGAGGATACATTTATGCTAGTAAATTTAAATAAGTCTGACACGAGTAGGCGTGAAAAGGTCTACTTTCATGCTACTAAACACACTTAGGTTCCATAATAGGGAAGCTACATGCAAGTTACATACACAGAATGGTTCTGGACAATACAACTTGCTCCACTATGATTAAGAAAGAACTTCAATATTTTGTATAAATGTTATTTCCACCCACTGTTTATTAATACCATCAAATGTCATTTTTGTGTCTACTGCAGACAGAAAGTAACTCAAGGTTCATTTTTATTTTATTTATAGGATACCATCAGTTTACAGATTTTTTTAATTGCTGTTTGATACGTGCTTATGGAAACAAGTAGAGATATTAAAGTTTTGTCTTTAGTCCTTTGGGAGCGGACAGCACATCCTAATTTTGTGCAGTTTAGAGCATTCTTTACTGTGTCAGTTAGCAAGGCCTCTAAGGAGGAGAAAACCATGGCAGAATGCCTATAACCATCTGGATGAGTATGTGACATGATGGCAAATGAATCAGTGGAAAAAAAAAGAGGTATCTGTGCTTCTTGGATGGGCATTACTGATGCTTTTGTGCCTGGGGGTCCCTCTTGGACAACACTAAATAAATAAACACAACGTAAAGTTTAAGCTGGAGCTTGAACTAGAAAGTTGGGCAGGGGGATTTATTAAAAAAAAAAAAAAAATTTCTTTTGTTTTACTCAGTGTCCAAGATCTGATATTCTGTAAGAGTATGTACAGTTTTAACAACACAGATGTTGCATATTAACACAGTTTACCTGCCAACAGCTAAAGTGTAAGACATGCTATAGGTGGTAAAATGGCTTTGATAAAATCAGTAAAAATATAGCAAATTGAAAATGAAAAACAACTAAAGGATTCATCCATTTATCTCAACACGGTGTACATAGAAGATCAATGTTATTTTATTATGTTAGTTTTGCAACCTGAGAAACTAAGACTCAAAAATGTGAATTCACTTGACTATGATGTGCCACATTATACCCAGATCTAAGATTCAAATTTAAAACTTCTAATGTATGATTTTACCTGAATCCTCATAAGTATTTGTCAATGAATTTGCATTGATAGCACTTTAGACATGGGAGAGTAAACTTCAAACCCTCTCTCTGCTTGACTGCTTGCATAAAAGAAATTAAAATCTCATCTTGCAGGGGAGTGTCCATATTACTAAATTACAGGATATTCTAGTTTGTGGAATTTCTTCTACTGAAATACTCCACTCTGCACAAATATCTGACTTCTTCAGGAAATCTGCAAAGTGCTTTCTGCCCACTGAAATGTCTGTGTCCATAGAAAGAGTTTAGAGAAATTTCACATCAAAAGTCACTGTGCAGTTACAGTACTTCTCAGATAGGAACTTTTGGTTAAGCATCTGCTTCAAAAGAAACATAATGGCTATTTGAATGTGACTCTTTTATCAGCAAGGCAAATACAGACTTCAACCACTCTACTTTTTAGAAAAAAAAAATAGCGTCCTTACTCTGGCTTAATATAACAAGTTGCTAACAATTTTGGAGAAGAATCTCTCCAACATTCTCATTTTAACTAGAAAAGGTAGTATTCTTGCTAAAATCAGAAATTGTCAAATGTCATGACATTCAAAAATTACTTCAGAATACAGGGAAAATATTTTCATCTTGCAGATCATATAGAAAGAATTTTAAAGATGATTAGAGATGTATTCCTACTGAATTCCCAAGGAAAACTAAGGAGACTTAGTAAGGAGCTATGATAGAAGCCATAGGAGAGGAAAGAGATGAAAAATCTGAGAGATCTCCATGGAGTTTCCTTATTATTTTGTTTTAAAGGCATTTACTTTGTTCTTGCCTATATTGACTAAGTCATGATCATCACCAAGTTTAAAGAATCCACAAAGAGTAGGAAAATAAGGCTATCTCCTACTCCAAAATGACCTTCTACTTTTACTGACTTCTACTTTCTAACTCACAACATTTTTGTTAGCGTGACTCAGTGGGAGCCACAACTGATCACTCAATTAGCATTTCTTGTTCTTGCTGCTGCACTAGACACAGAGTCCCAGATGTTCCATGAATAAAATAATTCTAGTATGCCTGAGTGTGTCAATTTTTATTTGTCATTTCTCTGCTGGAATCTGCTAAGGCTCATCTCCTTTCCTTTCAAGGAGTCCGTCCAGTTCCTTCTTGAAGTGGTTTCTGTCCTCTCGCAGATCCAAAACCGGAGAATTCAAAGAATTCTTCAAATTCTTCAAAGAATTGCTTTTTATAGTGCCATACAGATGGGGACATCACCCCGGACCAGACTTGCAGGCAAGACTGACTACCTTCAATTTTAATTGGCACCAATTTAATTTAATAGGCACCAAAACGTATGAATTTGTAAGCACTTGATTCCATCAGTTAATGTGGCCCCTATTTTAGGATTTAGATAACTGCGCTTGCAGAATGCAATGCAGATTAAATGATAAATATGCGGATTATACTTGTAAATCCTAAGACTAAGGAGTAACTTTTGTTTCTGTTTTTCTCTGATTTACTTAATACTTTTCCTTTCATAAAATGTAAAATAAAAATAAATGCAACACAAACTCTTTTACAACATTTTCAAGAAACTTTGTGATAAGTCATAAGCTAAAGATCACCCACAGTTAAACATTCTCTTCAGAACAGATTAATGTTGTGACATTAACTGTCATAATTTTGTTCATGAGAATATTCGGGGGGACATTGTGTCTGAGTTGCTCTGAATTATATAGAGGATTGTAATATATTATATGGACTTTCTCAATACGATACCATAAATATTACCATAAATACCATACACTGTTGGCTTGCTAGCTGACATATTATGGTCTCTCTTCCAAAGAGTTTAAGAGAACCCTAAACAAAGCAATAGCTAGGGAAACATATCACTGAGTAATGGAAAGGTCAGAGCAGGATTGCATTCAAAAATTAAAATTATATGATATGCTAATAATCAGGAAATGTGATTCTTAAGAATGAATATGAGAAATAAAAAGAACTTCTGACACCACAGTGAAAATAGAAAGTTTGAGTGGAAGTCATTTCACCAGAATTTTAGAAGTGATTTTAATGCGGCCATTTACAAAAGCAAAACTTGTTGCTAGTAGTGTAAAGAACTCCTAAATGGAAAAAGATAAAGTGCTTGTATGATAAGCCTGTAAGATAAGCTTTACACTTGTTGTATTTGAGTGGGGTGGGAAGTGTTAGAAAAAGCTTTCCACTTAGAGAATTGTTTATTCTCAACTTACGTTCACTAATTTAAATGTCACAGTTGAAGGTTTATCTCTAGCTGTGTGAAAAGTGCAGACACATACCTCAGGCAGGCATTCCACTTAATCTGCAACTTGTTTTAGTGTAATGATTAACCTGGGTAAAACTTTAAGTAGTTATTGATCATTCCATTACCTGGGCCAATAGCTGATAGAGCAGAGGTTAAGTTTATGGAAAGGTAGCGAGCTTTCACACGGTTTTATTCTTTGAATTCTGTGCTCTTCACATGTAGGCCCAAATCTACAAAGCATGTAAATAATCTCCCTAAAGTCAGGGACATTATTTGCTTACTTAAAATCAAACATATATTTAAGAGTTGTGATAGATCAAGGTCATATCTGGTGCAGCATGACCAAGCTTCAGTAAAGCTAGTGGCTGAATAGCAAAACTAGTAAAGGCAACATAAACCAAAATGATGCCAAAAAATTGTAAAGGCTTTTCTGTATCTTGAAGCTCTAACTGAGATTGACTTAGTATGGCGATTTTTCCTTTGGTGCAATAGCATTAATAGCATTCCAGAGCCCCTAGCCGAGACTACCAAAGAATATCTCTCTTCTCCAAAAATTAAAAAGTTCCAATGAAGTGATTTTCTGTTGAAGCTTGTCTTTTCCAATGTCACTGTAAAATACGGAAGACTGTGGCCTTCAGATACCCAGGCAAGTTACAGCTTCACAGAGAAGTTTTCCCTTTCCATTCCTATCAGAGAGTTGAAATTGAAATTTGGTACCCATCAGAGGATTCAGTAATGCGAGAGCTATTATCACCTTTCTCAATAAATTTATTTGCACCCAGCTGGAATTTGTCGGGGTAGGGACCCTGCAGTGTATGACATTGAATGTCTAGATTCAGGAGTCTCCAGCGTTTTTATTCAGATGTGTTCTTACTTTACCAGGAAGAGGCAAAATATTACTGAAAATTCAAGAAGCTTATCTATCCTGGAAATGGAATGGAAAAATTCCAGATATATTTCCTCTTTTCTTCTGCCTGCTAGTTGAGTGCAGCAATAAGATTCTGCCTTTCAAGCAGTAAAATCTCTGGAGAGGTAAATGCATTGTACTCTGCTTCCTGAGGCCTGGGGTTTTGTCTTCCATATACTAAACACTAACAGCTTCTGAAAATGTTCTCCTTTCCTTCCATAGGAAACAGATTTGCCTTCCTTTTTCGGTTCACCATGCTAATGAGGGAGTGTGTTTCTACCAGAGGATATTTTGAAACTTTTCACAGAATCACAGAATCACAGAATGATTAAGGTTGGAAGGGACCTCTAGAGATCACCTAGTACAACCCACCCTGCTCCAGCAGGGACATCTAGAGCATGTGGCACAGGGTGACATCGAGGTGGGTTTTGAAGATCTCCAGAGAAGAAGACTCCACAGTCTCTCTGGGCGGCCTGTTCCAGGGCTATGGTCACTCTCACAGGAAATAAGTTCTTCCTCACATGGAGATGGAACTTCCTGTCTTTTAATTTGTTCCCATCATCGCTTGTCCTGTCACTGGCCACCACTGAGAAGAGTTTGGCTACTTCCTCCCTACCTCCACCCCTCATGTACTAATTTTTATTGATCAGATCCCCTCTCAGTCTTCTCTTCTCTTCTCTTGGCTAAACAGGCCCAGCTCACTTAGTCTTTCCTCATATGATAGATGTTCCAGCCTCTTAACCATCTTTGTTGCTTTATGCTGGACAGTCTGTACAAGTTCCACATCCATTTTTCTTCCAGTTCTCACAAAATTGTACCAAACTTTTGTCAGTGGAATGTATTCCATACTCCTGCTGAGCTACTAATGGTTGAAATTAAGGAAAATTACTTAACTTTTTTTTCAAAATTTGGAGACTGACTGTTGTCATCATGTCTTTTAGCTGTCAGACCTCACAAGTTAGAAAGTTTTTTTTGTATGAACCATTTCCAGATACTTGTTTAACCTGGGATGTCACCAAACCCCAAAACACTAAAACCTGTAGTTATGTCACAGGTTTACAAAAAAAAGACATGTATGGTTTTCTGCATTGTGCTAAAGCTTGTGGTAACTTATTCATGTTTGTAGTTTTGACCAAGAGTTAACTCTACGGGCATGTGACTGATATTGCTAACTGTATGATGATAAATTGGTAGATATTTATGATCAGATTTCATTAGAATACTGATTTGCAACAGCGTGTCCTAATTGAAATTATAATAATTGCCATGAACACCCAGAAATTCTGGATGCATACACAAATTACCTTGGAATTAATAGTGAGATTTGCATTTCTCTATCAATCTGGTCACACTCATAAAAGAAGCAATTTATTTTTTAAGCCATTAATAGAATATTAAAATCAAGGGAGAACAATGGTATCACCCTTAGCTGTTGTGCACTAACTGCCTATTTTGGAAAGCAAACACAAGACTGCTTTGTTCCATTTAACTTGGAACAAAGTCTATGAAGGCAGGATGTTTTGGTCTAAGGGAAACAGAAAAAATGATGTATCGGAATCAACTGAGTACATCTGAAAAGTTAATGACATATGGAGATAGGAATAGTATTGGTCACTTGCCTACCAGATGCAAAGAAGCCGGATTGGTCCTTCTGTGCTCTTATCAAAATAAAGCCAAATTGCTTTTTGTACATGGTAAATCTCTGAAAGGTAGAGAAAATATTAAAATATGCCAACCCTTGTTTAACTTAGAATCTTTTTAGTCATGAAATTCTCTAAGTGGATTTTGTCTATACTACTAAAATTTTATTGAACTTTCTAAATCAGCGAGCAAAATACTAATCACACTTATTGCTCTATAGCAAGTCAATCTTCTCAATAAGGATGGTTTTACTACTCATAGTTAAGTTAATATTGAATACTTATGTCAGCTAAGGAGAATTTTCAAATCCTGGTTTTGTTTGGGGTACCAAGAGCAAGATGAAATTACTGCTATCTTATGTTCAGATTTCGGTGAAGGTTCTACATAACAATCCTGGTAATTAATAATAATAAAAGGAAAAGATGATAAAAATCAACAGACTATCCTTCATACGCTTGTGTTTTCAGTTCTCACTACTGTATTATCATCTATGAATACAATTATTTTCTATGGTTAGAGTGTGCAGGAAGCTTGTCATGCCTGGACATAAAGAGTGGTAAAGCTATTCAGTGTCTGTGTTATTCTTTTGCACAATAGCTACCAGATCACACAGTCAGGGTGAGGAACTTGATGGAATGTGCTCTTGTCAAACTTGCAGATAATACTCAACTGTAGAGAGCTGTCACTATGTTCAGAGGCAGAGATGCCATTCCAGGGCACCAGGACAAAATGGAGGAATAGGCCTAGAGGACCCTTATTAAATTCAGGAGGGAAAGCTGAAGATACTTGTACCCAGGAAATAAGAGCTACTTACTTACAATAGTACAGGCTGAGACAACAGAACAGCTCTACAGAAAAGTCCCTGACAGGAGGTCCTGTCAGACAGCGGTCTGAACACGGGCCAGAAGACTGTCCTGATAGCAATGACCAGCAATACCCTAGGACTTTGGTGTGTCAGTTACGAAAGTGATTATCTCTCTCTATTCAGCACTTGATGGACCTTATCTTGAGTATCCAGTCTGGACCCAATATCCCAATAGAGGAGAAACATAATTAACTAGGGAAAGTTTAGCAGGGGATCTACCACAATAGTCAGTCTGAAGCAACCTCTCCTCCCTGTGAGGAGAGTTTGAAGAAACTGGGCTTGTCCAGTCTGGAGCAGGGATGAACAAAAAATTGAAATAAAAGAGATAAAATCAGATATAAGGAGAAACTTCTTCTTGATGAGTGCAGTCAAGTAGTGTGCCCAACAAGATTGTACGCTCTCCACACTCAAAGATTTTGGAGTCTGGATAAAGCCCTGAGCAATCTAGTTGGCCTTGCAGCTCATCCTCTTTTGGACAGCTTGGATTAGAAATGTCCTGACACCTCTTCCAATCTGAATTATCCTGTGATACTGAAAGTAGTTTTAAACAATAGGGCTAGCATGGTTGATAACATTTCTCTTCAAAGGAAGATTAGATAGATTGCTTCAGATCTCTGCATCTAAAGCTGACAGAAGACAAAAGTTCTGGTCCTAGTATAACAATGAAGAATATCCATAGCAGTCCCCCAAACCCAGAATGTGTAAAATACTTCCAAATCCAAAAGATTTTAAATTGACATAGCTTTCCATAATAATTATATATTTATTGAATTTTCAGCCACAGCCAAGCTGCAAGACTTCTCATATATTCTGTGAAATTTCGCTACTTGGTGGTTAGATGCACCATTGATAAATTTGAGTGATTCCTCACCAACATTATTTTAGCTGTGAAGAAGAAATTTTCACAAGTCTGTTTGGGGTCCAGAGAGTGATGGCTAACGGTGCTTTGTTAAGAATATGCATTAAGGTATAAGCAGTTTTCTTATAACATTAAGTTTAGCTGTTTTATTTTTCTCAGGTAATCTAATCTGGTAACTTATGCTAGGCTATTCTGGGGCAACATCAACATTCAAACTCAGAGCAAGAACCTTTATTAAGTAAGTCTGAATATACAGGGAATTTAGTACCTATCAGGTCTGAACAGTGAATCAATTGGTTTGCAAATTTGATAGAACAGATCAACAATGCGAGAAGATGTTAGTCTGTTTATCAATCTTGACTGAGTAGTCACCTGAAACACAAAATAAATGTCTAGAAGACTGAATGGGAAGGATACTAGTGTTTGCAAATTCATCAGCAGTTAATTACAAAGAGAAATATAATTGACTCTATGTAACGTAGGTAGAGCAGGTAATAAGGCAGGTGTCTCCTAGAATGCTGTCATCACTGTCTTGTAGATCATACATGATGCTTGTAAGTAAGTGAAGCAATATGTAATAAATTGACAGGAACAAGGTAGTGACTGACCCAACAATATTGATGTGGCATGAAGGCAAGGCAGAATGTCATTTAGAGATGGCACGCTAGCAGTCGTTTACAGGTTTATTACACAGCTGTCCAGAAGATTCTCTTGAGTTCAAATAAAATTTATGAGAATGGTAGAGACACATCTGGATAAAATATTACCTATATTACGCAAGTGGGCTGATTATTTGATTAAAAAGGTCCCTTCTGGACTGTCATTATAAACATAAAAACTTGCTTAATGGTCATATACATCAAAGCCAGGCTACGTGTGAGGATGCAGATAGCTGATAATCATTATTGTGTGTTACCTTCATAAATTGCTGGGTCTGGAGATCACTGTGTTTTTGCATAACAAACAATGACAATTTGAGCTCTGAGGCAAATGTTTTGAATGTACTCAGATTCTTATTATTTGATCTGAAGATGTGGTTGGCACTCACAATTTCTAATGAAGTCAGTAGGAGGGGCAGATACTTGTCACATATGAAAATCAGGTCCAGAAAACTTGGTAGGCAGCTATTTCCAGAGTTAAAATTGAATGTCAATCCCATAAATAGATTAAGAATCCCATTCAGAGTAGGTATGCTTTATGATATGCATAAAATTTAATGGAACATTAAGCAATAGGCCTATATTATTTAACGATGCTGAGTATCTTATATGGAGCAAATGTGCTTTTGGAGGCACTCAGAGCTACACAAATTACTAACACACTGTAGACAATCTACAGACATTAATTGTTAGTATGTTCTGATTTATTCTTGTAATGTCCTCATGCATTTGGTTAAAATACAAGCTTGTATTTTGTTTCAGATTTTCCACATGTAAGGTGATATGCTTTTTCTTATACTCAAATAAGACTACTGTTTGTCTGTTATATCTTAATTACTGAAGTAATCTATACTGTGAGAGGTGAGAGTTGGGTATGTTTATCAAATATTCTTCCCTCAGCCCTAGATTTTGAAAATGTATGATGTCCTGTGAAATATTTAAGTGGATGGTTGGAGTTAAGTGTATATTTAACTTTGTCTAAATTAAAGCATTCCTAATTAAGAAGCTGGTTTAGATGGATCTGTTAGAATAATCATTGTTATTTTATTTTAGTATTTGAGGTGGGCACTTTTGAAACATGATTCTAATTCTATACAGTTTAAGCAGAGTGTTTAAAACAGTTGTTTTCCTCAGAATTTAGCTGAAGCAAGCACGGCTCAACGAGGAATGAACTCATTTATGGCATTTTACAGTGTTTTCATTGTATTGAAACTCAAATAATCCCTAATGGACTGTTGTCTGACTGTTACTTCAATTATTTATAGCCGTTAGTAATTAGACTTTCTTCTTCAGATCATAATGATCTTCAAATTAACCTATGGATTGAAGTTTTCCCAGTTGTAGCACAGGATAACATTAGTCTGAGGTTTTCCAGGCAGTTAGTTTGCTCAAAATGTCCTGACTGAGTAAAACATTCAAGCACGCTTGAAGTTAATTCAGATTTTTCCCACTTAAGTGGCTTATCCAGAAGACATCAGCTAAAGCAAAAATGATTCAAGATGATAAGCATTTTCATGTGTGCTGAATTTGAGCTCTGAAGATTGAGAACTGTATTTCTCAACACCGCATGCACACATAGCATAACAAATTTACAATATATACTTAGCAAATATGATGGGCTAAAGTATAAGTAAGTGATATTCTATGTTGATATGCCAAAACTAACAGAACCCTAAATCACAGAAAGAGATTATTTATCAGGAAGTGACTTGAATTTTGAAGTCTCCATTTTGGAAAGACACTCATTTTCCTGTGAGAAAATAGCTAATTCTCCAGATAAAGGGAGGACAAGTTTTATTCCTGAAGGAATTTATATTCAGTAGATACACTCTGATATACAACTGTGAAGAACCTGGGGCGTCAACACTCTGGGAAGTGAAAGACAGTTCTGAAGGCCACAATTCAAGAAGAGTGATTAAAATCTGTTTTCACTTTTAATTAATAGCTGAAATGCAAAGCAAGGGCAATCTTATCCTTTAGACTTGCTTCTTTTTCCATAGCAGATTCCCAATCAGTATTACTCTGGTGATGTCAGATAACTTAGTTATTCCTTGTTTACATAACGTGAAGAGGAAAGATGAATCCTGCAGTGTAACACATATACCCGGAACCTTAAAGTTTCTTTCCTACTTTTGAATGTGTAAGCATGTCATCACTTTTTTTTCTCATTACTCCTTAGGGTCTAGTCATGTGAGCATAACATAGCTGTTCTTCCAGGATTCCAGCACATAGATATCAGAGGAGGGTCCTGGGGAATTTTTCTAGCACAGGCAGGATGACTGAGTTAATAAATGCAACATACTTTCAAATAAGATTAAGTAGGTATCCCATCATTTCACAGATTGCTAATATCATGCTACAGTCTTGATCAAAAAGGTAAGAGAAACAGCTATTGATTTTTCCTGCAGGACTGTAATTACTGATGGTCTGCTTTTTGCATCCTGCAGGATGTTACAGTAATGATTTTGCTTCATACAGCCCATTCATTTCTAATGACTTCTTCATTTGAGATTTGAATGTTGAATTGAATCTATATTCAATAATATTTTTTGCATATTATTAACAATTATAGCAAAAACCATAAATAAATATATATTAAAATATATAAAATATATAGATATATGTATTTTAAAGTTTAAATGGTATTTTTTTAAAAATAAACTTGGAGATATGTGATAGATTAACCCATTATATCTTACTGATTTTCCTATCTATCTTTGTGCAAACAATCATGTTGCAGTTCTCAGTCTTCTCACTAAAGGAAGAGGTTAGTGCTTCCCTTCACAAACAGGATACAGTCTTATACGTATTTTACACTATTTGTCTGGAAGTAATTTTGCACAGAGTACTAAAATCTGGCAACACAGCAGTATGTGAAGCACTGTGTGAAGTATGTGAAGTCTGTGAACTGTGTCTCTCCTAACAGATACCCCACCACATCCTGCCACATCTGGCATCTCAAGGATATACTGTCATCCTTGCTCAAGGAAAGTAAAGTCCTGTTCACACTAGTAAAATAAAATATTACTGCACAGGAGTGAAACTGAATACTCCAGTGAGAATCCTCTGTTTTGGATGATCACTATTTATTTTTCCATTAAGAATTTTAGACAGAATTTTAGATAGAAATACAAAACCTGTTTCAGTGGGGGTTTTTTTGTTTTGTTTTCTAGATTTTAGTGCCTTTGGGTTCTATACCAAACAGTGAGTGTTAGCATAACCATTATAAAATGCTGATTGATAAATGCTCTCACTTTATCCAGGCAAATCTTTGTGCTGAGTGTATCTCTATTAAGAAAAGGTGTCACTGTTCTTATATCAACAATCCAATGAGTAGATTTGTCTCAACTTGGCTGTTTAGCCTGAAAATTAGGGTTAAGCTGATAAAAAATACTTGTTCACCTTGACTATGCAAAACAAAATAAAACTACAAAAAAGCTTATTCTTTCTACATCAAAAATAGATTTTTTTTTCTTCACTCTCCTCCTAGTTTATGCACAGAGAGGGTGAAATCAGGTAAAGAGTATTCAAGTCCTTGATTTCAGCCAAGAGTAAACAGTGGATATGTTTAGGTGGGGTCAAGGTCTGCTCCAGAGGTTACTTCACAGCATTCTGGTTAGCCCTCTGGACTGGTTTATCCTTGGGAAAGGCTTCTATCTCTCCGCAGGATCATAGGTGACCTGCTAGTTAATTTAGTCCTCTAACTTAAACACATGAAGTTATACAACAAAGATACTCCCCCAAGCTACTTCATCCTCTTACATGTCCCACAGATTCTGGTCTGAACTTAGAAAAGCAGAATAGAAAAGTTTGATGTAGTGTTCACCTAACTTGTCTTTTGTTAATCACAATGCCATTCTTTTCTAGTCTTGTCTATTATTTCTGATCATATTTGTTATGAACAATATGCATATTGGTGCGCTTCATACAGATATTATATATCTATAATTGCTGCACATTATGTATATATAGTGAAATATATACTGCACACACAGATACAAATATATATTGGATTTGAAGTTCCAGCCTTTGTGTAGACATCTGTAGAAATAAATCCCTGTTTTCTGTTTTCACCCCATATCCTATTTAGAAAAGATGCTGTAGCAGAATGGTTAGGTAGAAAAGCATTGGGACTTCAAAAAGAAAAGCCTCGCAGTACTCCTATTATCACTACTTATAAGTAGTACACTTACAGATAAGTTACACCTATGATAAAGGCTTCCTAGATATCCCTTAAAGGAGGTTACCTTTGGGGAGTCTAGGGGAGAAAAGCAGGAATTGGAGTAGGGAGTGAGAAAAGGATCATGTCATATTTATACGATGCACAATTTGCTTTAAACTGTGTGTGTTGGGAAGAGATGAGAAGGGAGAAGGCAGCATCCAACTGAGAAATGAATCTAAGAACCGGTAAAGTAAAATGAATTTTTGACAATAAACAAAGAATAGAAAGAGGAGGTGAATGAAGCATCGATGAAAATATTGCTAAGGCAAATGGATTCCCCATTAGTGATGGCTCTTACAGAGGTAATCTCTCAAGATGACATTCTCCAGAGAAAGCTTTCCTCCAGTAATAACAGCCAGGCAGTTCTCAGCAGAATTGTTTGGATAAAAGCACTCCTCTTTGTCAAGGCTTTAAACATTCCTGAGCTTCCTTTGTGCAGTAAAGCAGCTTCCTTTGTGTGCTGGAAATGTTGCATAATGGTCAGGCCTCTTCATTTCCAAGACATAGGAGTATTGAAGAGGTTTGTGGGTTTAGTGACTAAGATGTACCAAGGAGGGTATATAAGGGTCCAATAAGGATGTAGTTGTTGAACATTCAAGCAGTGCAAGTGCAGTTCCACTGTCAGAAAAGGAAATGGGCTAGGCCGAGAAAATATGGAGAAGTGGAGCAAAACTACTTGTTGTCTGGACAGACAACTCTGTTTAATTCCTAACGGGAGAGCAAATGTCCAAGAAAACTGTTTCTCAGGACACAGCACAGAGGCTTTGCTTGATGATTTTCCGGAAGGAATTAGCCTGACTGCTACCTGTGAGCCTGTACCACTGAAATGATCTTGTGTGTATAGTCCCCTTGAGAGTGATTCCCGGCAACATGACAGGCGATTACATAGTAACAGCTAATTCACACATCAGGAAACCCATTCCCTGACTTCTTTTGGACTTAGGACTGATGACGGTGAGCAAATTAATCTAGACTCTTCCACACTCTAGACTACTAATTGTCTCCAATTGAAGAACTGACTCTCAGTAACATGGTATGAAAGAATAAAAATAAAATTAAATCAAAAGTTGACATTATAAATGTAAAATATATTGCACAAACATAGCTTTTAAGACATTTCTATTCTGTTTCGTACATATGGCACAGGCGGGAAAGAAATGTCATGAATATTGATTCACCCTGGAGTTTTAAATACAGGGAATTAAATAGAAATAAATTATTTTAAATGGTATTAAAACTCAAAGTCTCCCGAATGCCAAAGAATGGATACTGTCTGTAACCCAATTCTAGGGATCCTTTTCATCCTTGGGAAAAAACACCATAGAATTTCTTAATTGTGTAGTGAAGAAACATAATGAAGAAGCAAATGACATGATATATTTTATGAACTTTTTTTTTCATTCATGGCTCACTTTAAAAATATTTTTGTTTCCAATGTTTTACCAGGTGAAAGACGAAAAAAGAAACATGTCTAGGTTTTAAAAATAGCATCCACTGTTCCCAGACTTCTACTTACATTTTATTAAGTTAGTCTCAAAGCTAAAGCCTCTAAGCTTACCACATTCTACTACACGCAATTGTGGATTTTGTGCAAATAATGTGACCTCTTTCAGCTCTGGACTCACAAACTGTGATCTAACAGCAATAATGATCTCTGAAAAGTCGAAAGTTGTTGATGTTGCCTTCTTGAAAATTTCATATGCCCTCCAGCTTCGCCTTGAGGTAAACCCCTTGGATGAGTTACAATCACTAACGATCATACCCCTTTTTTTTCTATCTACTTGGTCAAAGTAATGTTTCATTGCTGCTCTTATCAATTTTTACATTTGATTGACAGGCCATAGATCTATATTTTTAATGAGATTCCAAATTTATTCTGCGTTAAGAGGTGAACTCTGAACTCTTATTATGAACTTCAATCTTGAAAATACTCACACATATGAATAAAGTTTTCACACATGAGCAAGTCCATTGAATTCAAAAGAGAGCATATGTATAAATTAAGCTGATCATGTGCAGAATTGAGTTAGCAAGGGCTCATGCATTTAAGAGCAGCTATCTCTATTCCTTGCTACCCCTTCTACATACAAAAATAAAGATTCTTATTCTTACTATTCCTAATTCCTTATTGCTTATTCCTTATTCCTAATAAGGATATTAAAATGAAAACTCAAAAAGTTGCTTAATTAAATACATGCCAAATTGAAGTGGATATTTATTCTTCATTGCTGAGTTCCTGGAATCATCTAGAAAATATTTATCTGGCATAGTAGAGGCACACTGGAGCATGCCCATCATAGCCTGAACAGGCATGAACTCACTTCTTGGGAGCTCCATGAAAACTATAATCTAAGGAACTGCTGACAGTGCAATGCCATGCATGCTAATGAACCCTTCTGAGAGGCAAAAGGGCAGGACTGGTGCTATGTGAATGCAATCACATGGCTTTTGAATCAGGGCCAGATTGAATCCCTAGGTCTTAAAGACCAAGAAATCACATCTTTCCACAAAATAGGAATGGTCATAGCCCTACAGGTGCAATGGGGCATCTCTAGGCAAACTGCCAACTCTGGGCACCAGTGGCAAATGCAACAGACCCTCAGGACCTTCTTTCTCCTTCCTTACCTGCTGTACCTCCTCCCCACCCATTCCCAGTTCACTGTTACTTCTAGGCAGGAATGCAGAAGCAAAGATTCAAGTGATATACGCATGAAGGGAATTCCCCTTAACCAGGATGCGTTCCTTGGCTCTCTACCTCTCTATGACAGGTAATCTAGAAGTCAACACTAGCAGGGATAAGCTTAAGTTTGACTCATACTTAAGAGACTGTTGAACTCAGGCCTTTTGCAGAAAAAAAAGGTGAACTAAACTAATCATATTATTTTTCTGCTTAATAGAAAAGGAAATTATTGTCATCATAAATAAAAACTAACCTAATTAAAATGTTGCTTGATGCTCCTGCCCCCAATGAACCAAAAGACACTAGTCCCAGCTAACATTATATAACTAAATAGTAAAAATCTGAGTTAGTCACAAAAACATTCTTTGCAATCACAGAACACAAATAGGTTCTTCAAGATTAGCTCATTTCATCACAGGATATGTCTGTCATATATGTGATAATAAAATAATTTCTAAAGACCTGAATTAAGGCAGACAAAGTCTAAATTATTTCACAATAGAGAAGCCATCAAATGAGGAACATCATACTGAAACAAATATATGGAGATTTCCTTATTGTCATGCACATCTACTTTTTATTTTATTTGCATTACTTTTTATCTTTTTATTCTATTACTATTTATTACACATATATTTTTTATTACTACTTTATAAGCTAATATCAGTAAATCCAAAAGGGACTGATTATTTTTAATCACAAATAAAGGAATGGAAAGAAGTAGGATTTTAACCAAACCTTCCATTTCACAGGCTGTCCATCTCACTCCCTGAGTTTCACACCCACAAGGCCCAAGGAAGTTCAGCACTGAAAGGCAAATTATCTTCCACATCCGTCTTTGGGCTTGACTCTGGGATTCAGACCTCTAAATTCACAATATAACCTTATATAGAGTGATTAACTGTGTCTGTAAACCATTTTAGAGGGTTTGCAGAGAGGGTACCTTTTTCCTAAAAAAGGAAGCATTTTGCATCTTCTGTCACCGTTGATAACCTCCTCAAAATAATACCAAATTAATGTCATTACTCATCACCATTCTTCTCTATTCCTTCCTTCCTTCCTTCCTTCCTTCCTTCCTTCCTTCCTTCCTTCCTTCCTTCCTTCCTTCCTTCCTTCCTTCCTTCCTTCCTTCCTTCCTTCNCCTTCCTTCCTTCCTTCCTTCCTTCCTTCCTTCCTTCCTTCCTTCCTTCCTTCCTTCCTTCCTTCCTTCCTTCCTTCCTTCCTTCCTTCCTGTTGTTTCTGTATATTTTCTCGTAAGCACTTCCAGATGATCAGCTCAAAAATGTAGCTTTGATCTGTAGACAGGGATGTGCATAGAAGTAATGCAAAATTACTCTCTGAGCTTTGCAAATACACCTCTGGGAAAAAATGTCAGTGTCCGCATTTGTTCAGCCATAAACAGATTTTGACAAAACGTGTGTTTGCTGGTGCTATTCTTTATGTAGCTATTTTGTACCAGTATGTTTCTCTATCTAACTCTGCTGTGACCATCTTTTATCAAGTTCAGCTGATGACCAGAATCCTGGTTTGGGCTTTGCTACATTTTAAATACTCTCTCTGTTTATTGCACATCCCCATTGTTGGTTTATAGCTGTGCCTTCAGGACTTGCTTTTTGTCTCCTGCTTGTGAGCAAAAATTTGACCCTTACTTGAGGGTCCTCATCAGGCCCTTATAGCTGTAATGTCCAATAAGGACTATTTAACTGTAACTCCCTTAAGGTGTGTGTCTTGCCAACTACAAATTACTATCCTAGAACAGTTATTGTCAAGTAGGATGACAACAGAAATTTATCTTATTATTTTCTCTATTTTAAGATAATGTTAATGTGACAAATTATTATTAGAGTACTATTTTCTAATAAGCATACTTTTTATTTTTAATTACTAACATCAGTCATAAGTTTATCAGTCTTTGCTCTGTTTTTAATAATTTTATGCTCAGATGAAACTTATTATCCTGTAAAAATATTTTTCTTCTTTTAGCTACTGCAGGCTGGGTCCTTGACAAGATGAGGAATTTCAGCAACAATCTTGACCCCCTTGTGAAACAATGTTTCTCAGTATGACGCAAATCTCAGCCTCTTCATCAGCACTTGTAAAACAGTTGACTCATACACTTGACTCTTCCCATACTCGTTCTTCATAAAAAACACAAGGTCCATTCTCCCAAATAAAGGTGAAGGTAAACAAAACAAACAAACAAACAAATAAAAACAAAACAAGAAGCAAAAGCCAAAAAAATAGTGTTTCTTGATGAAGACAGAGTTCAAATAGTTTGCATCCTAGAGCTTTTCTGGTTTCTTTGAATTGTTGGTGTACTCCATTTTTCTTCAGTTTACTGTTTACTGTTCAGTATATTTGAAGTGATTTTTAAAACTGGTTATTTGTGTTTTAGAAGTACTGCTAGAATTTGACCTAATTTCAAGAATTCTGACATAATGAACAAATATTTCTTCTTGAAAATGTTTCTACCATCAAAACTTGAGGCCCTGCAAGGATGTCATGATCTGAAGAATAAAGAAGGAAAGAAGGTAAACAAAAAATGATATATTTAATTTCCCCACACAGTTCAGAGTCTTCCAGAGTCTAGACTCATCTTCACAAAGAGTGAGGAAGAAAAAGTTACTGTCAAAAAGTTGTGTCTCTTTCCACATTGGGAATCAGGGGTAATCCATCTATATGGAAATTAATTCCTTCTTTCTTTCCTATTACTTTTCATTATTTAGGCTAGCATAATTCCCTCACGTAACCTCAGACTGATTTCAGTATTTTATTTTCAGGGTGGAGTGCTACCACAATTTCTGTAGGCTGTTAGAGTGGGGTTGTGAAATAAAGGGTGAGAGAACTCAGCTGTGTAATTCTGGCACAATGAGCAGTTTCAAGGGATCAGAATCTTTGTTATGATTTAGGGTGAGTCACTTTGGAAACTCTCCCAATTTACATAGAAATCTTTTTCTTTTTTCCCCTCTTCCCACAGTAATTTCTTCAGTCTGCTGAAGCTCAGGCACTTACCCATAAGCAAATTAGAAGACAACTCAAGAAGCACAATTCCACCTGTAACCTTCTTATCTAAAAACCAGGAAATACTACTTTTTCCTTTCTCACATTGTGTGTGATGGCACAGGTTAATGAAATAGTTTTCTAAAGATTCTGGTCTCACTTTGCAGTCTAAATTTGGCTTAGTATAAACACAAAGTCCTGCAGCATCACACAGTGAGTATTGTGCAGGAGAGTATGCTTTAATAAATATCTACAAACACTGACCCCATAAAAGTTGTAGTACAGGTGTGTTCTCTTATTTTCAGTTTTCATATCACTCAGAAAAGATCACATGACTTCTCACCTCTCGTGGTCTGGAGACTATCCCAGTAATTTACTATGAATCGCGGGATACTGTCATGCAAAGAAAAATCTGACATGTGAACTAGTTACCTGCAGCAGAAAACATGCAAAAAATGTCAAGACCCAGGGAACAAACAATGCATTTTCACTAAAAAAAAAAGTCCAGAGAAAAGCAAACAAAGTTTATTATAGAGTAGCCATGGAAAAGTTCACAATTTTTCTGCCCAATATTTGCCATACTATTGTGGACACATGCATATTGTGGAAACATGTAGACGGCCAATTGATCTAGTAGTTTTTTAAGGGGGGGGAAAAAAAAAAGAGGAAAGAAATTACTTTGGGACAGAGTGTGCTGTCCCAATACACACCTGTGAGTACTTGATCATTCGTCAAACCAACTTCAGTATGATTATTTATGGCATCAATTCAGCCAGGTACTTAAGTTGCTGTGTAACTTTAATACTAGGATACATAAGCATGGAAATCCACAATGTTGAGAATTACACAATCTTTATTTTAAGTATATTATTAAACAGTGTTTCATGTTCTTAATAGCCTCTTGACAGTTATAGTTAACTTCAATCTTGACTCTCTCTGAGAGTAAAATAGCACTTCATTTTAAAGGAAATCTTGTCAGAAGAATTCCTACCCAAAACTCACTATAATTAAGATAAATGAATGTTGCTTTTCCTATCAGGGAAAATGTTCTACTTTAGGCAGCCCCTTTCTATTTTCTCTTAGACTAACATCTTAATCAAGAGTGCCTACGTTTCAGCACTTCAGCTGATTGCCATCTCAGTATTTAAAGCCAGATCTTCCACCTGCCAGCTCTTTTAGCTAAGTGATTCGTGGATATTATTGCAGTGCTTGTACTTACTGTTTTGCGAGGAGTTTGCTGTTGATCAACACAAGCTTCTTACTATCATATAACACAGTCACCTTCAGAAACAATTTAAATAAATGTATGTGGCCATGGGGAGGATTGCATTGTGATCTCAGGCTGATTGGAGAACAATTAAGCGTCCTCCAGAATAAGAAAAAAAAAAAGCATAAATGATTTGATTAACTTACAGTAACAGATGGCCGTCTGTATCTCAGCCTGAAGGAGAGAATAGTTCAATAGGTAATGGCTGGATTTCATTTAAAAGACTAATAAGACAAAATCTTCTTCCCCGCCCCCCCCCCAAAAAAAGTAACAGCTACACGTAGATATATAAACAAGAGTTGCTTGCTTATTTATGTTACAGATGTCAGAAATTGCATGTTTTTATCATGTTTTATTATAAATTTTGCATTAAAAACATTTTCAAAGGCATTTCCATTCTTACAAGCTACAGTTATAAAATTCAGAGAAGCCTGTTATTCATAATGTGTTTTCTTTACTTTAACTGATAAATCATAATTTTGTTGCAAAAAAAGTTACTGTTCCACTTTGTAGTGAAGTTAATTTTCCCCATATAAAATATATATAATCATTTTTTCCCATCTCGCAGTTTTTCTTGGGCTGCATGCTTAGGCCATGTAGACTGTAACAGTATTTAACAGCAGTGACTCTAATCTCTCAGGATCTCTAGGAAGATCTTTGGAAGATCTTCTTTGGGTTTAAAGTCTAGATCCATTGTACATATCTATTGTTTTTATATGATTATTTAGGCTCTAATGCTTTGTAGATACTCTGCAACAAAGAAGAGGAATTGTGAACTTTATTCAGGCAATTTGATACAGCAGTAACTATGATAAAAAAAGAGCATGAAAATAGGAAAAAAAAAAACAATTCAGGGCTACTAGTCTTTGTCACTTCAGCAGTTGCTGAAGAGAAGGTGCCATGATGTCTATTAGACCTACCCACTATAGACAGTTTATTTAATCAGCCGTTGCAGTGTTTGTATACCTCCAGCTTTCTTTCTATTCTGTGTTCTAGATTTCTTGGAGAGATATTTCCCATTATTTAGCACAGTGAGGGATGTCTATCATTCTGTGCAGTGGTTCAGTAAGAGGTTATCATGGAAGGTGAGGTCCCATGCACCATTGAGCAGAAAGGAGCATTAATCCTTTAACTGCAACTTGCACAAATCAACACAAAAAAACCCCTAAGTACCCTGTTTCCATTAGAAGAATTTATAAAATACTGAGAGTCAGGAAGATGGAAGTTTATAAAAAAAAAAAAAGAGAAAGAGATAGAGGAGGGTATTTATTTGTAAGATGAAAGCTTGGGCCAGAAAGGATAGAGTCACAATCTTTCCCAATCTAGAAGGCTCTAAGCCACAAAAAAAATAAGAGGGAAAAAAAGTTCCACAAAAAAAGCAATACTTGTTTTAAAAATATGTGCAATACATTGCCATCTTTCAACAATTACTCTCATATGTCACATCTTCATGAACATTGATTTTTTGACATTTCACTAGGAATTTAATTTCCTTCTTCCCTGTCTCACCTGTGCATACAGTCAGACACACACAAAAACATACAGACACACAAAAATCCATAGTGTGATGTAATGAACAAGTGTTGATTTCAAAAAATATGAGATAAATGAGATAGTGCAAATAAAGTAGTCCGTTAGGTTAACTCTGCCAGTAGTCACTAACAGGGCTTCAAAACACTAAATGCTGACTGAGTATTTTCGCATTCTGCAATCCTTTCCTATTCAGGAGAAAATCAGCAGGACTTTATGTGTGTGTTCCTGTGCTTTACTGAAGTAGTTGTTGCCTGACTTTGAGTGTTTTCATATAGCTGTGGAGCAAAGTCTCATGTCCCACTTCA
This sequence comes from Eudromia elegans, assembly GCA_003342815.1. Taxonomy (NCBI): domain Eukaryota; kingdom Metazoa; phylum Chordata; class Aves; order Tinamiformes; family Tinamidae; genus Eudromia; species Eudromia elegans. The sequence goes on along the minus strand of PTEX01000001.1, from coordinate 12,870,521 downwards.
CAATGTGGGATGAGTGGCCACAGTTCTTTATGGCTTGTTACATTGATTACTGAAATCATACACACGTTTGCACATCTTAAAGACTTTGACAGGCAAATTACTTCATAGGCCAGTTATTTCATGGCATCAGTGTAATCAGTGATGCATAATAAAGCATAGCATGCATGTTAGACAAAAGGCTGCCCAAACATACAGAGCTTTTATTCACTGAATTGCTAGCCTGACAGAAAGCTAGCATTAAAAGAAGTCTGACACTGTAGAGAAGGATGAGTGATAATCCTCACTGACGTGATCAATACAAAAACAGCCTTGAGAGCTGCACTTCAAGAAATCTAGATAAATGACCAAAAGATTGCAGAGCTTTCCCAAAGTTCCCTTACAGACCCATACTAAGAGGCTTGAATGAAAAGCTCATCCGTCAAGGCATTGGCAGATCTTAGCCTTCAAATGATGTTAGCGAGTCCCTCTTCATGCAAGTACTAGTTTAGAGATTCAGAATGAGAAGGGAGAATAAGGTGTCTCTAGCCATTGAACAAGTAATGCCATGTTATGTCTGAAGTCATGAAGATCTCAATACTGAGCCCCACAAATCAAAGTATTAACCTGCCATTTAGAGCTTGGAGACTTATTTCCAATTCTATATAGAGAAATTGAAATCCACGAGGAGAAAGACCTGGCAGTTGTCACATTGATTCATGACCTAAACACACAAATATTCATCTCTTTCATTCACTACTAATATCTTTACCAACAGGAATAATATTTTAAAGCGGGCTTGGTTAAAAAAAAAAAAAACTGGGAAAGGAAACATGTAAAGTAGGGCATTGGAATAGTAAAAAAAACATGGCCAATTGACTTCACAAAAAAATAAGCAGTCTTACTGCTGCTGCCTGGGTAGGGGCAGGCACCTGCGACGTTTGCAAAGGGTGGGACTGGGACAGTAGCTTTTAATAGATTTTTTTATACTCCTGCCATAACGCAGCAGCAGGAGTAGTGTGTCTAACTCCCCAGGGATTTCTTCTAGATCTTTATCTTGGTTCCCACCCTCCCTAACAACCTCATTCCCCCTGCATTTCCTGTAGTAAAAAAGATCTGTTCCTAACACTAATCTGTAGGATAAAAAATTTAATTCTGCAAGCGTTGCTGAGAAGCCCTGACCTAGCTCTGGAGTTAGATGTAACAAAACACGAGGCTGCAAGTTAACACATACACTGCTTGTATCCGTGCTCTCCACAGCTAAGAGTCCATGAATTTAAGATGAATTATAATGTTTACATCTTCTAACTAAAGGTTGGCACATTCTGTAACTGGTCTCATTTATTCTGACCTGGGAAATTCTGTGAACTGAAAGGAGGAAAACAATTAAGGCATTAATTGCCAAAACATGGAGCTGCTATCACTTAAGCCTGTTCCAAAGGTCAGATCTACCAGTGTGCCCCAGTAGCAATGGAGGCCAACGGCCTACTGGGCCGTGTCAAAAGGAGTATAGACAATTGAAGCAATTGCTCCACTTTGCCTCACACTCGTTAGACCACTGGAATCTTGCAGCCAGTTTTGGGTCCCCAGGACAACAACGATATGGATAAACCATAGCAAGGTCACTGGAGTGGTAGCACAATGATTGAGGCCTGGGAGAGGCTGAGCGAGTTGGGAGTAGGGACACTTTGGGGGGACTGAATACCTCAGTGCCCATGGGATGTGCCTGGGGAGGCAGTGGGCATAGATGAAACCAAGAAAATTTCTGTTTAGATCTCAGGAAACAATTTTCCCCATCCAAGTAATTAAACATTGGAACAGGTTGTGCAGAAAAGTTGGTGCATTTCTGCACTCCAGAGCTTTCAAGACCCAACTGATAAAGTCCTGAGCAATCTGACCTGTGTTCACTGCTGACCCTCATCTGAATAAGAGACCTCCTGAGGTCCCTTCCAGCCCACATTATTCTGTGGTCTGCAATCCCAAGTGAGCTAAGAACTGTAGAGAGTGAAGCAAATGAGAAATGGATGGATAGAAACAGAGAGATTAAGAATATGTACTGGCATGCACAATATCTTTTATAGTGCATTATTTATCTTTTTTTTTTTATTCATTCTGATTCATTCTGAATGATCATAGCAAATACCTCAATGTCAGTGCTAAGAATTAAAAATTAAGAGTTGCTTTCCTCAATAGAGAGAGGTTGAGAGAGGTTTTTGTTTGTTTTTTAATTTATTTCTGCATTTTAGCAGGAACTACGTGCTATTCAGAAAAAAAAAAAAAAACAAACACAGTTGTCAGAAATAACATGGATTTAAAGCTGTTGAAGTAATGTCATAGATCCACAGCATAATATAGAATTAATTCTCTTGTCTTTTGCTTTCTTTTCTTTTTTTTTTTTTTTTCAATTGGATTAACAAGGAAAGGATTAAAAGGAGTAGACTGAAGTAAAAATGGGACAGGTGATCAGCCTTTTGATTTATTGTCTAATATTTTTCTCACTAGCTGTTTCCCTCCTGACTTAATTAGTCTCTTCTAGTTCATGGTTTTTAAGTGGTCTTTGTTTATAAGAAAAGATCATCATTTTGAATTCTAAATTCTTTAGTTTTCTTAGTTTTCTTGAGCTATTTAATTCTCCTCTCACCTTCCCTCTCTGTCTCAAAAAAAAAAAAAAAAAAATCTTCATTTTTAATTTAACATACCGGTTCTAGATTAGTTCTGTGATTATAAACTCTTGTGCAAACCAAGATATGAGATCTTGTATCAAGAGCTGTATTACTTGCTACCTAACATGATTTTAAAGCGATGGATTGACAAAGCATCTCATCTAGAACAACTAAAATTCTTCATTTTAACACATAAGTGGGCCCAAGCTAACATGGGATACACGTAATGTGCTTGTGCTGTGCTTTTGGAACATGTTATTTCATATCTGATGGCTAGTTTTTTTGTCCCAGGTAAATGAAGCCATAATGGTTATTTGGTACTAAATATAAAAAGTATTTTAATTACAATCCAGATCCTCTGGCCAGGTCATAAAACAACTAACACAGCATTAATTGGCATCTAGGTTATATGTACACATCAAAACAATGTTGCAATGAGCCTTGCCACTTTGGTTGAAATGGTGAAGTTAGATAAAAGTAGTACTGAAGGCAATATGGCTTATACATGGTGTACAACTTTGAGTATATAACCATGAATCTCAAGTGTGTTGTTTCACAACACACTAAAATTCTGCAGCTTTAGCCTCATCCGAAACCTGTGGCAACATCTCTCAGCTGCTATTGTTTTCCTACTCCAGCTACATTCACAAGAGCACAGCCAGACGTTGGCTTCGATATAACAGACATACCCTATTTCAGTTTCAGTAGGGAAACACAGTTTGCATAGTGGAAACTATTCTCACCTGCTGTGATGAGAGCAGAGAAATGCTGGCAAACAGCACCGGAGGAGAGGAATACTTGCACAATAGGCAAAGCGGAGGAGGTGAAAACCTCACAGGGCATTTGCTTTAAATTTTTAGAGCAGTAAAAGTGTACAATTGATGCTGCAACTAAGCTATGACTAACTGTGGTAGATAAACCAGCAGTTTTCATGATCACTGAAGTCAAACTAAGAGAAGGCATGTCTTTGCTATGCTTTTTCTTATATATAATGAACAGCAGAGGAAATAAAGTATTTAAATGTGTAAGAAATCACATCCACTATTTATTTTAAAGACGGTAGTAATTGTGGGTAAAGACCACCTTGTACTTTTTTATGCTATGTGCTTTTGATGCCCATAGTATTCATTTGTAACAGCTCATTTTGCTACTCCAATTTGAGACTTGTGCAAAGGGAAGAGAATCTGAAAACTTAACAAGTTTGGGGTGGTTTTTTTTTTTTCTTTTTTTTTCTTATTCCTGCAGTGAGCTTTCTTGCCAGGTGAGTTCTTTTGTCAAGCTCTCTCAGCTCCATTTAGCAGGCTTCTACATGTTCCAGAACTTGAAAGACGCACCCAACATATCATCAGTGTTCCCATCACTGGTCACGTTGACACTGGCTTCCTCCCAAAACATGCAAATATCGTTGGTTTTTTTTTTCCTCTCCTCCTTTTTAAAGCCTTCCATAAAAAAAGATTACTTAGTAACGTATAAAAAGAAAAAAAAAAAGAAAAAGGAAAAAAAAAAAAGCTTAGCATGGTATGTAACATGCATTATTCCAATCTTAAGTGTTCCAAGTGCCCAAAGTGCAGCAAGTAGGACACTCACCAGGAATAGTAGTTAGCAATATGTTTTTTAGCATAACAGTTTAAACTGAATAAAGGCGTGTAGTTCAGATCACTCACTGTATTTGGGTTACTCAGCAATGTCTTTTTTTTTTTATTTGGCCCTGATTCAGCAAATAACTACATATGATTAGGAAAATAAGCATGGAAACAGTATATAAGCTTCAGAACAACCATGTGGTTGCTTACAACATCTTGCTAAATTAAGGAGTCAACATCAGTTTGTGACTTTATTGGTAGAGGGTGTTACACTCAGTTTGCCGGAGATACAATTTCATCACTCCAGTGCCTTTTTTTTTCTGTGTTTTTGTATTCTGTGGCAGAAGTTTCATTCCCCATATATGGGGGAGAATTTGATGGCAGAGGCCAATCAGGATGTATTTGGGTTGTTTCTATACTTATATTTAACACATTTAGAAATAGATTATTTATTTGTTTATACAATTCAGAGTTATGCCTCATAGAATCTGGTGTCCCAGCAAAATAAAATATTGTAAATATGTGCCCTGGTACCAGATTTGAGGACTAGAAAGTGGCAGACCAGTGTTGTATAGCAGCAGAGGAAAGAATTTTTTTTTCTCAGAAAAAGAATTTTTTTTTCTGAGAAAAAAAATCTGCATGAAATTGTCATCATATAGTTATTTACTGTTTCTAAACTTTTTCCAGATGAAATCTGCAAACAGGATCATGGTTTTCCTCACTGCCAAGTCTGCAAACACAGTGTGAGGGAGTCAAGGAAGGCTTATATAACTAATTAAAAACAAATTAATTTTATCAAAACCATTAGACCCTCATTACCCATACAGCTGAATTATCTTATCAGTTTAAAGTTTATTCTCTCTCCTGTGTCCTGTATCCTCTCCCCTGCTGTATTGGTTACATCCACCTTTTTTTCTTGTCCTTTTGGAAAAGGAAAGGTGTCTTTGCATGCGTCTACATTACCTGCCTTGGTCTAGATTAGGCACAATTGTAATGCAAATCAGAACATCAATGGAAAAAGACAAATATAAACAAAGTACTCAGGCAAGATGCTATTTCTGTACATTATTTAAAACAACTAATTTAAATCTTTTCAGTCACTCATTTAGTAGACAAATATTTTACTAACATTTGTGGTCAGTAATAGTTTTTCTCAGTGCATAAAATGTAGCTTTTAGGATGACATAAGTTTATGACTCCAACAGGTGAGTAAAGATATTTTATTCAGCCAAATAATCAGCTTCTGAAATCGGACACCTTCGAAACTGGGTGAGGTTTTTTAAGGAGCATTGAGAAACTTCATATTGCTTCAGAACTTTGAAGATTAGTTTTATTGCAATGAAAGCCAGAGGGTTTACATGTGAACATTAAAAACAGACAAGGTTTAATATAAAGAATAAATCTTGCAGACGCCATACATAATTTCTACTTTGGGATTATTATTTAATGACACAATGGAATGAAAGACTTTGCTTTTATTTGTATGATATTCTCTCTCAGAGCAGATGCTCAAGGCAAAATCCTGGCTTGCTACGCAAGGTCTGCCAAGTAGGGGAAAGAACACAGGCTGCTGCTTCCTTTTCCTCATGCACCTGTACGGGTCTGGGGCAGGATGGCGCCGTGTGCGCTGTGGGGCCTGAAGTAGAGACGAGGGCTGGCAGTATGTGTGTGAAATTAAGGACATGATTACAGTGCTGGTTTGCAGAAAGGCCCCCCTCCCTGCATGCCTGTGGGAGTCTGCCTAGGGGCACGTCTACAGCATGCGACAGAGCACAGTGCTGCAAAGCCCAGGCTAGGGGAGAGATAAGCATAATGCACACCAGGCAGCACGGGCACCACGGTTTAGTCATGCATCCAGATCCACAAACACGGCCAGAAAAGCCTCTCAGGAAAAGAAAAAAGGAAAAAGAGCAAAAAAATTACTAACAGCATGCCAGCACAAAGAAATGTCCGTACTGCCCTGGAACTGGAAGTAGGGGGCTGGAAACCTTGGAATAAGGAAGCCTGATTTGGCTGCATGCGACCTGAAGCGAGGAGAGCCATGACTGACTGCCCCGAAGGACGGATTTGGCAGGGTGTCCTTATGGCGATGCGTTTCCCCATGCAATCTTGTCCTTGTGCAGCTGGCTCTGAAGGCTTTGCGCAGTATTCCCCAAAACTTCAAAACACTTCAGGAAGGATGGAGACAAGATAGCGTCTGATCAGCCACCAGTGTGTATGTGCTAAGTCACAGAAAATAGAGAAAAACACTGACATCCTCTGCTTAAGTACACTCTTTCAGATGTCTTCTTGCCACTGTTTCTGCCTGGATGCTTATATGTCATTTTGATGATTTCAGTAGTAGTGATTAGGATTAATTTAATTAATTTTAATTCTATTTTAATTAGAATATCAGAATCCTTAAAAAAAAATCCTGTATTAGAAGAGAAAGTTAGAATAAAAGGAAAACAAACGTACTTTTTAGTATGTAAGGAACATTTTCGCTGTTACTCTAATTACTTAACACATTGAACACGAATCTTAAATTCTGGCTTGAATATGAACAAAAAAAGTAGACCTAGGCATGAAGAAGAAAAAAAAAAAGAGTATTTGAAACAAGGAAGAGCAGCCTGAACTTGTGCTTTGTTTACTTTTTTATTCCTGCAACATTTTCCTGTGCTGTTTCATGTGATCACAAGTGCTAACCCTAATGTGATTACAATTACTCAAAAGACTATGACACCTGAGATGTAACACAATTCCTGCCCCACACGGTCAGAAGAGTGCTGATTCAGAAAACTTTCATTGCAGGATGAAAAGATGTAAGAAAAGTAACTAAATGATAGCTGGGGCTTATCTGTATAATAAAAGTTACAGAACCATGTGGGATATTCTGACAGGATACAGAATCAGTTTTTAAAAAATAAAAAAGATCAATAACAGGAGATTTTTTCTTATCTTAAAGCCTGTAAGAAATGAAGGAAGATAAGTCTTCTATTTTCCAATAGATTTTGTAAATAAAAAGCCAGTGAAAACACTCCCTGGGTAGCTGGAATGATTTTGATATAAGCAAATTATACTATTCCTTTTAAAAGGAATTCTGGAAGGGGAAAATAACTTTCAGTGTATCTGTTCCACATTTGAATGTTCATATTTGTAAAAAATACAGAGAAGAAATGGTTGGACTTTGTTGTACTCAATGATCTTGAAGGTCTTTTCCAACCATAATGATTCTAGGAAAAAAAGGGAGCATGAAGTCTTCAAGCTGTTAGGAAGCAAGCTGCTAACGATTACTGAATTGTGACTCAAGCTGTCCTATTCAATAGAAATTCTTCGGAAATTATTAGACTCCCATCTATAAATCAATCAAATACTTATAGATATTTCTTTGCTTCTTTTTGAATGGGTATTTTACAAATTTTGTCAAATTGACTCTTTTGGAACTACAATCTTATTTCAGAGAATCCCAGAATAATTTAGGTTCACCAGAGGTCACCAACTCCAACCAGCACAAGGAAACCAGAACTTTTTGCTGAACATTCTGATTTTGAAATATGAAGAGATTTGAGTTCTGTTTGAATACTGAACACATGTTCAGAATGAAAGTGACCTGCCTCTGCCAGAAATATATGACCTGGACTTAAAGGAGAGAGAGAGATCTTCAAATAGTGAAGTATTTTCTGAACTTGTCATCCGTAGACACAGATCCTAATTAACCCTATAGCCCATTCGTCATCTCCCATAAGTGGGTCCATGCACCAGTCAAAAAGAAGAAAGTAAGTTTGAGTAAAATGGTTTAAGGATAGACTTAAACCAGTGGGCAGTCTTTGAATATCATTACCTCCAAGAACAAAAATAGTTATGCATAAGGGAGCATAATTACATTAATACCTGCAAAAATTACATGGATGTGGATGCCAAGAACGGGGCTTAACTTGAAGATTAATATAGCAAAATTTAACTAGTTATGCCCAGGTGCCTCCAGGTGAGCTAGATGTCTGAGCTCCCATTATGCGGACATCTAAGGCTTGACACAGTCCCACAAGAAGGTAGTGGATCTACCTGAGGTGTCCTAGTGTGCCCTGTCGACTTTCTTCTCAAAGCAGGAGGAGATGAACTTCCTGGAAGGCCTATCATTGCTGAATATCACAGATAAATTCATGTGCCTCATATATGCTTTGTTTATTATTTTGAAAACTTAATGATTCCCTCACTTTTCTCTGTTTTTAAAGAAAGTTCAGATGCTTTTCACAAAGGTGGACATCTACACACAGACATCTTGGTGTCATCCTCTGGGCTACTCATGTGTTATGAGTGAGGAGCTGTCTTTGCTAACTGCTCTTAATTTGTTCACTACCCAGTTATGATTGTGAATGGGAATTCGGGTCATTCTTGTATTCAAAAACAGAAAAAAGGAGGTTGCATTATGAAAGTAATCATACTTTGTTTCTCTTTCTTTCTTTTTATTTTGAGGTCAGGAGTTAGTATGTCCTATAGAAAGAAGCTGCCTTGAATACAGCTATTCAATCATAAAACTGACAAAAAAGGAACCAAGTCCTGTAAATCAAGCTAAGTAGATTATTTATTAACCCTAGTAGGCGAACATTTCTCTTCGAGGGTTCAAAGCTTCCTTTGCCTGGAAGCACTTAGGAAAATGACTCTATCTGTGAGAAATAAACAGAAAATTAATCTAAAAGTTATATTTGAATAACAAAAAGTCTAAATGGGAAGTCTGAACTTATAGTGTGTTTACGCAGATTTTATTTGACCATTTCTATGCAAGTAGTAATAGCAAAATGCCATAGAAAACTGATGTGGCAGTGTGCCTGGATGGCTCGGAGGGAAAGCAAGCACTAACCACAGGAATAATGCTGAATTCTTAGATAGTGTGAAGTTACTTCACCAAACTATATCACAATTAAAAACTTAACTTTATTACCCTTTGTGTGAAAACAAAAAAAGCTTTGTTCACTTTTTCATTTTAATTTTTGTGTGGAAACGTAAACATCATGAATTGGATATTAGTATGGACCAGAAGATTATCACTCTCAACATTAATCATTCCATAAGAGTGAGTGATTGTACGACTATAAGTAATCAATGTTGTCTTCCTGATTGTTGATATGCCACCATCATCATTTACATTTCCCATGCATTTTCCTAAGTCACTGTACAGAGTCTCCTTCTGGAGAGAAAAAGAGAGTACACTAGGAAAATATACCTTGCTCAGGAATAGTAAAAGCAAAAGATGGAAATGGATCTCCCCTCTGAACATGCTGTCTCCTTGTGGATACAGAAGATAGGAAGATAAAGAGCAAAAATTTCTCCACACACCAGGCAACTCAACTCTGATTTGAGCTGTCAGCACAGTGTATTCCAAGGCTCCATAGGCAAATAATGTCATCCACAATCAGTTCATAGATATTTATATATGCTTCATGGAAATATACTTGATAGTCTTTGTGATGGGTATTAAACAGAATTTTTGAGATCCTTTCCCCTCTTTCTATCCCATTCAGTACACTTTGTTTCTCTAGTACTGGTCTACTTTGTCATGAATATTATATCTGCTGTATTAACTGACATTATGGAGCACACTCCAATGTAAGTAAAATTGTTTAGTTTTATTAATTTCTTTGGCCTTTTAAAGCTTGAAAATGGTGAGTCTATATGAGCTTTGATGCATATAGATTATGGTTATTTATGGGATTTTTTTTTTAACTTATATTAAGTATGGCAAACATTCAAAGCCAAATTGTTATCTCTCTCCACTACTAAGTATTCCAGGAAACCACAAATTGATTTTTAAAACTTTCATATGCTGGCATGAAAAAGTAAACATTATAAATAAATTTGCTAAGTTTTGCTGTGTGAACTCATGTAAATCTAACCATATTTATAATTTTTACCATCTGATCGAGTTTTTTTGTTTCATCCAAAATATCTCACAGGATCCAAGACAGAATTGAGAACATTTCCCTTGACTATGAATAAAAATCTGAATAAAAATACTGCATTTGCCTATACTTGAGAGAGCAGTTATTCCACACAATTCCAAGGACACAGCACTTCATCTGGCAACACTCCCTCTCCTTTTACCCTTTTAACATATCATAGAAAAACTGGAAAACTTTAAAATAAATCAGGCCTGGCTGTAATCACTTAAATCATAGGGAGAAGTTTTCATTTAAGATAAAGGGATAGCAATGGTTTTCCTCATTATTTAAAAAAATAAATAAAAAGTAAAACCCTAGGATCAACGTGAAGATCACTAACATATAAAATCTCTGATTTTCAATCTTATGAAAAGTTATTACTGGCTTCTCTCTCTTTCTTAATGTAATTGCCTAACACCTGGTTTTGAAACAGTATTTAATATACAAGAATTATCTCTTTCACAATAGAAAAAAAATGGAGATAAATATAACGTTCTACAAATTATTATATATACATAGATATATATACACACACATATACATATACATATACATGTATATTAGAGAAGAGTATTATAATATATAGACAGGCTCTTATGTAAATTCATATACCAAGTAAAGGCTTGGAGATTCAGTATCAGGAAGTGCATGTGTTCAGAAGGATGGTGTCTGGATTCCTGGATTGGGTATTGCAAACAAGCCACATTTTTAACATTAAGCTGTTCCCCATTATTATCCCTTTTCAACCTCTATTTTCCACAAAAATCTGTAATGTTTCATCATTTAATCAATAACTGTGTGAAAAAAAAATTATTTTCATTTTTTAAAAACACCTTTTAATCATTAAATCCTGGCTGTGAGGGATTATAACCCCCCCTCATATAACTGATAGAAACAAATCAGAGAAGTAATTCCAGGAGAAATTGTCAATAAATTAGAAGGACAGCAAGGTCTTGAGGAGGCACATTGGCAGCCTCTTGTTGGAAGGGAGGGCTGAGGGTGTTCACCCTCACAAGCTCAGGAGGATTTCAGAATCTCTGCTAAGTTGATTCCGTCTATAGACCTTTGCCTATACTAGAAAAAATCTGATAGTATATCCATATTGATAAACCTGTATCAGCAAACTTTCCAAACATCCCATTTATGAAAAAACATATTCCATTTATTTCAATTTCCACTTGGAGATTACTTTATTTATATTCGATTTATACTATTATCATAATTTGTCATAGTTTGTACCCAAATGAGTAAGTAACAGGCCAATTTTGCCTATATAGTTATGCTACCATTGTTCTACCAGCATAGTTATGTTGCTTAGTGCTGTGATTTTCAATATGCCTGATTTGCTTAGCTATGCTAGCAGAAATTTAATATATAGCCCAGGATTTACCCTCATTTCTTTCTTCTTTCTTTTATTTTGTTCCATTTAACTCAAATTTCTTCTTAATTTACTTAAAACTTATGTCCCCTGCTTCCTTCCAGCTGCCCTCTCCTCACCAAAATAAATGTATTTCTAGTAGCCTAATTAAGCTGTTTTAACAGCAAACACTAAATTGGAGAATGATATGTCTTTGTAAAGTACACCATAGAATACCTCCCTCCCCCAAAATAATTACAATAAGGATTACATTTGGAAAATGTATCATGGACACAGTATTAGAAGAACCTTTGTAACATTGTGCTTTGAAAAAATTGAGAGTTTTCCAAGACATTGTTTGCTGTCATTAGAAGCTAAGCACATGAAAGAAATCTACAAATTGTAACAGTGCAGTGAGTCAGGTTTGGAGAGATGCTGACTGGATATATGCATGCCATGTATCCAACATACTGCTTACAAAAAACGTTGGGGAACTGGCCAGGCCAGGAGGAAGGGCTGAGGCTTGACAAACACAGAATATTCCTCCTCTTGTGAATATTGCAGTAGCATCTTTATGAAAAGCTTTTTGCTCAGTTTAAAAAGATATACTCACCCTGCTAACCTTTAGCATACATTCTGCTATTTATTTTAAATGCTCCTTTCCTTTCCTATTACTTCTCCCTTTGATGCTGTAGTTGCTGTCATAATTAAAGTAATAACTGTCTGTAACCTAGACTATTTCTATAATTTTGCAAAGCATTTAAACAAAACAAGGCTGTGAGACTAGTTGGGGTCATTAATATAACACAAGCCAAATGTAAAATTCAATACGTACCTCACTTTTCCTCATTCTGTTTGATAATTTTATTTTCTAATGAAATTACTGAGCCTCAGTTTATAAGATCTCTCCATTTTAACCTTTTTTGTCCTTTTTAACAACCTTTTCATCTCTTTTGAGGGGCAGTCAGGGAGAAAACGGGATTTCTCCCAGAGCATTGAAATTATGATTGTAGATCACAGGAGTATGTAAAGAAATGGTTGAATATAAGGAATGTCAAAGAAAAACTATACTATCTCACTTAAGGTAGTTTTCAACAGCACATATTATTGCAGTTTTATACATCTTTCTAATAATATATTTCTTGGAATCTTTTTCTCCAAGAAAGGTCATTTAGTCCTCTTTCAAGGACTGCTTCTTTTGCATCTGTACAGTGAAAACACAGGACTTCTCAGGAGCATCAGAGACTTGGAAAGCTTCTGTGAACATTACGGACTATATTTTCATTAAAAATGGTCTCTTTAATTAACATAGCCATTAAAAACAAAGACATTCACTTTAGGCCTTGCAAAATAAAGTGTTTATATGGTGATTTCTTTACATTCCAAGTTAGATGAGATCTTTCCATGAGTTAATGACTCACTTCTGCTATAATAGCCACTGAATTGCTTGCCCTTCAACTACCTGGAAGCATACGAGTAGCTATTTTCTTGTGTTAGTCATTTGCAAATCACAGTTTTAGGCCTTTTGTGTTGCACCAAAATAAGTTTGTTGGCAAATGACCTGTGAATTCTTCTAACATGTCATTCTATAGAAGCTGGAGATGAATTGTCCAGCCTCACTCACCACATATACATGGTATTTCTTGGCTTCCATGACTTCATGAAAAAAAAAGGAAGAAAATAGGAGGTATATATACAGCATGTAAAATGCACTATAATTCAATAGTCTTAAAAAATGCTGATATAAGAGCATATAAGCAGCATCAAGTACCAAACAGCTCAGCTTCTGTTGGACTCTTTTGACCCAAGATTTATAAACATAATGACTGTGTACACACTTGATAAGCGGACAATTACACCATTTAAACCAATATATAATTATATCAGTATTAAAAGCACTTTCAACTTATACAGACCACAAACTACGTCTGCAAAAGTCTTACAAACAGAGCTGCTATCAGCGCGCCGCCGCCAACTCTGTAGTGTTTGCAGAGCACTTGTGCTTTGCCGCTCTCTGTCCTTCTCAAAGAGGTGTCAAGGCACACATTGTGTCCTGGAGCAGGATCTCAATGTTAAACAACTATTTTCAAGTACACCGTAGGCTTCCAGACAGGTTCTCAGGGTTGATGGGAAGTGCATGGAAGGGGATTTCATTTCTCACAGTTCTCTTTCTCCTGCCTCCTAAATTTTGAGGTACTCTTTTAATACTTGTAGAATATGTTGTCTATTTTCAATATCTCAAAGCCAATATTGGTTTTGTTTCAGAGTTGGAGTGAAGGTTTCTTTGATATGACCTATAGCTTTATATTAAAGATGAATCAACTGAAGAAAGAAACAAAGAAAATAAGCTTATGCAGTAGGTATTCACACAACTTACACATAGAAGCCCTGTTATCCTTGGTCCATGAAATGAAAAAAAGGATTTGCATTATGGGGTATAACTGAATGAAATTCCTACTACTGCAAAATGTTTTTGTATTGAAAATCTTTTTGCTATTTACTTGCCTTAAATAAAATTTTTAGTTAGTTAGTTTGTTTGTGGATTTTCTTTTTTTTTGTATGCATGTAGATTTGGAAGTGACTTCCCAAGTCGCTGAATCCAGACGCCTGCTGCTGCAGATCATCTCATATGATCCCTGTCAAAAATTAAGCAGATTTGATCATAAGAAATCATAGAAATCTGCTTCATAATTTATGTTCCTTTACTTATTAGATATCTAGCATATAGGGGTTTTTTTTTCCTTTACATTTGCCCTTTATTATTGATTATGTGAAATATTGACTACATTATTCTGGAGTGTATTTTTTTGCTAAAGCTTATTTCACTCATGAATTTTAAGAAATCAGGTGTTTTCCTATCTCAAGGAATCAAACAAAGATTATATCAAACTAAGTGCCTGTGAATCTCTGCATTTTACTTTAGGGTAGACACAGAGTCCTTTAACAATCCTCTAGTATAAATTTCTCTTTCTTGAATATGTGTAACAATAGGGGCACACAGCTCACCTGTGTATTATATAATAGGATTTCTTATCTCAAATGTAAATATTTTGTGCACAATTTTTTCGAGCAATTGCGTTTGCTTTTTTGGTCTGAGTTCTAAATAGACTGAGAGGTAGTTTTTACTCTGATTATGCAATTTCTGTATAAACCATTACTTTATTAAGATTCCTGTAACTCTTGAACTTTATGTCCATTTTTTTTTTCACGTTGTGGACCTTTCAGTGGCTACTATTTTGCCATATGCTCTCTCTACAATATTCTTTCACTACCTGACTGCCATTTTATTCCGGACTTGTATTGATTTTGTCATCTGTAAATATTTAAAATTAGTTTTGTAGTATGTGTGCCAAATTGTCCCCTTATTTATTTTGTTTTGCTAGACCTAGTAAATGCACCATGACTTTAAAACATTCTTTTATCAGATAGCAAGACAATGAGCAAAAGCATTAAAACTAATGTATTTTGACATCTATACAAAAACGATGTTATTGACAAAAGCATAGCAACAACTTCTAGAGTTGATTATGTCATTACATTTGTAGTCACAGGACTTGTGTTTCTCTGCAGCAGAGGTTAGTGGGGTAGGAAGAGGAATACAGGTGATTCTGGCACCTCATTTGGAGTTGGAAGGTGCTATATTATTGCATGTAGTTAGGTGTACTGATTTGTTTGAAAGATGAAAGGCATCTCAATGTTTTACACGGCACTATGCTGAAATAGCCATTTGCATAACACTGTGTTGTCTTTCTGGATGCAGTTTTTCATTTCCTTTGTATACAGTAAGCAACCCCTCTTGGGCCCCTTCTTCTTGCCTGCAGCCTCTCAGACTGGAAGGTCTATTAAATTAGGCTGTCCTTGGCCTTCTGCTATTGCCCATCTGCAACAAATGTTGACGTGTTTGTGGAAGTAAAAATGTAAAAAGTGACCCTAAATTGTCTAAATCCTTTTTAATAAAGTAGGCATCCCTTTAAGGTTGCTTCAAATCACTTAAAAGTTAGCTTTGTAGCATGCAGTCTAGAAAACAGCATTGGAGTAATGTTAAAAGACTCCTGACATAAGCAAGGAATGAATACAGGCCCATTGGACATGTCCATAGGATACCAATACCAACAATTAACATTATCAAACTGATTCAAAGCAATAGTAGTTATGGATATATCTGCTCAGATCACTGACAAAACCTGGAAAGGTAGAAATAGCGATGCCTAACAACTCTTTAGCTTTTATATTACTCTTTGCCAAGCAGTGCTCTGAGAAAATATCTTTCCCAAAGGACATAAAACTAGTCAGCCCTTCCTAAAAGTGTGAGAGAAGTATGAGGAACATCTGTAACTTTTTTTGAGAATGTGCTCATGGACAGACAAGATATTTTCTGTACAGGAGAAAAAATAGCATTTCAAGGAAAGGTTCATTGGCAAATTCTGATTCTGAAAGTTGAAGAAAAGCGCATCACCCTAAAAAAAAAACTTTGTTTTTTTTTCTGTCTGACATAAGCAGGGCATGCTTCATTTTAGATAGCATTGAGTATGCATGACAACTAATGTAATCTTTTTTTTGGTAATTTTTACATCATATAGAAGTAAATATTTATAGGGGCAGGTGGTACTTTATTAATAATGCTCTAGCTTATACAGCTAGAGGAATTAAAGAAGCTTTTATACTCAAGGGCCCTTTTATCCTTTCTGAAGGGATTCTGAGTCAAAAGCTTATATGGTTTTGTGGCAATATCTGTTGGTCTAATAAAAGATATTACCTTTTCTAAAAAATATGCTTAGTAGTATCTTCAAAACATCATGGATACAATCCTTCTTCTACAACCCATTTATAAATGTATTCTCAAAATCTGATGGCCTCAGCAATCACTTGTTCTCTGTCAAGTAATACTTTAAATGTCCTCTGTATTTTATTTTTATGTTTAAACTTCAGATTCAATATTTCTCCATTAATGTTTACAGTGAATTGATTTTTTACTATGCTAGTGTTTATGTTGGTAGAAATAATGTTTTATTGCCAAGAGAAACTGGAAGCTAAATTATTCTGATATTCTCTCTTTTTTTCTCTGAAGAGATTTTCAAAAAAATATATCATTGTATTTAGTAATGAATTTGTGGGTGCCCTCTTGAAGTGAGGATGGAAGAGCAAAGAAATGGGCTAGATTGAAGAACCATGTGGTAAACTCAGGGGGAAATTCTACAAAATATAGGATAATATATATTTCATTCTGCTTACTAGGCTCCATTGCATGATATTTTCCTGAGTTGCAAGTCAGATATGCTTTTGCATTAGATGTTCCCTGGTTATCCATAAGGTGTATATTCTCACTTGTACCTTCCTCCTCTATTAGTGCTCTTTCATATTCCTCCCTCTGAAACTAACCTCATAATAATTTTGAAGAAAATATTTCTTTTTTTTCCAGAGAAATATGGCTTTGAAAAAAAGATATTTTTTAGTCCTATATTTCGTATTTTCACTTGGACTCTGTAATCAGTTTTCAGGATCACTTCTGGCCAACTTATAACACAGTTCTTTCTTCCTTGCAATGTCCTGGTAAGATCCTGCAGTCCTACCAACAATTCAGGCTAAGAAGTCTCAGGACTTGTTCTCCAGACAGCAGCCTTGGATTAACTAAAGCTGTGCATATAGGGAAGCTAGACCTTTCCCCTCAACACAATCATGGGCTTGCAATTGTTTTAACCGTGCAAACAGAAGTTAGACCCTTACACAAGTGTTACTGTGTATGTCCTTAAGAAATAAAAAGAACAAAACATTTTCTTTTCTTTTTAGCTTCGAGGGATGAGATCTCATACTGTCATACTCCTTTTGCACAGTTTATGTTCAGGAAAGATTTAGTCAGACCTGGCATAGGTACAGAGATAGCCTACTATGTGATCATAGGAAATTAAAAAAACTTTGGAGGGTTTTAGTAGATGAAAAGGGCTTGGATTATTCAGTATGGGAAAACTGAGGTGGCACTGCTCCATAGAAATACAGTAGGGTAAATTTTAAAAGTGTAAATAAATATATAGCAAAAAAGTAAAGGTGAAAATCAGGACAAAGGTCTTCCTATCTATCAGAGATTCATGCACAGCTTCCCAGTAGGTTTTATTTTGTTTGGTTTTTGATGCAGATCACCTAAAGCCTTTAAAAAAGAATATGATCTCCCTATTATAAAATTTATAATATTTAGTTGTGTATCAGGATGATGTTCAACAAATCTGAAAGGGTCTTCCTCCTTCTGGCCTGAATTAATCTTATTTTCTTTTAACATACCAAAACGTAGGTATCTCCACTTATTCAGATTATCTAGGTTCTCCTTAAAGTTAGTATTGAAAGACAAGAACTTTCGGGAGGTGATTCATCCCGTCCTAAACTGTATATCTATTACAGGAATGATTTACTTTCTGAGGGTACTTGCGGTTTCCCTTTAATTGTAGAGAGATTAGTTTAGTAAAGACAGCTTAATGGGAATTGTTATGTGAGGAACCTCCTGCAATTTTCTCCTTACTGTAAACACAAGAGGGAGGGAAAAGCAAGAGGAATACTTCCACTTCCAGGATGTCAGCTTATTCAGGCAGTGCACTTCACCAATGTTAGATCCTGAAGAGTTTATGGCACCTTAGAATTATGACTTTCATAGTGGCAATGTCTGTCACAGAGATAAAGACACTCAGTCATAGGATAACTTCTACTGGAGGAGAAGTCTGACAGACAAGCCCAGATGTCATATAGTCCAACCCTCTGCTAAATGCACCTCCAGTTGGGGAAGGTCGCTCAAGGCCTTCCCCAATAATTTTTTAAATATAAATACAAATAAAGACTAAGATCTCACAGTTTCTCTAAGCAACCTACTCCAGTGTTTTGATCACCCCCACAATGAAAAAAAAATCCATACCTTTCCCATATCCGATCTTGATTTTTGTTGTCCTGTGTGGTGTTACAAAGCCAGTTCTCTGGTCCTTGTATGTCATGTGCACCCACACATCCTAGTGGCCTTTTGCTATGTTCTCTTCAGTACGTCGTTGTTTTTCTCGTACTGGGAAGTCTTGGGCAAGCTCCAGAAGAGTGGCATAGATGAGTGGACAGTGAGGTGGATTAGGAACTGGCTGAATGACAGGGCCCAGAGAGTGGTAATCAGCGGTGCCGAGTCCAGCTGGAGGCCTGTGGTTAGTGGTGTCCCCCAGGGGTCAGTCCTCGGTCCCGTCCTGTTCAATTTATTCATTAATGACCTGGATGAAGGGATGGAGTGCTCCCTCAGCAAGTTTGCTGATGATACCAAGCTGGGAGGAATTGCTGACAGCCCTGAGGGCTGCGCTGCCATCCAGAGGGACCTGGACAGACTGGACAGCTGGGCAGAGAGTAACCTCATGAAGTTCAACAAGGGCAGGTGTAGGGTCCTGCACCTGGGGAGGAATAACCCTAGACATGCCTACAGGCTGGGGAACGACCTGCTGGAGAGCAGCCCCGCAGAGAGGAACCTGGGCGTCATGGTGGACGACAAGTTGACCATGAGGCAGCAGTGTGCCCTCGTGGCCAAGAAGGCCAATGGGATCCTGGGGTGCATTAAGCAGAGCGTCTCCAGCAGGTCGAGGGAGATGATTCTGCCCCTCTACTCAGCCCTGGTGAGGCCGCACCTCGAGTACTGTGTGCAGTTCTGGGCTCCCCAGTGCAGGAGGGATGTGGAGCTGCTAGAGAGAGTCCAGCGCAGGGCCACAAAGATGATTAAGGGCCTGGAACATCTGCCCTATGAGGAAAGGCTGAGAGAGCTGGGCCTCTTCAGCCTGGAGAAGAGAAGACTGAGAGGGGATCTGATCAATGTATATAAATATCTCAAGACAGGGAGTGAGGAGAAGGGGGCTGGCCTCTTCTCAGTGGTGGCCAGTGATAGAAATAGGGGAAACGGCCAAAAATTGAGGCACCAAAAGTTCCACAGGAACTTGAGGAAGAATTTCTTAACGGTGAGGGTGACAGAGCACTGGAACAGGCTGCCCAGAGAGGTGGTGGAGTCTCCTTCTCTGGAGATCTTCAAAACCCGCCTGGACACCACCCTGTGTCACATGCTCTAGGAGACCTTGCGTGTGCAAGGGGGTTGAACTAGATGACCTCTAGAGGTCTCTTCCAACCTTAAGCACCCTGTGATTCTATGATACAGCTTGGCACAGTACTCCAGATGTGGTTTTACCAGTGTAAGACAGAGCAGAATAATCACTTCCATGGACCTTCTAGCTACAATCTTGCTGATGCACCTGAGTATACAGTTGGCCGTCCTCGCTGCAAAGGCACACTGCAGCATTAAGTTCTACTTCTTGTCCATGAGGTTGCCTATGGCCTTGTCTCCAGATGGCACAGATGAACAGAAAACTTGATTGAATTCAATTGCGAAGAAAGGAAAGATATGAGATATGCTACCGGTGATGGACTACCTAGAAATCTGTGTTACTGCTAGATAACTTTAGGTAAACTATTAAACCAGCTTTAATCTATGTATTTCTCACGTCACCGAAGAATTTCAACTTTAATTTCTTTCTTTAAAATGTTTTAGCACCAGTTTACACTTGCAAAATGCCCTATATACTGCACACTAATTGTTCTTTTTTTTTTTTTTTTCAAAATACATTCTTGCTCCTACTTTCTGGGCAGATGTTCCTGAATATTTGACTTGGAATACCACCAGAACATGAGCATTGCCATTACTGGGAAGAGGACGCTATTCCCCTTTTCATATACAAACCACAAAGTCTGCATATTTTGAGAGAGAATACAGTGGAAAAAAATAAAATTAACAGATGCAAAGCTGTAGGCAATATTATTTGCATTCTATTTGATTCAGTTTACCTTTTCATGTCTTATAATTCTGACAAGAGATAGATTGGCAGTGGCAAAGTTTTATCCAATGAACAAGTCCACTAAGACAGATGCAATACTCTTTCCAAACATTTTGCATTCAAATATAGTCCAAAAGGATTTCCTCTTGTCCTATTTTCAATAGTTATTCTGGAGAAGAGATCTACCTCCACCTCATTATAACTTCCTTCCAGATATTTGTAGAGAGTGATAAAATCCCCCTAAGCCTCCTCTTCCTCAGACTAACAAAAAAAAAAAAAAAAAAAAAAAAAAAAAAAGCACCCTCATCTGCTGCTTATAAAATTTGTGCTCCAGCCCCTTCACCAGCTTCATTGCCCTTCTTTGAATATACTCCAGCTCTTCAATGTCTTTCTTGTAGTGAAAGGCCTGATCTTTCTTGCCTTTCTTGTAGTAAGAGCTGGTGTCATAAAAGACACTACTCCTACCTACAAAGATTTTTATGTTTATCTTGAGTGAGAAAGCTCGTATGGGTACCACAGAATGAAAATCTACTAATCACTTTATTCAGAGATATGACATTACTGCTACAAAATTAAAGTAATGGGCATGTCACTCATTTAATGAAGTACTTTGTTGATCAAAGTTTTTTGTGGATATCTTCTACTTCCAAGAGTCATTCTTCCTCTAAGAAATTATTCAGAAAAAACTTCTAAATATAAGTGCCTTGATGGAAAGAGTATTTACTTATTCCATGTCCTTATTCAGGGTTCTTTCTGATAGCTGCCTATAGCAATATTTGTAATGTAAACAAAAGAAAAAGAAAATAAATAATTGTGCTGATAGCTATATGATTATACCCTACAGTTTTTCCATGTTTGTCTTATAAATTTGTACATAAATATAATTTTGCCATCTTATATATGTTATACAACTTTTTACATAATTTCGTTGCTCTACAGAAGTGCTTAGGGTAAACTTTATTATAATCATTTTCATAAAGGTATTTTATAACAGTTTAACAGTGTCTGTAGTACAACAGTAACTGGATGTAGCTCTAAGTACTATGTGATTCTTTCCTATAAAATTTTGTTATCAGCAACAAGAGTAGAAAAAGAACCCCACTCCAACTGACATTTTACTAATAAAACTTACATATACACACCAGCCTTACCGGACTTCATATTGCAAAGTGCTAAGCACTGTGAGTTCTTATGTGAATTACAGAGAAAAAATAATTTAAGTCTGGGTGAAAACAGTCCCATGTTCCTCCTGTGTGTATCTACATGATTTGATGCACTGGGATTAAAGCGCTCAGTACCTGATAGTATTTAATCCCAAACTCTATGGCAGTTATAGGTCTCTGTGGTGAACACTTCTACTTTCTAATCTCTAATGTTTACAACCAAGAACAAAATAGGCCTAGTATATATGAGAAAATGTAGAAACACTAAACATGCTGCAGCTTTACAATATTTCCCTTAGACAACTAAGAGTCAACTCAACCTCTGAGTATAACCAGATACTGCTCATAATCTGGGCTAAGGATCTGAATCTTCATATGTTTCATGCTAAATTGAGATCTATTTTCTCATAAACTGGATAGTCATTCAACTCTCTTACTAGTAACAAAAGAATTAAAATAAAAATCTCCTGAAGATAAAAAAAGATCCATAATGTCTTTTTTTTTTACTGCAGTCCCTAATAAGGATCTTCATACGATGGGGACAGTGACTTGACAATGACTGTTTGAATATTTGGATAGCTTTCAGTATCAAGATATTTACACACATAAATAATTTCCGTTTCTTCAGTTTTATATTCATGTGTTCTTGATAGATCATGCACATCAGTGTGTGAACTATCCCCTGTCTGAAATACAGAAATAATACTGAGATTTTAAAGGAACTTCATTAATTGATAATTAATGTTGAGAAGCCTGGCTACTGTAACTGGCAGGCAACTACTTCCTCTGATTAGCACTAAAGAAAAATTAAAAACGTATTTTATAAAATGATGAAACATCATCTAATATTATAAGTCAAACTGGTTAAAAAAATTCAATATACTATCATGAAAATAGATTAAAAGCACTTAAGCATTCAGGATGTGTATTTTTTGTGGTTTTTTTTTTTCCCCCCTTTTTGCTGTCATTGACTTCAGAGGATTTCAAAGCCGTATGACAACCACAGCCCTGGAAAGATGGCATATAGTTTAGCATGGAAGTATTTCAATTTAATTCAATGAGTCCATCTATCTACTAAAGTTAGGGACATAGTGGGACGTTAAAACAAGAGCCAGAAAACCTGCAGAGGTGCTTAAATGTGTGATTACAGGGAACAGCTGCTGAGTAGACTCACTTGCTGTTTAACCCTGGAGTTTATAAATTCCAGATGATTTTTTG
Organism: Eudromia elegans; assembly: GCA_003342815.1. Taxonomy (NCBI): domain Eukaryota; kingdom Metazoa; phylum Chordata; class Aves; order Tinamiformes; family Tinamidae; genus Eudromia; species Eudromia elegans. The sequence continues at coordinate 12,847,821 of PTEX01000001.1, read as the reverse complement.
TATATCCTTCATTTTATCTTTCAATTCTCTGCTTAGACTTTTCTAAAAATGCCTTAGATTTTAATGGGGCTCGGCAACTCAACTCTCAACTACCAGCTAAGAGGATTGGTGTTCAAAAAGTAGATAAGCTTGCAAGTATTATTTCTTAGGGATTTGATCTGATAGCAGTGTGGATCTTCAGACTCCACGTAAAGCACAGTGGTATCCCTTGCTTGCTTTTAAAGCACAGAGGATATGCTATTAATTGTCCCTCTTCAGTAGGAGTAAAGCTTTCAAAGGGAGCTTTCAAAGAATGTGGAAGATCTTATTTGCTTACACCAAATGCTTTCAAACTCACAATATTATAACTACTCCATTCCCCTACAGATAATTATGGATTAGCAGTTTTGTTCTACTGTGTAGAACAGGCTTGAAACATGTGAGATCACTCTACAGACCAACAGATAGTAGTAGCTTTCTTTGCATATAAAGTCTTGGGATCTTTTTGTATCTGCTTTAAGACCCTTTGTGCTTTATGAACAATATACATGAATAGTTCAGTCTCCTTTGATAGCTTCAGTCACTTTGCTATACATCCATGGTTAGGCTTCGTCTCACTTTCATGTCCAGAGACTCTTTCATTTTTTTGATATACAGTGACACAATCTCATGAGAAAAGGGTGCTTTCCGATCTATTTTTGGTAGATTTTTGTCTACCTGAGGTTTCAATTACATATTTTGAACAAGTGAAATAACTCATTTGTACTTGGGTGAGGACTCCAAAACACAACAGAGATGTTTCCTATTCTTACTCCCAGTATTTAAATTATTTAACTCCAAGTTTTGAGTTCCTTTCTCAGATACATCTCTCTCTCTCCACACAGTGCCAAGAGAGCTCACCTGGCAGGCTGGGAGTGCAGGGTTTCACTGAGTGGGTCAGGGGCCTAGAGCTCAGCAATGTGATGGCCAGGACTGTGACATCTTATTTATAACATTTTAAAAGCAGCACTTCTTTTCTATCTTTTCTATGTATTTTCAGCTTCCTTTTTTTTTCTTTATATCATTATTTTGTTCTCTACCTTTCACTGTGTCATCATCTGAGTTCTTGTTGAATATGAATGATGATCATTACATGAGGTAGAGATCTACATTTTTAATTAGGGAGAAAACCAGAAGCCACTTGGGTTTCCATATAACGTGGCAAATTTAATTAGCTTTATTTTTTATCTGGTTCTTCTGTTATAGTAACCATTAGGAATATGGACCTTGAGAATACAAAATCTATTTCGTTATCTGTGATGTGCAAGGAAACTATTTTATATGAAGTTTTGTACTTTTTTTGGTGCCTTTTTTTTTTTTTTTTTTTGCATTCAACTGTGTAGTTTATAATGTAATAAAATGAACTGACCAAAGAGTAATGTGAAACTGAACATAGATCTCAAAAGAGTCAGGTAAGTTATTGAATGCAACTTGCTGTCATACAGCAGTGAATTAACTTGACAAGTTTTAAACTGTGGGGTCCAGCAAGACTTCCTACCTCTCACATCAAAGTCAGGCTTCTCCTGAGTGACAAGACTTTGGACGTGTATCTTTCCTCTCATTTTCACCAGTCTATTGGTCTCTAGTTGGAGGAACCTGGACAATTGAACAGGATGGAAAATGGGACTCTACTGCTCTGGAAAACAGAGTGAAAAGGGCCCTGGATGGTGTATAGAAAACACATACCCTACACTACAGGCTTAGGCTGTGTCTACCACAAGTCACGATGCATCTGCAAGCTTTATAATAAAAGTCCAGAGTAGAATTCATCAAGAAAAGGCAAGTCCAGAATTTGCCAGGATTTGCTAAACATTTATATCACAATTTGAAAGTAAAATTAGTGACTTTTTTTTTTTTTTTGCAGTTTTTTGCTTTGTAGGTTAAAGTACCTGCACTTGCTGGAAAAACAAAGAAAGGACTGAGCAAACTGTTGCCTTGCTACTAATATCACTCAGTGTGGCATAAATCTAGTTAACTCATGCGATGCTGAAAAAGTTTAGCACTTTTGCTCTTCTCTCCCAAAATAGCGCATGCAGCTAGCCTTTCTCATAAATTGATTGTCATCCAAATCCTATCAATCACCAGTTATTTGGCCTTTCTTTGTCTGATTATCTTGAGAGAGAATTTGGCTTTGTTTTTATCATTTTTCATAATAAAAGAATAGAAACCTGTAGAGAATAAAACAAACCAATATTTCCAAGAGCCTATAAATAGAAAATCCTTTAGACATATCAGAACTTCACACTGTGGAGTTCATTTTCTACTGTGAAGCCCCACTGTTTTTGGGAAATACCTTTGCTATTTGGAAATGTAATTTTGTAGCTTGTGACACTGTGAGACTGAAAAAAATTGAAATATATAGGATAATTTTTGTCATGTAGACATTTGTAATGAATGACTGACAATTAATTCTCATTTTCCCGAATAACTAGTTTGTTGCTGTTTTGTACAAAGCTAAGTAAAAGTGGAGAAAGAACATGATGTGCTAGCCCTGTTCCAAAGGCTCATATAAACAGAAACTGTAGAAGATCAACATATTATTATTTTATATACATAGTTGTCATGTTATGTCACCACACTTCAAAGTAGTAAATCACCAAAGCAGATTATGTCAGAACTTGAGAACCATAATACACTACTGTTGTTCCACTAGACCCTTAAAGCAATAACACAATCTGTACTTTCTAGCACGGATATTTATTCTGCATTAAAGCAGTAATATTGAAAGCTCACAAGGCTTTGTGCTCTTTGGCTTTGCTGAGTTTGGCAGGCTGCTCATCCACCTGACACAAATTATCCCAACAATTAGACAGTACAACAACAGAAACATATGAACTTTCTCTGAGAACCACTTTATCATATGTTAAATAAAAATATTTGAAGGCTGGGGAATGGTCGGACTGAAAGTTCAGTTCATGATTATTTACAATACAAAGTACGTTAGTCTAAATGGATTCTAAGAACAGCTTTGCCATCTGTTGTTAAAAAAAAAAAAAAAGGAAGAAAAAGAAAAATGAGCTCCATTTGCTACAGACAACTATGGGGTGGTCAGCCTAGAATATTTGGCACAGAAGATGTTTAGAATTGAGCAAAGTTTATAACTGAGCTCTGCTCCCATCTTGTTTAAGTCATCTGCAGCTGCCTTTGCAAGCCGGAGCACTGGAATGTGTTTCTGCAGTATGACTTCCGGTTTGCTGGAACGGTCCTCTCTACCAGGAGAGGGGCTGAAGCTGCATCTGGTCATTCATGGCCATGACAGGCCATTGGGGAAGGAATTTCGTGAACTGGGACTTTCCCTTCAGACAGCACTAAAGCTGCTGCAGCAAAAACAGTAGTTGAGTAGAAACAAAGCACTTTTTTGATTTTCAACAAAAGTGATTTTTAAGACCCATGTATTATGTGGTTGCATGCACGCCTACCTAATACCCAGGAGTGAGGAGGCTTTGGCAGCAGCAGCTCTAGCAGGACCTTCCAATAGCAAGTGTCTCCATGTGATCTGTCCTCTTCAGTGCTGTTGATCAAAAGGCATCATTTCCACCTATACTGGAAGAAACCCCAGCACTGAACAACCAAAAGGGTTGCTTTTTAAAGCAGATCCCCATGGACTCGTATCTGAGATATGCAGTTTTGCATCTCTGTGTGAATGGCCTTTTATAACTACGTATTTTAATAGATTTTAAAAGATACATATTTATTATTATTATTTATTATTATTATTTTACTTATTGGTGCTGCAAAAATAAATAAAACCCTGTACCTGAAGAAAACTAATGAGAATTGCATGTCTTCTCCCATATTTTATTACTATTATGGGATCAAGACAATGCTATGAGGATTCTATATCTTATATAAATTTGATAGAATAAGCAATATATACATCTTTTGTACACTTAATAAGTAGGTCTCCGGTTGCCTTTGGCCCACACTAATGACTTTGTGTATCAGATCTGCAGGATCTTGAGAATGCTTCAACTCCCTAACATGATGTTCTTACTGTCATTCACCTTCAAGGCATGCTCAGAATATAAGGGTGCATCCATATCTGCTCTGTAGAAAGTGAAAGAACAAAGTTCTGTGAAAACCATATAATTGCTCGCAAAACATGCCTAGCTAAAATAAAAAGTTAAAGCCTCACTGAAAAATCTTTGAAAAGTCATGAATATTGATGGAGCAACACCAATTTATACCAAGAGATAGCCTTGGTTTGCCATACCTTGTTCTTGTGACTCAACGACTGGGCCAAAATAGTAGCAGAGAAGAGAAACCTTGAAGAAAAAAGTCAGTGAAAATGGCAAAAGTGCAACCTGCTTTCCAGAGATGTTTAGACATTGTAATAAGACCACGAGGCAAGAAAATAGAGGTATCATCTCATTTGCCTTTTGCCTCTCTAAGGCATAAATAAGAATTTTACTCTCAAGACAAGACTGTCAGAAGAAATTAGTGGTTGTCCATATAAGACAGAAATTGTAAGGAAAGGATTTAGATTTTTTTTTTTCAGTCTTAACCCATAAATTAAACCAGTCTTATATTTTTATTTTGTATTATTATAGTATATATTTATGCAATTATTGACTTACCACAATCCGTATTGCTAGAATCTCAAATATAGCTGGGTCTAAGAGTTTCTCATTACACCTCAACACTAGGTAAGAACTGTAATTAGAATTTTTGAATGGGTGGGTATATTTATGGAAATGAAGGATTATTCACAGATTTTTAGAAAATATTTCGGTCTTCATACACATTTTCAAAGTATATTATAGTTTAATATTTTATAGGTTAAATTCACAATGGCATAAAAAGTCTGGACCATTGCAGTTTCATTTATGCCCTATTTTGACTGTTTACATTGTGTGCGAGTGATGTCTTAGTCTCAAAAGGGAAATTCTGTTTAAAAAAAAAAAGAAAAATCCTTTGGATAATCATAAAACATACAGCACTCTGATCTTCAGATGGCGTAATACATTACTCCTTTGGAGTCATTTCAGATGCTTAGTGTTATGAGTGAACTGAAATGTTTACATTAATTTCACAAAGCAGATTTCAGTGAGTCTTTATTTTCAAAAAAGCTTTTAGAAGTTATTTTACCAAAGAGAAAAAAAAAAAAAGATAAAAAAGATAAGCATCTGGACTTTTCTTTCTATTTCTCCACATCTTCTCTGGGGAGATGAATTCCTCAAATGATTATGTAACCTGTGTAACATTTGTTACATGTGATCGTTACTCGCTACCAAGCTTTGGCTGCAATGTGTGCCACACAGTTTGCATGAGGGGCCAGACACAAGTGGTATGAGTGGATGCACCAGTCCTGGACATGACCTGAGGTCTCCAACATATGTTTTATGTTTCTCAGTCAGACTTGAGATTGGTTTTTTTATGTTTTGCTCTCCAACTAGCAGAGACAGATACAAGATAAGATAAATTAGAGATGCCTTTGAATATTAGGTTATCCTGCATCTGTCTCTACCACAAAAATTAGAATATTTTTATACATCCCTTTCTCAGACTTTCATCTAGTTTTAAAATATTTATATTTGATGAGTTTTTCACATTCTTCTGGAGATTTTGCTATTGCCTTTTTTTCTGTTTGTATATGAAATTCTTTTTCTATTCTCTCTCCCTTCTTTTTTCTTTCCATATTCCCCCCTGGTATCTAAACCACTCCTATGTAGTTGCACAAACTCATACAGCTTCATGTCTTCCATTTCTGTTAATGGTTACTAGGACAAAATTAACAATGCTTATTACAGATCAGTTTGTCTCAAAATTCTCCTAACTTTGTGTATGACTATGTATTTCTGTTAACAACTTCATCTTTGAATGAATGAAATAATTCAGGTGTGCTGGTCCAAGATGGAAGATGATTGCTGCCTTATGATACGATATTAAGTCTGTGCTTTTGCAATTCTTCTGAGTTTCACAGAATCACAAAGATATGGTAAGAGACTTAAAATGCTCATGTCAGCTGTCTTCCTCAAGGATTGATCTGTGATATCTATGGCAATTTTGACAGATAATTGTACTTTTCTTTTTCTTAATATATAATTTTACTGCTCTAAAGGCATTCATTGATATCCAGAATAAATGGTTCTTTATTTCCCCTATACAAATGTATGTCCACCTTCATGCATAAGCCCAAGGGAAAGCTGTATGGTGAAACTTCAGAAGTCTGTGTCCTCAGTATACTAAATACTTAAAAACTAAATAACTTAGGTAACTTAAAAAAACTCTTTTATATGAAAGCAAAAGTAATTTAAAAATCCAGTCAAAACACATGGCCATTTTTCCTGTGTGGATGAAAGCAGTGGTTAATAGCTATACCCCAGTGAAAGAGTTAAAAAACAAACCAACAAAAAACCCTCTCCAAAATCAAGTAACCATAGAAAGAGTCTGGAAATTGAAAGCTGGCATATAAGACTCCTGTTCCATTAGATTACTAAATAATTAGTGATGGCTGTGCTGACCACAGAGAATAGGTCAGATCATCATTTGGTTTAAAGTTGTATCAGTCAACACAGTTAAGATTATTTATGTCACTAGCCCAGCATTTAGCTACGTGTATAAAGAAAGGAATAGGCTTGATATATGTAGAGGATGTTATTTAGAAGTATTATCCTTTGAAATTTAACATATTCATTTATAACGATGAATTGTATACACCATGGTAGTAAGTACTGCATTATTTACATTATCCTTTTGGAAACAATTTTCTGTCATGAATGACTGATAGGAAAACATCAGGCAAACTCAGCAGAGGAAAAGCACCAATAAAAGCAATTACTACTGTCAGAGTAAGTGGGATTGCTTCCAGTTAGTCTTAGTTTAGATTCAATCAGTGTACGTCTAATTTAGAATCAGACCTTTTTATCCTGTGCTATGCTTCCGGACTCTCTGGTTCTCTCTGTCAGCTGTGATTATGACAGTGTAAAGAAATAGAAGATCATAGCTTCCTTAAGATGAACCTTTAACTCTAATTCCTGTTTACCTACCACTCTGCAGAAGTGACCACTCACAGAAATCTCTCGAGGGAAACACAGTGCAGTTACAGCTCTGCGTGATTATGACCCATTAAGCCAAAACACTTAAATTAAAAATCTTTAAAGGAGGAAAGAGAAAGTGTTGGCCATTGAAAGCTGTATATTGTTATTCTTGCTTTGACACTTTGGGACTGTTCCATGACTTTTCAGCAAATGCTTTTCATTTGTGATTCCAGCAACATCTGATAATAAAAATAGTGTTTATGACAAGAGCCTAATGCTCTAAATAAAATATATCTCCAAATCTTTCTAAAAAGTCACTTTTTTACTTTTATTTCTGTATGTCACACATCCAGTCTACTGAAGCCTGCAGCAAGTTCCTGTTAATTTGGAAATATACTTAGCCAGAGTATAATTGTGGCTAATGCAGAACTGAGTGGTTGTGGCTGGCCTAAAATTTGTTGTCAGCAGGAAGAAGATTAATTTCATTTACTCTCTCTGTCATGTCTCACTGGCTTCCTGTCCTTTTCACTTGTTATCTCCAGTGAGCTGCTGCTGTCACTCTCCGTTCTCTTTCTACTCACTTATTTGTTATCTGACGGATCTGTCTACACATTTGCTCAATATGACATTTTCCCCTCCTGAACTAGAGCCACTATCACAAAGCCTACACAGAGGGAGAAAGGCTACATGAAACTTAAAAAAAAAAAAAAAATTATTTATGCAATTGCACGACAATGCTCATGTCCAAATATTTTGGTTGATGGAGGAAGGAAAATAATTTTCTTGTGTTCTTTTTCCATGCTTATAAAAGAAGCAATGATAAAGCATGAAGGTCTGTACTTAGTTCTAGTTCTCACTCATCAGTCCTTGTTTCTGCCCAAGGAACAAGAGGAGCGGTCCTTTCTATTCTGAAAGTACAGCACAAGGAGGAGGAATAATTAAAGTCTTATTTGGCCCTTCCCAGGCAGTACCAACCAGTGTGCAATGCACTCCTGAAACAGATGATGAGTCCTGTTTGCCTTGCTGTGCTCGAGGTGGGTCTTTTTCATGGGGCTACCCATGGCAAGGGCTCCTCATGTTTGAAAACGTTTTGTCGTATGTATACATATATATGCTCTTTCAATTGCATTATCTCCACTTGACCTAACATAATGAACTACTCTGTAACAGTGGTGTCCATACTTGGGGACAAAATAGGAGCACTAGGGTCCAGTTGCCTTGTTCTTCCCCTAGGGGGGCAGAGGTAAAGCTAGTGTATAATTTTATTCCCTGAGGCTACTTATAGGATATGTTTAAGTGTTTTGCTAAATTGCTTATAATGGTTGGGCTAACTGAATGAGTACAGAGTGCTTGCATATGCCACCAAGGCATGATATCCTAACATGTCCCTTCTTCCCATAGACATAGGGGTCTTAACTGAATAAACTCTCAAGGCTAGGAAAGTTTTAGAACTATGAGTGATCTTCTGATGTGCCTAAAAGCTGCACGGCTTGTATTACAAAAGTAACATCTCAGAAATACACAAGAACAACAAAGTGTCTTAACAGAAGTGTTTCTGCTCCTCTGCCAGGCATCTCTGGACAATAATGGCCTCAGCTAATTCTCCACTTTGGGGTTCAACCTTGAATGCTGTTGAGTATTGTCACATTTGTTTTCAATCAGTTAGAGCTTAAATTCCTTTCATATTATTATAATACAAGAAGTAGTTGGCCCTACTAGGTCTAGCAGACAATAACACAGGGAAAATATAAGAACAAGGGAAGGATATGGCAATTTTTCCAGCAGAAGCTATCACATGAGTTTCAAGTAGTTTGTGGCTCAGAAAAATGCAAAATGGCTAAAAGGTTATTTTACATTAAAGACTATATCTGGAAAACATTGCGAGGAAAGCTAACTCTGTGACCCGAGATCTGTCTCCGTCACCAGCCTAAAGGCTGCCTTTCGGGGTGCCTGCACACGCTGGGCACAGCCAGCCCGGTTTGCACGTCACGGAGGTGCTCTGAGTCATGATGTGCGTGTGCACAGGGAATCTGGCACTTGAACCGGGTGATAAAAATGCATCATCAGAGTGAGGGGAGAAAATTGTATCTTGGTTGTTCTACAGGGAGTGTGGCTGCCAAGCTTAGTCACAACCTGAAGCAAGTAGTGTGTAATGTCAAGTATGGTTCTAAGGGTAAAGTTACTTAAAACAGTAAAAAGCAAAGGAAAATTATCCCTCTACTCCTGGAACAAATGGGAAGGGAGGAAGGTCCTTATACCATTTCTGGCGTAGGAATAACAATACAATGTCTTTTATAGACAGCTTATGGTAAAGTCCTAGTCTGTCGTATTCTCATGGATTTCTGCTGCTGACCATGTCAGCTGGAAATTTTCTGCCTTAAAGTTGATTTTACCACTCCTTAAAAACAAACAAATGAAGAAAAAGGCTGGTATCTCTTCAAAGAAAAGACAGATGTTTTCTATTACATGAAAGTGGTAGCTTTACTGCCTTAAAAGAATGCTAGCTTACTTTTCTTAAAACATTACATACATTTATCAATGAGAAACAGATACTACAACCACTATTTTTATAGCTTGCTCTGTAGGTAAGATATGGTCCATATAGTGCTTTTTCCAGTATATGTCAAACCCATAAGCACATTCTCAAAGTATCCCAGAGTGTTACTGTAGCTAACAACACCAAACAAATGGAAAAACAGATCATTTTTCAAGCAGAAAATATAGGGGGAACTATAGAAAAGAAATCACTAGTTTTTAAAATAAAGCAAAAAAACTTAAAGCAGAGAAAAAACATCATTTGAAATTATCTGATAAACAAATGCATATAAATGGAGACTGTAATAAATAGTGAAATCAGGGTGTGCTATTTTTTTCCCACTGCTTTATATGAAAGAGCTGATGTTGATAAAATTACAGAATATTACCCCATGACCAGAACTAACATTTCTGAGCTTTAATGTACTATTCAATTTCACTTTTGTAATCTTTGTAATGACTTTAGGTGCTGTTCATGCTGTTAACCCACACACAAACCAACCACAATATTTTTTCAAATTATGATTGACAGGCTGTCTTTATTTTGCAGCATTTAAGCAAGCAAACAAAACTTAAAGCTTTCCATTTTATTTTTCCCACAACTGTCTATCCGTTTCTTTGCCGTTTGTGTTTGTCATCAACAACATCATTGTTTGGGGTAGTAGATTGAGGTCAGGCTGATAGCTAATTTCTGAAACAGTGTTTTTATCTTGCTTGATCCGAGCACACACAAAACTCTGATCCCGTGCAGCTGAAGGTTTCAAGTTCAACACTCATCTAATTCTGGGTTAGGTTGCCCAATAAAATATAATCCTTTCTCTCCCTCTCTCTCTCTTTTTTTTTTTTTTCATTGTATTCTCTACAGTCAGTAATAGATGGAATAAAATGTCCTTGCATACAAGCTTTTGCTGCGTGGGCACTGTCTCATATATGAGAAAAGTGTGTCTTGAAGTAAAATATAATTACTTTTAAAATAACCCCTATGCCATGGGAAGGAGAAATCCACAGTGTGCATAACAGCATGAAGGGATGAAAATGAGTTTATTATATATACACTTCCCATATAAAAATCTTTTTTTTCATGATACTTTAAGAAAAATTGCAAGAAGCATCTAAGAAAGGAGTTGTCTCAGTTGCATAGTTAGGATTATTTCCATATAAAGAGATATCTTCTTTAAAGCATTAGCATTTTTATTGCATCTGATTGCTGTATGCTCTCCTCTATAAAAAGTTTGTCTAGATACCATAAAACATTAAGTGTTATTGGGAATCACGAAAAAAGAAGTAAGATCATCTGAACTTTAATCTCTTGGAAGTGCAAAATTACATGCATCTAGCATTGCTTGGATGTTCCTAGGCTAAAGGTGAGCGTAAGATCCTATGGAAAGCTGGAAACCTTTTCCTTTTCCAGAAAAGGAAAGAGACTGTTAGAGACTTGAGATCCGGGAGTGTATAGTGTATAGAATAGTATATCATTCTTATATATTCAAAGAAAAGTTGTAATTTAAGGGAATAAGGGCAAGATGCAAATTGCCAAAATATTTAAAAATATACATGCTCGTTAATAAATTAAGAAGTTATTTGTAACAACATAAAAACTGGATAAAGAAATGAAGAGTGAAAAATGAGACAAACAAGAGGCAGAATATCAAAATAAATGTATATAGTATAATGCCAATATTTACGAAATTTATACCACAATATAATACTGATAAAAATATTGTACACGTTTTTGTTATCAGCCTATTTTTATCACCTCTGAATTTCGTATATAAATCCACATTTCAAGTATTTTTTTGTATTATGAAATGAATACATGAATATGTTAATAAAAAGGAAGATAAAAAGTCCAACGTAAGAAATCTCAAGAAATCACAAAATATTATCTTCTGCGCCTCTTATTTTCCCAATTTGCACATGTGGTGAGCATAGTGAATGAGACATTACTCTGGAATCTAGGAACACATTTTTCATCTTGATGTTAACTCCCAGTTTCGCCTTGAGCAAGTCAGTCAACATTTCTATACTTCAATATACTGAACTGCAGAATGAAGATAATAAAAACATATACACAGAGCTTTGTAAATCACTGAGAGTTGGATCACAGCATCCTAGAGAAACATCTCTGGAAAGGATTAAAAGCTCTGCAATGCTCTGCAGAGTTTTTTTCTTATTTCTACCCCATAGATGCAGCCCCCACATTCCTCACGCACCCCAGGAAGCCACAGGGGCAATCACAGTGCCTCAAAGATAGCTTGAGGCTGAGTCCATGGACCCAGATAGCAAGGCACCAATCAATGTCTATGTTATCAAGAAAAAAAAGGTCAAGCTCATTCCATCAAGGTATATAAAAGAGGACCTATGACTGCCAAATGAGAGTTCTGCAGCTGAGCCTGGCTCCCTCTCCTGCTTTCTGCCACTTTTCTGGCAAAAGGAGAATCCTGGAGCACATTGGATGCGTCATAAACTCCAGACCCTCTGCACGGCCCCTGTCCTCCAGTCTTCCAGCTCTTCCTGCAGCTCTTTTACCCTTTCATTTTCCTTATGGGCCTCAAGACCTGCAGACAGGGAATACCTTGCAGTGCCATCTTTCCAAGAATAAAGGTCGTCTTCTGTGAGCCTTGCAATGTAACTATCTCTGTCTTGAATTCTGCATGAATAAGTAAATGGGAAGTATAATTACCTTCCCTTGCAAGAGTGCTGTGAGTATTAAGTAGTTAATGACTATTTGGCTTTGTTAAGTATCATTTTGCAATTTTGATTTCTCAATTCAAAAATATTATTATAATAGCTATTGCATTTAATTATCTTTCACCTCCTGTCTGGAGCAAGGAGCGTATATTTTAGCTGAATTAATATTGCAGAATATCCTTTATCTCACAGCAAAGTTGTTACCTAACTGTGAATGTATTCATTAAACACAGAAAGCTCTTTTCATATCCATATATTTTTATATATTTCAGACCCATTTATGGAGTCCTTAAATAAAGTCTACTTAACAAGTGATTAGTAACAGACTGGTATCACTAATACCATGACATCATTATAGCTTTCTTTCCCCAAAACTTTACTTTATTCTGAGGAACTGCCAAGTGTTTAAATAAGTAAACAGGTGTGCTAAATACAGATGTTTATGATATCTGGTAGGGAAAAAATGTAAGTGGATGCTTACTTTTTTTTTAATGCATCCAGTACTCTCTGTAATTTTAGTTTCCCTTTACTTAATCAAAAAATCCTTCCATCAGACAAACTACTTGGGATTTCTTTAATCTTTTAAAATTCTCATATTGAAAACAAAGTTTGACTCTGCTTGCATCTTAAGGCCAAGCTAACTCTTGGGAAAAACCTTGAAAAGGTTGAGTGTCATTTTCACTGAATTAAAAAATAAATAATTTCTTTATAAAACTATAAGTTTCAAAGTAAAAGCATGCATCTTAGCATATTACAGGAACTTGATACTACCTTACATACAAGAGAATACAGTTAAGAAATTATTGAAGTAGAAGAATAAGGGAAAAATGTAGGAATATGAGAACAAGATGAATCCTAATAATTATTATCTTGTAATTCTTTTAACAGAAAAATGGGGTGAAAAAGCTGCAGAAAAAATATTTAAAAGGGATAATTATTCCCATTAGTTAACTAAAATTAGTTCTTGTTTATCACATTTTTTTTTCTCTGTGAATTTTACTAAGAGTTTAAATATGATATTCTGAATCAAAGATTTTGCTTGGTGGATCTTTATATCACATTATTTTCCAATTATGTTTTTAGTGGACATGGGCTGCAAAAGCTTAGTGAAATTCTACTTTGAAATTTGCCTTTTGTAAGGATAAAGTAATGACAATTTAAAATGCTATGTAGATGGAAGAAAAAACAAGTCAAAAAAAAAGCTAATGATCTAGAGAATGATGCCACAGATTGGAAGAAGCAGAGCCTGAATTAATCCTCAGTGAGAACATTATCCTCCTATGAGAAAGACCAATTCCAGATCTGAATCTGGTCTTAAAAAGCATCTCCCGCTTTTACACTGAGCCTCTTCCCTGCCCACTCCCCCCTAAAAAAAGAAGAAGAAAAAAGAATCCTGCAGATGAACACTATTCTTAAAGTCTTATGACAAATCTCTATTGAATAAGACAAAGGGCAAGTTTTCACAAACATCTCTGACGTGGCTGTTTATGGGCTCACACTCAAAATGGAAATGGCATGAATATGTCAGGCCTGAGAAGTCTGAGAAGTTTATTAGCTAGGGTACAGCATTGGGCTAACACGACTTTATTGTTTTCAGGAGTCCAGCTCACAATGCTGACATGTGTGGATTGGAGGGATTAGTCCAGGTGGAGCTGGGGAGGACTCTTGGCACCATGATGCCCAGAGTGGCACAGACATGCTATACACACTTAACATGCAAACCAATTAGAGTTCCCCCCAGAAAACTTAATGGATCTGAATCTGGCATTATAGTCCAGTCTGCAATTAATAAAAATGATCATCAAATGATCGAAATGTTGTGCCTTATTTCCAATTGTTCTCCTAATTCTTAGAAATGCTGGAGGATGTTTTAATTCATAGGAAAAAAACATATGCAATAATTTAAAAACAGCGTGTGTGTTTTCAAGAAGAATGTATAGGACAGTTGATCTAAGGTTCTGATTTTCCTTCATGCCAATCACCAGCACTAAGGAAGATGACATCTTACTCTGTGCAGCTCACTTGTGGTCATAATTGTAAACTATGGACATAAGTAATGGGTGAAGGTAGATGGGGAAAAGGATGTGTGCAAAAACTTGACAATGCCAACAGTTTCTAAGTTGCAAAATAGCTGCAAATGTGCTAGGCATTTTGTGCTGCTCGTCTGACAGAGAATCACTGTGTTGGGGTCCTACAGAAAATACTCTTGCATCACTCAGGCTCCCATAGTCTCCCATTAGGAGCTCCTGGGAATTCCCGGGAGCATAAACCAATGGCCAAGGTTTCTGTGGGTGTCTTGTAAATATATTTTTAAAAAAATACAAGTTGTGTTTCCCCAGGTTAGTCATTCAGACAAATTCCAGTGTTTAAGTGTGGCATTTAAACTTACTAGTGAATCAGTAGCTTTGCACAGGGTGTTTTGGATTGCATTGCATTATCTGAAACATGTTCACTGTTCTCATTAATAATAACAGTCACTTGGTGACTGAAAGAACAGAGTTCAAAAATTAGTTAGTTTGTATCCTAACCAGGTGGGAAATATTAGCAGCTTCATGAACATATGCAAGGAGTTTAGATTTCCACAGGAAATAACATTTCATCAATATTATTCTACCTTTCAACCATTAAACACTCCCCACACACACTTACTTTGAAAGTTCTTGCTTATCTAACAGCATAAAACAAAGACAATTTGTCAGAAAATACTGTGCTTCAGTAAATTACTAGTTCTTCCTTCAAATGAAGAGTTCTTTGCTCAATACTAGTGCAGAATCTGGTGTATATTGCTTTTTCTACTGTTCCAGATCACAAAATCCAGAGGAGTCTCCTTTAGTAGATTAGTTTTTCTTCTTCTTCTTTTTCTTTTTTTTTTTTTAATCCTTCAACCACAGTGGAACATCAAAGAACAGTCATTAGAGCAACACTCTTCCTGGCTCTTCTAAAAGATCAGTTGCAAATTTCGCCAGGCTTTGGATTGCCAAACTATAGGACAGAGATACTTTTTCATTGTGGTTATTACATGGCTTAGTAGCTATTGCAAAATATTTATACCTGTACTTATCCTGAAAGCATCTGTTGCTCCATTTCAACCATGCAATGCTTATATTTTTTCTTATGCTAATCAGTTTTTATCCCTCCCTGTTAAATGTTCAATACAAAAGCATTGATTGAAGATTTTTGTTTACACCCCTTGATTTTCTTTCTCCCCAGTTTTTCACATAACTCAAACACCAGGTAACCATGAGAAACCTTCCAACATCTCTTAACTAACAAAATTTTTGTATATCTGCCAGCTATTCTTAGTTCCATCAAAGCCAATTATTCTTTTATGACATAAGAAAAAACAAGGTACAAATCTTAACTATACTGCTACAAATCTTAACTATACTGCATACAATAAATTTGTAAGGAACTCTACAGTTCAAAATGACCATAAGAATTTTTAAAGTTTCATGGTTTTATATTTAATTTAAGATTGTCTGACAACTTGATGGTCTTGTCTGACTATTTGTTCTAAGTCTTTAGCATTCATAACACATATGTGTTTATGAGATATTGAGAAAAAAAAAAAAGCTTATGAGCTTTATGCTCTTTCTTCATCAGTACTTTTTGGCAAATACTCTTCCTGTGAGAAGATTATACAACCAATCCTTTTATCAATAAACCTACAGTATCTCTTTTAGACAAAGGATCATTTCTTTGCATCACATATTTGATGGTACGAACATTTCAAAGATCCATCTGTAGGATAAAAATACTGCTGTAATAGAACTTATCTGGTGAAGAAGAGGCTGGAGAGAAGAAAGGGAAACTGAACTTGAACTTGATTCAACAGTAAAATACAGAGAAGCATTTACAGACTGAATTCCCCCACAGAGCAGTTAATAACTCTCTGATGTGCTTCTTTCTATGCATATTAGCTATAGAGAGCTAATAAATAAAATATTAGTTCTAATTTAGACATCTCATTAAGCAGTGAATCTGGGCTTTGTAATCCATAGGTTTCTATTGCTTCTTTTACAAAACAGGTTTGGGAAAAACAGGTGGATTTATCTTATTTGATATGTTATACAGGATCACATTTTCAAAAGAGTTTTGGCCCAGGCTTGGAAGTGCTTCAAGCTAATATTTCTCAAACTTCCTGAATATTTTCTAAATAAAGTTTTCCAAGACATTAACCAGTCCATGTGTTAAACCTTCCTGAAAAAAATACTCTTGTATATGAATTTGAACTTATTTCCTCTAGAAAGACAGTCTTGATTCAGAGTGCTAAAAACTTGCCGCTTATGATCTATGTCTCTCTGCTGATTTATCTCTAATCTCACACAGGTTAAATAATAAGTCATTGTAAGACACTGGATCTGAGACAAAAGTCCATATATGCTTATAAAGTTTTGGTTTAGGTAAGTTCTGTATTCCTACAAGATTTTTACTATTTGTGTAGTCTTTAAACTAAAAATCTAGAACATTTTGAAAAAAAAAAGGGGCTCATTTTTATTTACTTACTGGCGTGTCTGAACATACTGTTATAATTCAGCATAGCCTTTTAGATCATTAAAATGATGAAGCTGTCTTAAGAAAGATCACAGTGTTCCCTGCCTAAAAACCCTCAGATATTTTGATTGTGCAGCTCCACACCATGTTCTGGATCCGGGAAGAGAGTGTAACAGAGAAGCTGCCATCACTCACCAGCGTGGATGCAGAGTGTACCTGCTATAGGCACCTGTGGGGACACAAACAATAGCTCAGCAACACCACAAACCCCGCTCACTGTTTTCTTCATATATACACACACTCTAAAAAAATAGAAACATTAGCTTTAGTGCCAATCCAGACACATATTTCTAAAGGTCAGTTTAATTCATCAAAAGTGGTTGAAAGAGAGCCAGTTGAAAAGATGCCTTTCCACTGGGTCTTTTTGCTCTTGTGAACAATGCTTTTTAATGTTGAATACTTACCTAAAGGGCAAGTTCTCCCTGCAGAACTACACAGTGCCTTTAGCGATACTGGGATCTCACTCATATATAGACTTCTCTGTTGCATGGAAAGAAAAGGTAAAATATCATATTTAATATATGTCCCTTTTTTTTCCAATATAGATGTGGAGGTAGATAGTGGTACATGTTATTTATTGTTAGCATTTTAGCAACATCCATGGCACCAGCCACCTGTTGTGCCCAATATACACATGCTATAGATATGCAAAGGATATTCAGAGAGCCAGAGACCCAGAGTGAGCACCAGCTTGGCACTTTCCGTATCGCAGGGCAGGGGCTGCAGCATCCCTGTATTGGCTGGTGCTTTGAGTAGGTACACTCACATAAAACTGTGCCTCTGCATGAGCCATGAGTAACCCACAACAGCCTAAAAAGAGACTCTCAGACACACAACCCTGGCAGTCCCCTCTGCATGGCTGCATGAGGAACGGGTAGACTTCAGACTGCCCAAGACTACAGGTAATTCAGAGACAGAAGCCAGAAGTGACTTTGAGTCTGTTTAGAGGTGAAAGATGGCAGAGGTGATATCGACAACAGCATGGGTAGAAGCTACCTATTAATTTACATGTTCCTGTATCGTATATTGTATAAATTGCATATCAGTGCATTATAAACATGTTAAATAATGAAGAATCGACTTTTTCTTCATATCTTTGTTGTAGAGTTTTTTTTTCAAAATCTAGAATGTATAATTACAAAAATCCAATGAACTCTTCTTTTTAGTTGAAAATTGTTATGCTTTATATACATTGGACTTTCAAAATCTTTGGGAAATACCAGAGCATTATAAGAGACAAATTTACACTAAAGTTGTCAGAATAAACATCAGGATATATAAAATAAATGTGGTAAAAATAAAGTCTGCAACACTAAATTATTTAATTGAAGGTTAAGAAAGGTTCACACTGAATTACTACCATTTTCCAAGCTTCAAATAAATAAAGTGTCAGAATGTCAACTACAGAAAACAGGTGCCATGAAATTTAACTAAAAGTTCTTCAAATCAAAGGCTAAAATGGGCTTTGTATAGTATCAGGTTCTATTTTAAAAATGGACCTCAAAGGAGTAACAGTACATCTCTAATTAAAATTATATAACAGTGAAAGCAAGGGCTAATGAATTACATAGAAAATAATATTCATATTAAGCTATTTAAAAACTCAGGCATAAGAACTCTCAAGTAAGGGACTGGTCAAGGGATTGGCTTTGGACATTAAAAAATGTTACTTTGCTTTCTGAGTTTTTATGGCAGAGTAATTCCTTTCTGTTTTTTATCCTCAGATGGCTGAGTATGCCTTTGATCTTATTGTTCACCTTACTAATAAAAGAATTTCACTGAAGTTCATTTTTTTGATAAATTACACCAGCAAGGTGTCATCCCATGGTCCTAACATAATGGAAGAAAGAGTTAGAATGAACTTCATTTTGCATGAAGCAGTGCAACATCCACGGATGGGTGTTTGTTCTAAAATTTTATTTGTTATCTTCTATATATTATGTAAGCACATCAAGTTTTTTGAACTGTTGCAATTTCAAAGTGTGGAACATGCTTTCTTAGACAGAACTGGAAACTGCTGACGGGAAAGGCCTGAGTTAATTATTCTGCTCAATTATCTTTCTCACTAAGGCTGTGTTAAATACATCATGCAGGATATATTCACGCCAAGAGAAGGAATCTCTGTTTTTTGTGTGTAAATAACTACCTCCTAAATGTTTGTAAAAGTGGCATGACATCAAACCAGCTCTGCTTCATGCCCTGTGACAAGTTGAGTCAGGGACCAAAGACCCAAGAAGCTTCAGGGTAATATCCTTTCAGTTCCCTTTTGACAAGTGCAGCTAATGACATTGGCTGGGGCAGAACTTCCCTGGGTAAAGCAGCTTTTGATGGATGCACAGAACTGCACAAACCATTTAGCCTAAAGGTGCTATGACCTTCTGATCATTTGCAAGACAGAAGCTCCCAGAAGTACAGCGGGAACAACATAGTCAAGAACAAGAATAACAAAAAGAAGAAAAATCACATCTATTCCCCATTCACTTTTGTTCCAGATTGAGCAGATGTGGAGGGATATATTTCACCCCTGCAAAAGATAATTGCAGAGAAATTATTTCTCTGATTAAAAATAAAAAAAACCCCCTTTGTTGGCAGATTTAAATGACATAAATCTAAAGCAAGCATTCATTTCCATTCTGATTTCTCATCCATAGTTACTTATGAATTTATACAGCATACACTTCGAACTCTGAAACAAAGCAATATTGTTTGTCTGAAAACAGTCTCTACTTTTTTTCACCTTGTTATTCTTTTTCTAATTTACATACATCTTTGCACAAAATTTTGTGCCATGTTTACATGACAGTTTTCCGTATTCACGTGATTAAGTTATGAATTGCCATTTTTCCTCTCTTTTTTTGCTCAGTTCCTTTTATTTACATAGACCAAATGTTCCTAGCGCTCAGATTTGTCTCTTCTAGTCTTTATTTCTCACTATTAAAGGACTATTAACGTCAGACAGATCCCAGCAGTGTGTCAGGTATTCTTTTGTATCAACAATTTCTCTCTTTGAGTAAATTAAACATTCATAGATTTTGCTGCCCTTTTGTGTGAATATTTTACAAAAAGAGAAACTGTCTTTTTTCATTGCAAATTGGAAAGGTAGTAAAAACCTACTCTTAAGTAGTAGTAATACCTGAAGAGAAGAAGTAGTGAACAACAGTAGGTTTGACTCCTGAAAACCTTTCTTGTGTTACGTTTATTGAAGGTGGTGTAGAGTGGTTCACATTGGCACTGACGTGAGGAAGAAACAGCCAACTATGCATCCTGCTGCCAGTGCTCGCCCCAGCCCAGCCAACCCCCTGGCTGTCTCCTGGCCCTCCAGCATCGGGCCCTGTGCCATAGCACTCGCTCCAGAGACGCCACTTCTCCTGAGCTGGTGTTTAGCACTATGGCAATCTCAGCACTCATACAGAAGCCTGAAGCACAAGAGTAAACAGATGACCAAATGATACCCTCTGTGTGTGTTAAGAGCACTCAGAACAATTTTGACATAAATGCTACGTTTCATAAGAATTTTTGTAGTGTAGTGGATCTCCTCCCTGTACTCTGTGGTTTGAGGTATCACAGTAACTTCGCAAGTTATAGGAATCGCTATATTATGAATACTTATGGTAGGGTATCCATCTAAACAATCAATCAGTCAAACAGATTCACGGATAGAAGGAGATATTCCCTGATTAGTATACTAACATGAGTGATCCTGCAGGAATTATGACAAAGTGATTCAAAATTTAGATTGAAAATAATTATGAGTAGGTATTAGTTTCATTACCTTCCCTGATTCTGTACCATAACTTTATTCAAATGTCTATTTATACTTGTGTACATGTCCTAGAATAACTTTGCCACTATACTACAACATCTCCATTGTGAATGCTTTCCAGCAGAAACAAGAGAATCCAGTTTCCCAGCCAAGAAACTAGACTTTAGCAGGAAGTGATCTCAGTAGGCATATCCTTCGTTTCTGGAGTTACTTGCTTGAGCCAAAAGTCAAATGAGGACACATCTAAGCATAAAAGCTAGAGTAAATAAAATGTGCTACAAATTAAATGAAAATCAGTCAACAGAGGACATATAAAGTACATTAGGTTCTCTTTTGTTGAAGATACACACTTTTGCAATTAAAATAGTACACTATTTTCTAACATACACATTGAAATGATAAAGTATCATTTAACTGTAAAAGTGCTCCGAATAGTCTATTGTGATCTAAATACATCTGAGGATTAAAGGGTATAAAATATGTCTTTCTGCAGATGGGATAGCATTATAAAACCACGTATGATTGCATGTATCATTGTTACAAAAGCACTTTTAATTTCTGCCAGGGAATAAAAGCAAAATCCTTTCTTTGCCTGTTCCTCACGTCACAGACAATGTGTGAAAAGATAAGTTACAGACAGACCTGACTGTTAAATGGAAACCTCAGAACTTGCTCCTACGTAAGCAATTAATAGACACTCATTTCACACTTCTGTTATGATGACGATAGTCTATGTATTTCATAAATATTTGACCATTTGTATCTTGTTTTTAAAATCCACAATCACAAATGTTTTTCTACAGGATGCCTACTTATTTAGTAGCGATGTTAGAAATATTTTGTATACTGTAATTGCCACAGTGTTTCCTCATAATAAGATCCCTATGTTTACTGTAGATCATTCACCCCTGAATACATCATTACCTATTTCCTTGAGATTCTCCTTGTGCTGCTGTCAGTACAATACCTGAATACACCAGAGACCATAGAATACTCTTGAGAGCACACGTGTACAATACACTGACATTACGGTTTCAGTTTTTTTAGGGGCAGAAACATTATTGTTAGAGCTCTAGTCACACCTGGTCATTTCTAAGTAATTCCTAAGTAATACACGAAGCTTCACCTAGCCTTTACCTAACTTGTTACTTGTTCCTCTACCTTCTATTTTGACTTCTCATCACTATTCATTCTAGGTATTTGTGGATCCTCTCTTCCTAGGCAGCACTACAGGAAACAAACAAACACGACTTATCCCCTTTTCTGTACCTAATATTACGATAGTCCCTGATAGCTAAGTGAGCGACTTCATGGAAAATCCTGCTCAAGCCCTGGAAGGCTTGGACTTAAGCACGTCCAGTGTGGATGAAATCTTCAGACAGTTTATCTACTCCAACAATCTTTATCAAGAACTTGGCTCTAATGTGCCTTGGAGATTTAGGAAGGCTTGCCAAAAGTTCAAAGATATGTCAACAAGTGCTTTTCTTATGTCAGAATGACCCCAGCGTATTGGAAGCTAAACATAAAAAACTCAGCGCAGTAGTTACAAACATTTATTAACAGGCGTTTCCCTGTTCTGAAACAAACAAATAAACAAACAAAAAACTTTTTTGAATGAAACTTCTTTCCCCTTCCCCTCCTTACAACTGAAGTTAGACAGAAGGGAATATTTCATCTTAACTAGCTAAAAGTTTGACAATCTTATGAGCAAATGAAACTAGTGGGGTATAATGGAAATTCCTGGACACCTTTATAGGCATTCTGCATGTGTGTTCATATATGTGTCTATAATATATATGAAGTAAAGAGAACATGAAAGTTAGCTAAACGTATCATATAAACTAAACCTTACAAGTAATTGTAGATGAAGCCTTTAAATCAGAATATAGTGAAAAATTAATAAATAAATCTTACTGAAGCCTTTAAAGAGAATAAAATTCCCAGCTGGAACATTTTGATTTTAAATTCAATTTTTGTATCTAATTTTTGCTCTATTATTAGTCTATTACATTTCTCTCTTAGGAACTCTTATGAAACATGTATGTCCTTTTTGAATACATTTCAAGACTAATAGATAAAGCATAATTGTATTAACACATTTAATCATTAAAACTCTTTAATAAGCAATTATCCATTCCGAATATTAACCTATTTATTGTATAACCTATAATTGCAATATTACAGAGAGTGTCAAATTACTAAATTCTACTACAAGCATTTATCTCCACTGGTAGGTTGTCAGTTCCTGAGAATTAAGATTTATCCAAATGTGGGCTTTCTTCTGACTTCCATGCATTCGATAAATGATGATGAAACAATATGTAAAAGCATTTGCTCCATCAGATCTTTCCAAATTCATACATTTTAAGAGTTGTTCAAATCTCAAACAAATCTGTTGAGTGTAGAAACCAAGACACCATTTCAATCCCTCATGAAAGATTTCTAACAATCTTTCTTACACATACCCTAGAAATAGCTATACATGGCAGCAAAAAAAAAATCTGTTAATTTGTCATACGAATGCCAGAAAAATATTTCTTCTACACATTTAGTTCCAGTGAGAAGCATGAAGCATAAATATTTGAAGGGATAGTGAAGAAAACACTTTCCACAAACCAAGAAGTATTTCTTCACTTTGAAATTTGCACAAATTCCAGAAGATATTTAAAAAAAAACAAAAAAAAGACTACAATCTTTGTTATTACTAACACAATTCTTTGTGAAGATTTGGCTATCTAATCTTTTGCTCTTTCACGGATTTTTGGTTTGTCTTCAATGCAAACTAAACTATTTTTGTAATACTACCAGCCATAATTTTAAGAAAAATAATAATAGATGAGTGTAAAATAAATTCATCATAGTCTATATAGAACTGTCAAGGCCCATAAGAACACGTGTAATTTTGATCCTGCTGAAAGCTAGGTTTTTGATATTATTAAATAATTAAATCCAGCATGGATATCATATTCTTCTGTTTACTACAGAGACATTTGAAAGCAGTGGTACACAATCTGTATCTCATATACGATTATTATAATTCGTTTTAATTACAATTTCCATCTATCTACTCTCTTTCTGGAAGCCTCATCAGAAACCAGTCAGGAGTGAGCCACAGATATCATGTTCTCCTTCTGGCAGTTGGTTTCCTGCTGTCCCTTATCTCAGGAAATTATGATCCCTGTTCCATCAAATGATCAAATTGAAGATACAGTTCTAGAGTGGTATTAATGAGTCTGGTCATGACTGGAATAAATTCAAGGGCACCAAAGAAAGATGGTGACTGTTAGTGGATTGCCATAATAATACAGAAAAATACATTAGTCCCAAGCCCTCTTTTTTTCAATGATTCAGCAACTGTTGAGAAAGAAAGTGTTCAGAAGCAAGCATTGTTCTAGTAACAGTAAGCTACCCATAACTACTTTTTCTCTAGAAACATTTAGGATATAAAATATCTTCAAACAAACATGTACATGTACTGTGTACTGTAAGTACAGTATTTCCATATGTCTGCATACACAGTCATGGGGATAAGGAACACCATGATCTTCAGAAACCTCCATTTGAATTTTTGAGGCTTTTTGAGGCAAGAAAGATGGTTGATAATGCTCAGTGCTTATGTAGAGATTCTGTTGGATTGAAGAGTTTGAATTCTCTGTGCAAAAAGCTTGACGTTTGTAAAATAAAGGTTTCATTCTCCATTTAGTAGAGCCAATTACTATAGAAAATGCTATTTAGTACTTTATAATATAAACCCATTTATCTATTCATAAGTATCATCATATTCATTCAGATATCTTATTTTTCTCATAAATTTAAATTTTTATATGAAGAAGTCCTATCTGTACTGATTATTACATACTAAAGACTGTTTTCTGCAAGGATAACTTGCTGAACAATTGAAATTATTTAGTACATGGATGAAACATACACGCTGCCAGAAAAGGTAAAATTGAATTAGAAACATGGAATATTGATGGTATCAAAAAGATCAGTGTTATTAAATAAATATAAATGCATAAGAGTAAGAAGATGTCATGAATAGTTCAAACAACCCAAATAGTAGGGCTAAAGGAAAAATATCTCAAGTATTAGTTATCTGGTAACTAAAATAAAATAAATAATAAATAAGAAACAACATAAAAATGTACTTATCAGGAAAACTCACAAGAGATCACTAAAATGTTCAGCAATAGTATGAATTTGTTGAAAAGGTTCTTGAAACCAAAACCAGGTTTGGAGCTTGGTCCTTTAGATGAGACCTTCCTAGAGTGATGCCTCACTTTTAACTTTGTCTACTCCAAAAAATCTTGGCAAGTTGGTTTAACGCTTCTATCCTAGTATGAGATCATATGTTTCCATCTAAGTAGCTAGACTTTCAGCAGATTTAACTAAGACATCAGAATGTCTATACAAAAGTTTACATTTGGTCTAAATTAGACATGGCACCAGTAACAATCATGACACACGTGTACTGTGTAGCCAGTATTAAATTTATAGCAGTCTCACAGTCTCTCTTCCCTCAGTTATACTTGTGAATATTTCTTTTGGCAATGGACTGTGAAAGAAGCTGTACTCATTTCTCCTAATCTGATGGTGAAATCACACTATACAGAAAATTATTAAGAGAAAAAAAATGAATAAACCTTCCCTCCCACAAATATAAGTAAATAAGTAGCATTACAAAGACTTACAAATCGGGGCTAACAACTATATTCAGGTTGCAGCTGATAAGAAAAATAAAGAAAGAAGTTGATTTATGCTAATCTTGCATTCAGACAAGATCTAGCAAAACCGTCACCAAGATTTTATAGGTTTCCCAGATAGCAAAGACTCAAATCTTAGAAAAATAGGTCATTCACGCTGTGGGTGAAAACCAGTTGTTACTCATTATTATTCTGGTTATGACTTAAAGTTGAAAAAAGTTCCCCAGACAAATTTCAGTGATGTGGGTGGAGCTTTCCTTTGAATTTTTGGGTTGTGTGAATTCAGTACTCAAAGCAAAGCTTGGGGGATATTAATCCACATGAAATGAGAAAGTTGATGTCAACCTCTTTAGAATCAAATAGCTAAGATTATACTGCTTTAGTTGTAAAGCTCTGAAAGGGAAAACTATTTTGAAAATGCCCAACATTCAGAATAGATATTTATAAAAGAAAAAAAAATATGGAATGCTCAAAAATAATTCCACCAGTCCCAGAACATAGTCACTCAATTAGAGCTATTAAATTTCAATGTAAAACAAAGCATATCTGCAGCTTCCCACATTCAGTTAAGCAATATGAAAACCTTACTGAGCTGGGAGTCAATAAGTCTCCCCTTTAGAAAGATAGAAAACATTAGGTTAAAGTCCTGGTGAAAGTGATATCTATTTCTATGACTGTGTTTTTCCTTTCAGTTTCAGGTATACAATCTATGTATCTGTCTCATGAACCTATACTAAATCCATCTACTCATCAAGTGGTTTTCTACATATTCCTAATAAAATACCAATAATATCACTCCATATCCATCTAAAGTATACCAAGATTAGTGCTGTTCTTAAGATCATAAATTAATTTAAGACATTAACCACCTAGTTATCTCCCAGTCGTTGAAATTTGCTTGAAGCATTCTCATAGCATGAGAACTGCCTGAATTACAGAGGAAAATTAGCAAGGTCACACTTCAGGAGCACATATTAGGCACTCCAAGTTAGCATTGCCATACCGAAGTTGAACAGACTAAAAGTCTTTCCTGAAATGCATACACAGCGTGGAGAGCATGTCATAGAATTATAGAATCATAGAATGCTTAAGGTTGGAAGGGACCTCTAGAGGTCATCTAGTCCAACCCCCCTGCACATGCAGGGTCTCCTAGAGCATGTGGCACAGGGTGGTGTCCAAGCAGGTTTCGAAGATCTTCAGAGAAGGAGACTCCACCACCTCTCTGGGCCTCAGCACTAAATGTTTTATTCTACGTAGTTGATTCAGTTCAGTTCAGTTCAGTTCAGTTCAGTTCTGCTCTGCTCCGCTCCTATTCTATTCTATTCTATTCTATTCTATTCTATTCTATTCTATTCTATTCTATTCTATTCTATTTCCTCTACATATTGGTCTCTATTAATTCACATAGCTTATTAATGTAGCTTTATGTGTAACTTAAGATACAAAGCTCGGTCAATGTGTCCTCTTTTAATCAGTACAAAGAAACACTACAAAAAATTAATAGTTTTCCAAATAATATCAAATGGTATTTTTGACCAAATCTGCATGATATAAGTCCTTCTCTTCTGCTGTTTGTTAAATGCTTCTAATAACTCCATACAGTATTCTCAATTAGCATCAGCAATATAATAATATCCCTCTATGCACGTTCTGTGCCTAGAGCAAGCTTTTCAAGATGTTTCTGAAGGCACCTGATCCATACTTTCCCTGGAAACATCATATTTAAGTCAGATATGATAATGTACAAAACAATTTTGTGAGGAGAAAGTTCAGAAGCAAATAACCTCTAGGTTTTTCTTTAAATCAGTAAATGAGAAGCAAGTAGTTATCAATAAAAGTGAATTTCTAGACATACAAAGACTAAAGTAATTTTTTGAAAGAGCAGTGGAATGGGTGATGTGAAATATGTGTGTATGTATATAAGTAAATATATACATGAATATATACACTTACACATACACATTTCTATTCTATGCATAGGACATCAGAGGCAACCTCTAATAGTGGTAGAAAAAAAAAAAGACATTTTCAGAAATCTAGCAGGTATTTTTGGTTGTCTTTCTTGGGATAGTATTTACTCACCTGAGCTTGATTACAAAATAAGCTCTTTCTTAAACAGTAACGACATATCATCTTTTCTTGACTCTTTGCATTTCCAAAATCAATTAAATGTCTTGGTCTTGGTATATGGCACTGTGGCATTATGCAGACATCCATGTTTTCCAAGTCAATGATTATGCATATTTCCATAGTTACAGATTTAAATGGTTGAGTGTTTACAAGACTAGCATTAGTCTCCTGAAGATAATTTTGTTACTTTCTCTCAATGAGAAGTGATTTATTCCTCAATAAGGGAATTAGACTGTCTAGGTGAAGATCATGGTTAATTTGATCTAATTGAACTACAAACTGTCATCAAAAGCAATACATTTGCCCCCTTCTCCAGACTATATATAATTTTGATCTGTATCGAGCAAGGTTTCAAATCTAGATTCAATTCTGCAGTACTATACTGACTAAAACCATCTTTTTTTTTTTTCTCTCTCTTTCCTTTTCCTTTTCATTTTGAAATGCTACTTTCCCACCTCATCAGAGAGCTGACCTGACTGAACTCATGATTACACAATGTGAGCAACACTTTATATCAACCCAAACAGGATGGTCAGAGTCCAGAGTCATAGCCAAAAATGAAGGGGCACCCTGGTTTCATATCCATCAGGATGTGCTTGCTTATAAGATGTTGATGCCTGCATTTAGATCATGGTCTAAGATCTAATTACATCAAGGTCTAAGGCTTCAGCTCTGAAGAAACAGAACTTTTTTCTTTTCTTCACTGACTACAGAGGGATTCTAGAGAGTCTAGTAGGATAGGCCAAACTTAGATTTTGTAAATACTCCTCACTCAGAATTTTTATTCTCTTCTAAGGTACAGGGAGGAAGGTGCAGAAACCATAAAGAAAGTACTGAGTAAATTAACAGATTAATTTGTTTTATTTGTTTGTATTAGTTCTCTCTTTTGAAACAGCACCTTTATTTCAGTTAGAATGATAGTCAAAGTAAGAAAGAAACGATCACTTCAGCTGAAATCAGGATGTTGAAATCAGGAAACTATGGCTTTTGTTGTCAAAAGTAGTAATAAATTCACCTTTAATATTTGTCTATGCAGCTACAATGACTGTACATAAGCCAAGAACGTACTAACATTGCTCGACAATGACATTTCCAAGTATAAACAACAAGGTTATACAGGTTTACCTCTTAAAATACAACAAATACTCAAGGTCTTCTGTTTCTAAGGCAACATTGTGATTGCAAATGACAAATAACATGAATGAAACAGAGTGTTCTTCCTCACTTGGAGACCTTCCTATTCATATTTACATTTTGTGTAGCTAAACTTTTGTTTCCCATTGTAATCTGAATACTCCTGACATTAAAAAAAAAAAAAAAAAACAAAAACACTTTTGACTTTTATTATATTACAATACAAAATTAAGAGCACTGGCATACTGTGATGTTTAATCCATAGATATTTCCTGAATTTTAACCTTAGTTATAAAATGTTTCGTTTTAGTAGGCAGTGAAATTTTGTATTTATGATTCTAAGCACCAATGTGAGACTTTAGGGACCTAGGTAGGGGCAAGTGGGGTACTCCAGAAGTTTACCATTAACTCCACATGAGTTCGGAGAAAAGGAAGAACACAACATCATGTACACCTTGCCTTCACTCTTCCAGCTCAATTGGTGAATGTCCTATAGCGCTGTAGATCAGCACATATATGTAAATCCTGCTTCCTCACGTCAATCCTACCTTGGCACTAGCTGAAGATACATAAGGATATCTGAGATATTTCTGCTAACTGACTGTCACTGAAATATTTCAGTGATTCTAAAATGGTCACCTCTAAATTTCAGATTTAGTACCTCAAAAATGAGCTTTGAAGCTTGCATATATTCATAGTGATACTGACATTTTTCATAATATGCAAAAATTATCTGGAATAAATATTCCAATAACTTCATCTTGCTTACGCTACAGAATAAAATAGGAAACATTATATGTGATATTTTACAAAGAACAGATTTTGACTGCTCCTGCAAAAGCCCTATTCGTTTTACTTCTAAGCTCCCAAACAACATTTTGCGATAATAATCACCACCAATCTTTATAGGTTTTATGTATTTTTAAAGTATTTTTCCATCATATTAATTTTCATATGACTTTTCATTTTCAAATTAGTTACTGATAAAGATGGAGAGAAAGAATATATGTCTTGAAGTCAGAGAGGTAAAATCCAGTGATCTAATACATCTCAAAAACTGCAATGGAGTATGGATGTACATCATGTGAGTAAGGTAGTTGTTTCCATCTTTACTAGATTAAGATCAGTGCTGGAATAAATCACAGATTACAAAAAATAAAATGGTTTTGATAGGATTGAAACTGACAGTTATAGTAGGATCTTCTTCCTTTAACTTTCAAACTAACAGTACTTTGCTTAGGGCTATAGCTGAAAATTCTTACTTTTGCAACTAGCAACATAGTACAAAAGGGTTGATGAATGCAAAAAAAAAACAAAAAAAAAGGTGAAAAGTTAGTAATTTACACATATTCTCCTAACAAACAATCACAAGAATAAGAAGTGATGCATGTGTTGAAAATAGCTCCAGGCACCTATAAGTTATGCGCTTGTCCTGGATGCAATAAGATATTCCTTAGCTTCATATTAGCATAGATAACTTCTCATAACCATATGTAGTAGTCATATGCTATCTCATATACACATTACATGGTTCATACTGCAGCACTACAACTACTCTAACTAATTATTCATGCATCAAAACATGGGAGAAACAAGAATCTACATTCGCTTACTGAATCCATCAGTAGTAGCTACATATGATAACTAAGCTTCATCCATCAATATAACTGCAGATAATTTGAAAAAAAAAAAAAAACAAAACAGAGAATCATTGAAACCGCCTCAATGAGTTTATGTAAATGGTTGTATAGACGTATACTGGTCAAAGGTTAGGAGAAGGAATACATTCAGTTTTGACAATTGGAAATGTTTTTATAACATTAAAACAACACTGGGAAAAATGCACCAGAATTTACAGAGACCTAGAGTTCAACAAAGTCCCCTCACAGATGCTCATATCACAGTGTTACTGAGACGTTAGGGTTAACAACTTCACTCATGCAGAATGTCCAAAGGCTTCCTTTTAAACTACAAACTGGACTGAGAAGAGAGGCACCACCTTTCCATGTGCTAGCTCACCAATGTCATTTCTGTAACACCTGGGTATTCCTTAGTCCTTGTATCCCCAGATCCTTCATATCATTTCAGCCAAACCAGCTTCTAAAAGAGATTTAGCTGTGCTACAGAAGCAAAAGCAAACTATTATAAAATTGTTTTAAAACAAGGTATAATATAATGTTGAGAGAAATCAAATAAAAAGTGTTATAAGAAAATAATGGAAAAATAAATTAATATAAAAACAAAATAAATTAATAACAAAATAAATTGTAATGTGTTTTATTCTATCAAATGGATTAGATAAAATATTGAAATGTTACAAAGCATTTTGTTAGCTTTCTAAACTGCAGAAAATGTTGATTGTTTGTTGTTACTGAATGATTCCTTTACAAAATAAAATAAGTGAAAGCCAAACTTACAGGCAATTTTCAGCAAAAGGGAAAGAGGAATCTTTGCTTCTCCATTGTTTTAGTCTGCACTGCTGGACACAGCCTGGTTCATATGCAGGTTTAGTCTGGCAAGGCTTTTTAAGAAACAAAATAGAACATTAACCTACTGGAAAACTGAAATATTTCTTCTGACCTTGGAAAAGTTCTACAAAACATTTTCTGCATAATAATGTCAGTGTGATACTGAAAGCATGCAACTACAGTAAGGAAATGGAAGGACAACATTTGTAGGGATTCAGATTGTACAGAAGGCTGATATATCAAAACTGCTAAAGTTTCCAAAATATACATGGAAATATTTCAAGTTGCCAAGTTACATCACAGCTTTTATATTTTGCTGTACAAGTGGTAAACACACTGTCTGAGAAAAGATTAGGAAAACTTGGAAACACCTTTCACTGTACCCAGTGGCTTGTTTTTTGTTGCCTGACTTGCCTGTGTTCTGCCAATAGAAACAATGGCTGCCACCAGCAGCACAGATCTCTCATTTTCTAGTCCTTATTAATGCAACTAGGAAAGAAAGCAAGAATTCCAAAGACATTGATCTCAATTTCAGTGAGGATAGGAGAAAAGAAAGAATTATTTTGTGGTCAAGGTTCTGAAATAAGATTCAAAAGAATGAGAGGTTAAATGGGCAATGTCAGAAACCTCTGGTGTAATTTCATGATTTGATCTCTATATGAAACTTTCCCTGTAGTACATGCATGAAAACACTTCTAGTCCTTTATCTCACCTCTTTTCCTTGCATACTGCAGACTTTTTTAGGATAGGGATTACCTGTTCAACTGTATGTACAACACCTACCATATCAAGCCTGTGCTTTGTCCTACTATAATAAAAGTAATACAACTTTTTAACCTACTATTAAAATCAATGTCAGTAAGGAAATATATGATAGAATACGTCTTTTATCTAGGGATTTGAAAAAATGAACTTGGAAGAAGTGTCGGAATAAGATAGGGAAGGCATGTCGTCATTAGATGGTTGTTAGTATATTTATTTATTATTACGTTCCTGAAATCAATGCCAAGTAAACTGGGGAATAATTTAATGAACTTGAGACACTGATGAGCATCTTCATTTGGCTCTACAGTGTGGTGCAAGTTACTGTGAATAATGGGAAAAGTACTGGAAGTCTCTAACTAGTGAAATTGAAAATGAGGAAAGAGATGCAAGATGAAAAGTAAAGGATTTTGATAAACAGAATTAGAGAGAGGAGCATCTTCCATTTCAATAAAGGCAACAGGCCTATGACACAAGAGACTTGCTTTAATGTTTTCAGATAGAACCATCTGTGAGTCTTTCTCTTCTCTCTTCTTTCTTGAAGCCATTCTTAGTCTTTCAGAGCATGAATGTGAAAGATTTATAAAATCATTTATCCTTTCCTGAAGTTCATGAATCCAATTATTCTGATACCCTTTATACATATGTGAATCCTTTTTTCTGCAGATGTAGGTAGAAAAAATAAAACAGTATTTCACAAGAAAATACCTATTGAGATGTATCATAGAATCATAGAAATGTTGATTGGAAGTGTTGTTTGGAGATCATCTAGTCCAGTGGTCCACGAGAAACAGGACTATCAAATCAGGTCAGTTGATGTTTAAAAATCGTCAAGGACAGAGATTCCACAACTCTGTGCAGCCTTGTTCCAGTGCTGCACTATGAGCCTAGTAATATTTTTTTATGTCTAACGCAACCTCTCCAGCCACAATCCGTGGTCGCTGCCATTTGTTACGTCTTTTGGCACTATTAAGAAGAGTTGGCTGTGTTATTTTTCCAGATATGCTTCAGTACTTTTAAGCAGCTATTAGGTCACCCTCCAGCCTCTAACTTCACTGTATTTAAGCAGCCCAGTGTCCTCAGCCTCTTCCCACAAGTCATGTGATCTGGACTCCTGACCATATTGGTAACCCTCCACTGAATCCTCTCCATTTTCTACATACACTTCCTGAGCTGAGGAGCTCAAAATTGGGCAGATTCCCAGGTGAAATCTCAGCTGCACTAAGTAAAGGGTGGAAAAATTTTCTTTGGTTCTCTGGCCACAGTTCCCCTAAAGGAGTCCAGTACACACTCTGCCTTATTCACAAGAACAGTGGACTGTTGTCTTTTATTAAACCTGGAGTGCTCTGTACTGCCTATGTTCTTTTCAGTCGGGCTATTGCTTAGCTAGTAACCTCTCAAATTGTAGTTATGCATGGTGGTATTTCACCAGAAGCACAACTTGACATTTCCCCTCACTGAACTTTATGAGGTTTCTGCGGCCGTGGTTATAAAGAACCCAGTGGACTGAGCTCTGTCAGCTGCTACCTCTAGTTTATTGTCATGTGTTGAAGTTTCACTGGGTGTTGTGATGAAAATAACAAAACAGGAGCAACCCCAATACCAGTCTTTAGGTTATTCCGTTTATTACTGGCTGACAGCCAGTATATTGAGACATTGATATTGAGACATTGATTATTATCCTTTGAGTCTAGTGATCCATCCATTTGCAATGCACTTAGCAGTCCACTAATTTAGCTAGTGCTTACTAATGAATACATCTTCCAAATGACAACTGTGGGAGAGAGTGTTGAACTTAGCATGTTTTACATTCACTGCTCTCTCCCCATCCACATAGATGGCAACTTCTAAAATATCTGAAAAGCCCAGAAACACCAAAATATATACCAAAGCACTTTTTGATACCTGTTTCTTGAAGAGAGGAAATGCTATGAGTATGATAATCATAATACAAATTCAAAACACTGAGAGCAGCCAGTCGCATGAGATTTCAGACCCTGAGTGTGATTAGTAAATGTAATCCTACAGTGATTACATTTCGTTTAGCCACCATCAGAGTCAAGATCCTGGGCAATGTTAAATCACTATTGTCTACTCTTTCTAAAGATATCATAGAAGCCATCTTATCACCAGCACCTCATGACAAAGTGTCAGAGAAGATAAGGTTGGGTTGGATTGTATAGTACACATAAAAAGCAACATTTGGCTCAGCACTCAGAGAGAAAACTCCATGACTGTCATAAAACCCATTTTAGATCAACAGCATGATGCTTCCACAATATTCTCCACACATAAAAGTAGAAAAAATGACCACTCTATCTCTGTAAAGATGTTGGCTTTAGGTAGCTTGGGAAACAATTTTAAAAGACCTTTTTTATTAAGCCATACAGCAAATATGAGAAATACTTTTACATTATTGCAATTATTTTGAGATCATTACCTTTATGTTAAATGCAAGTAGAAACAGAGTAGGTCATTGAGGAAAATCTCAAGCATAGAACAGACAGATTCTGATTTTTCCTTAAGAATCACCTTTATGTTTTCTCATCTGCATTTTACAATGAGCTAGATAACTGATATCTCAATATCCATTTATTGGGTGTTCTTAAGTGGGATGTCAATAACCTTGGTATCTCAATACTCTTTAATATGCCTTCAATCTATAGCTTTGTGGCTAAATAGGTCAGTGAAAGCACTTATGCGCTACTCTATAGGGTCTTGGAAAGGATGAATAGCAAATGGTAAGATTTGAAGTTCTCTTAATGATGATGCTAAAATAATAGTAATTTAAAAATCATCAGCAGCCCCATATATCACAATGTATATATATACACATACGACATCTGCCTCAGAAATCTGATTTGTTTAAATAAGAAAGCATCTGAAAACTCACGTGACTGGACAGCTAAAATTTTCACCTTCCTCTGAACAATCCCTAATGTGTCACTCTTACTCAGAAGTTTTCAATTCTGAGTTGACTGCTATCTTAACAGTTCGATCTACTGATACCTAGTGATGACTAGATAGGTGATAGACCATCAGCACAGCAGAAGGAAAACTTGTTGTATTGTCACCTGAGCTGTCCCCGTTTCATGGTGTAAGAGAGGATAAACAACTCCCTGGCACTGTAGCTTCTCTTGTTAGAGATCAATTAAAATAAGAAAAAAAATCAAGCTAGATTATTTTAAAGTTGTAGCATAAGCTTCCATTTCAATGGAGAGGGCATTATCATAAATGGAGGATTTATGTTTAAATATATGGTTTCAGAAGAAAATTATTAGTTGCAATTAATCTCAGTTATTAGCTGATTAATCTCAGTGGTTTAGTGAACCTTTAAGATCCTCAGAACACATTCTTTATGAGAATAGAGAACACTGACCCATTTATTGCCAACAGTGGAAAAAAATTCCTGTTCCACTTGCCATCCACAGTACAATTTTTCTGGCATTAGTTTTGTTGTACAAATGCTTTTTGAGTTTCTTAGAGAGGTTTTTAGCATGGGCTTTACTTTTGGTTTGGTTTGTTTGGATTGTTTTTTTTCTGTTTTTGTTTGGTTGTTTGGCTGGCTTTTCTTGGTCATTCTTTAAACAAAAAAAAAAAAAAAAAAGCCTGAATATCCGTTCCTCACCTGTGAAGCTGCAACACGGTTGTCAGTGTAAAGCAGGTACTAACTTCTCTGATATTGAAACACTCCTGTTTAAGTCATTCCACTATGTGAGACTAGTTTATGTTGCTCCTGGGCCTGTTCTGTCATGTCTGGTAGAATGTAGAACTAGTAACATTGAGATAATTTAAGCAACTATAATATAAATCATCCTATGTTACAGTAACTGGATATCTACTAAGCTTATTGCTGTATCTTGTCCTAGCATAACCTTTATCCTGAAAAATCTTAAATATCTCATCTATAACTACAGAAAAAAAGCTGAACTTTCCCACTGAGACAGATTTTTTCAGGAGAGCCTGCAGAGTGTACCATATATTCCAAGAATGCGTTCCCTTGCTTTTGCTATTTTAAGTGCACCTTAGGAAGCTATGATAATTACTGTGCTCATCAGCTGTAGTAATTGCAGGGAAGAATGTTCATATCAAAGCGAGTTCGTATTGCTATAGTAACGCAGCCAGTAATAACAGTGCAGACCATTTTAGAACAGGGATCCCCAGTTAGAGATCTGAAGTACCTGCAGGTGCAGAGGATTTTTCCATCCCACACCATCCTTGAAATATCTGTGCTAAAAACAAAGTCCTCTCCTAACACACACACCAAAAAAAAATCAATAATCGAGGGAAAAAATAAAGAAAGCCTCAAATATACAGACTGAAAGAGACTTTTCTATCTTTATACTGATTACTGTTAGAACATCAGTACTATAGTCAGAATAATCTACAAATAAAACAAACTGGGACTGATAGAAAGGCCTCTTTTCACCTTTCTTGCAGCTCAATGAAGCCTGAAAATGAGTGTAAATTGTAATGGAATGTGGGTGTTGAATTTAATCACATACACACCCACTTTAAAGATACTTGTATTAATAGAGTCATGAAGGAAACTGAGACTTACCTACCTTTAAAAGATATTTCAAAATAAAGCAGAATGACGACCTCAAAGTGTAGCAGCTCTTCTGAAGTAGTTTCCTGTGCAGGAACCCTGTTTCTGCAGGTCACTTCCTCTGCCTCTCTCAGATTTAACTTAATCCACTTGAGTTAACCAGAAAGAGGTTCTCACTGCAAGTGCCCATGTGGTTTTTTACTGATCATGAAATCAAACCTAGTGACTAAAAGTAGTGGTTTCATTAGCCTATTCTAATACTGGAAGTTTCAGAGATAATGGAAAATGTCATCCTGAACAACAGCACAGATATGGCTATTCAGAAAGTTAATTTCCAGAAACAGTAGTCATTTGCTGCTTGTTTGTCAATGCAACCCAAAGCATGATTTCATTCTGACAATTTTCTTCTTTGATGGAATTTTGCCATCATGGATGATTTTAGGGTTTGCTAAAAGTGTGGCTCTCTTGGAAATTCTTTCATAGCAACAAACCGAACAGGCTCCAGCCCTGTCAAACACCTAGACCTGTACTCCCACTCATATCTTTTCACTCCTGCGGCCCTAGTGGTACTGATCTGGCAATTTGTGTGACCATTCTCCACAATAGAACTGTAAAAAGAACATTTTAGGGATTTAGTTCCCAATAATGGGAACGAAGAACTACTTGGCAGCCTTCTACAGAAATAATTCCTGAAGTAGAAGTATGCTGTTACTGAGAAGTCAGCCACAATGCATAAATAGAGGAGCTCGTCCAATAGATTGATATGGGAAAAAAATTACCTCCTGCGTTTGCATCTAAATGCCATTCTGTTGTCTATCTGTAACAATGGGACTGCTCATTCCTTTAGGAAATGACCATGAAATGAAATATTGCGAAGCCGGTTTGAATTTTTTTTTTAAGTTCTAGTTCGTTCAAATTTTATGAACACAAAATTAGGACTGAATGCTACTGATATTTTGATATGAGCACCACTGCTGACTTCAACAAAACCTTAACTTGAGAAAATCAGGTTGTGTCTGAAGCTCTGAAAGACATCTCATAAGAGCAAACTTCCCTGCTACTCTCATAGGGCAAGTGTTCTTCCTTATCATATAGTGTAAGTTACTAGCAAGTGGGATTTTTCCCACTTTTTTCTTGACTGCTTTTGTGGTTTTGTTTTTTGTAGTGGTCTGGGCTGTTGTATCAGACATGCATCAGTAATGCATGTTCTGGAAAAGGCATTTCTGGACCATAGCAAATTAGCCTGGTCTGTTTTTCATATGTTGTTTATATTCAAACAGCGTTATAAATCACTACAAGAAAAGGAACAATCTCACACTGACTTCCCAGTATGTGAATTCAGTGTTATATTTGTATCTAGTCCTTGGTCAATTAAAGAGGATAAATGCTAGATTCCACTGAACATGCAAAACTTTAAATTCTGCAGCTGCCAATTTTGAGTCAGATTTTAAGAAGTTGTTCCATTACATCCTGATGCTGCAAATCAATGTGCCTTTTTTTGCCATGCATGCTACCCAGTGTAGAGAAATTTCAAGTGGGAGATTAGTACCAGCTCTACACATACTGCTTTTCCATGGATATATACTATTGTATATGCACATACTACTTGAACATTGCAGTACTCTAGGGATTTTTGAGAAGGCATGGTACTAAACCTTTGTGCATCACATTCAAATCTGTGTTGCAGTGGACACAGAAAAAATCTTGATAAAAAACCAGCAAATAGATCTCTTTTGGACACCACCAAAAAACAAAGATGGGAAAAACAAAAGGAGTTATCACACAGTAGGACCCATCTCTCATCAAGGGCAGTTAAAATCCCTTTTAAACTCTCAGACTTTTAATTGAAAAAAAAAACCCTAATTCTATAATATTGAACTATTTTTAACATTTCAGTACATTTTGATATTGATTATGTTCACAAACTGAATATTAAAACTTGGATTTTGTTTTGCATTGTTCTTTAGACTGAAATAGAGATAACTGATTGAATTCAGTCTTGGTCTAAGCAGGCAAAACTCCCAGCATTTAAAGATAGTCTTTGAGCACTAATCGAGGTTTCAGTTTACTCTTCCCATTATTTTTTTTCCAGGCAGAAAAGAGATAGATTTATCTATATTTATGCCTGTATTTTTCAATTAAGAATAATAAACCATAAGCACACTGTAGGCACTGAAAAGTCAAATACCAGAACTTTTTTTTTCAAAATTGTAATTTTTCAAAATTGTAATTACTGGTAGTTTAACCTTGCTCCTTGTACATACTAATTATTCAATAACTCTTTTTCCATTATAATAAAATTACGTACCTTTTGTAAAGATAAGATAAAGATACATTTTTTAAGAAGTCATGTCATATGAAAAGTATTTTCTATCTCTATTTTTCACTATTTTTTTTCCTTTTTGAGCTCCTACAAAAGGTCTTCTGTATTTGGCTCACTTAGGAACTGTAACAAGACAGGGCTATACGACTCAGTATTAAAAAGGCTCTGTCTTCTATCAAGGTTTATTCTGATCTAGCTGAACAGTTAAATATTTCACCTTCAGAATATTTCACCATATGGCATGGGTATCCACCTGTGTGTCCTTACATACCCTTTCATGTCATTACTGGTTTGATACTGTGGACTGTAGCTGTTGCTCCTGGAAGTCAAGACCGGTGTGTTTCAGCTCATTAATCTCTAATTTTTTTTCCAGGTGTTCTATTACTTGCTCCGTTGTTATCACCACACGCGCTTACTCAAATTGGCACTGTCAGGTTTAGTAGAGAATACGATTCCCCTCATGCACACACACATGCATGCACACAGTCTCTTAATTTTTGATTTATCCAGTCTAGTTTTGCTTAATTGTTATGGCTTTAGGAATTAATTCTCTTTGCCTAGATTTTTCTGTATACTTATTTAAATTTTCAAAACTTATAGCTCTTAAGCGACAGCATTCATTCCATTGCAGATTTGTCTGAGTAACAACTGAGAATTTGAACCAAAAATTGAAATACTTTATGATTTTTTCTCCATAGAGCTCTAAGTGAGTTTTTTATTTTTTATATAATAAAAATCTCAGTAGTTTTCACGTATTGCCTATCCTTTTTCTGTTAGTCATAGAAACACTACTCTGCCGTAGCTGACAAGAAAAAAAGAAATAATGCATAGGCTTCTTTCTTATTTCATAGCTCTCATGGAATAGCTCTGAGTCTAGTAATTCATCAACTTACCTGTTTAACTGAGCCTTTTTTTCCCTCATAATGTGTGCAGATGTAGGATGTGCAACCATACGAATGTCATTCAAGAGACATATGAGTTTAAGAACATAAAGGTAAATAGACATGACTACCTAACTTTAAGTATTTAGTTATAGAAAATAAAGACAAAAGCAGGCTAATTTTGAGGCTGATCACTCTCTAAGAACAGAAAATATATAGCAAATGCTGTTGAAGACATCAGTATGTGTAAACACAGACACTGTGACTACACAGATTTTGTGAATCTGTGCTATATATGCAGATATTTCCTTTTCATTAGCAACTAACTTTGCCCTCACAGTGATATCCTACACCTAAGAGTCAGAATTTTTAGAGACTGCTTCATGGGATTGAATACATATTCTCAAGGGATAAGCATTTTTAGCTGCAACAGTCTATGTTTGCACAGGTGATGTTTCTGTAATCGTTTTAAGGCACACTGATTCTCATCTGCAGTAGATTGGCATGACTCCATGGAGTTACACTGATTTATACCAGCTGAGATCTTGTTACAAGGTATAGTTCAAAGGAAAATGGATCTGAAATGTTATTCTGTGAAATGGTGTTCAAAATCACTGTTTGCTTTCTTTTCCACCTATATAGAAAAGCTGATAATCCCGCAAGTCACTTTTTTTGCAACTCTGTGCTGACCTTTGAAAGTTATTGCAGTTGGAGCAGTGGTCTCACTCTGTGACACAAGTTACCACCTGGACCTACAGAAGAACTTTTAAAACATGAATATTCAGGCATGGAAGAACCTGTCCGCTAAGTATTTCCTCCAGCTCCATTCATTGCAGACTTTATACCTTTGATGTAACACTGAATATCCACATTTAGGTACGTGGTAGAGGACCAGGTGCCCTCTTTGTCTGAAAATCAGCCCCAGTTCCTTTCAGTTCTCTATTCTTCCTTCCTTAGTAAACGGGGAATATTTATGCAGCTGAAAAGCTATGGCCACACATGATTTCAAAGTGGGATTTCATACACCCATTAGTTCATCCTGCGGATGCTAAAAAGCACCAATATCTCAAACAAGCATCATAGATGGACTTACACGGATTAGAGGCCACTTAGCATAGTTCTGGCAGTGGTGACAAAAGAATTCTGGGAAAAAGTATAAAAAACTCTTATCCGGCTTTGTGGTGAAATCTTGATTCTATCAAAGCCAACAGCCTGAATCCAATTAACTCTGAAGACCCCTTATTATTAATAAGCATATTTTAGATGTGCATGTGTGTACATTTGTACATGCATATCTACACACATATTTGGATTAGTATTTTGCACTCATCAAGAATACCGCATAAACCAAGTAGTTTTATTCTATGCTCTTACACAACTATTTCCCATTACCCTGCAGTAAACCACAAAATTTGAAAAAATGTGGTTGAACTGTATTTTTTAATGATCTAAGTGAATCTGAAGCTTTGAAAAATCTATTTAGGGCATTTTTTAAACTCTTCTGTATTGAAAATGTGTGAATGTGAAAAATTAATCAAATTACATTCCTACTTTAGGTGTTACTTTATGTTAATATCTTTCACTCTTTATTTTAACACTAATGCCTAATTAAGAGATCCATTAAAAATCCATGATCTTTATTGAATGGAAAAAGTCTGTGTAAATTCCTTTTTAAAATTGTCTTTGCAGACATAATATGTATATTTAAAAGTCAAGCATAAAAGTTCATAAATCTACTAACTTAATTTATGCATATAAAAATCAGAGGGTTGTAAGAAAATCACAACTATAACTGCAGAGAATATTATCTGCCTGAAAGCCTGATTTAATGGTATTTTTGTAATATTCATTTAATTTTTTTTCCTCTCCATATTGTCACTGATCTGAACACAGAACCAAAAATGTGACATGTATTGATTATAATCCCAGATCTGACAGGGTGGCCTTGGGCAAATCATTCTCAAGC
Source organism: Eudromia elegans (assembly GCA_003342815.1). NCBI lineage: Eukaryota > Metazoa > Chordata > Aves > Tinamiformes > Tinamidae > Eudromia > Eudromia elegans. The sequence continues at coordinate 12,806,364 of PTEX01000001.1, read as the reverse complement.
CTGTTTTTCTTTCATTGTCAGAAGTAGATAGGGGGAGCAGATTCTTTGTGTATTCAGTTCTGTTTCTTGATTGCTAAGTGGAAATGTTAATATTTATCTGCTATGCAAGGATGCCTTAGGATTCTGTTAGCTAATATTTATGAAGAGCTACTTGTGAACATTAAAAGCAAGGGAAGGATTGTGTTATTAATTTGTTTTTATAGATATAGATAGATACATATTTTATATATATTAATTCATAAAAAATTGACCTAAAGTATTCCTTCCTGCCTTTAAAAATGAGACCTTTTAATGTTTCCAGATCACGATACAGAAGAGATCATACCAAACAGATAAATAGATTTGAAAGATGACAATCTTGTATATGCACGAATGAATATTATAGGCAGCATTTTGCCCAAACACATGGTAATCAAGGTGAGAGATGATCTTTAATTTGTATATTTTGGAAGAATAGTCTGTTAAGCCACACATCTATTATAATGTGAACCAAAATAGAAGCAGACCCTAGATTTGGCAAGAATCTCTTTATTCCTGTGGCTGGAGCAAGAATTACAAACATTACTCTTCTAATTTCTTACCTGGGCTCGTCAAATAGATGCTATCAACTGTACAAATAATACACAAATAATGCAAATCAGCTGTGTCAGTCCAAACAATCTCCCCAAACAGTTTAAATTTAGATATCTGATACCATACTGACACCAAATTCCGTGCAAGAATGATACTTAGTTTATCTGTGGGGGTTCTAATGGCAGAGGACCGAAACATAGCTTGACACTATGACTTCTTATACCACTGCAGATAGCTGCTAATTGATCCTAAACCTACAGATAATTCAGACTCTATGCAAACAAGCAAAATATGATTTCTGCAGGAAGTGCAGTGATATATTCTGCACCGAGACTGATACAGAACGGATTTCAAAAGTGAGCATGAAAATTTCCAGTTCAGGTTATGGCTTTGATAATAAGATATGTTTTAAGGTTCTCTCATTTGAAATATCCATCTGGCCTATTCTCAGCTGATGAAAGGCTTCTAGCAGACATTAGATTGACAATGGTGAGATCCCAAAACTGAAGAGACTGTCCTGGACCAAGTTGCTTCTGACACTGGATGCAGAGAAAGGAGGAGGACAGGACAGATCTGGGCCAAAGAACCAGTAGAAGAACCCTATTCTTGGCACTCTTCTCCCTGCTCTGGCAACATGGCAAAAAAAAAAAAAAAAATCTTTCAAGGATATGGTAAGGACAAAGCAAGTAAAAGAATAAAGGCAGCATTTTTTTGCTGTTGCTCATCTCATATACCAAGTTCAGTATTTGAGCCACCAGCATATTGCAAAATAACAACAAATATCCATCACAGCTATTGTCCCCATATTTTGATAACTCAGAAGAAATAAATGCATTCAGCTAAAATGAATCACCTGGAAGTAATCGGTGTTTGGAGGTGATGAAAAATTTATAAATGGGTCTTGAGTCTAGACAAATTGTCAATGTTCTGAAATTGCTACATGCTGAAAACTTGTATACTGTGTCTTTGTTTCAGTAGATTGATAAATAGAGTATATATAAAATAAGCAGAGATTATAACACATTAGTGTATTTATTCCTCTATATATGCCTAATATGAGTATTATTTCAGATGGTAAGTCTTTGATGTAGGGACAATGTTTGTATTTTGACAGTGAGGATCCCCCAGCATATTCTAAACAACTTTCTGGAAACAAATTTCAAAAAAATATATCATAGAGCTTAATGCTGTGTTTTTGTCCTACTAGCCAGGGAGCAAGCAGAGCAGGGATGCTCCCGGAGGGAGATGAACCAACTGCCACGGGTGATCCAAGAGCAGGCTGTGAGCTCCCTGAGCGACACAGCCCTGGGAATGCCAGGCCAGGTGGTCGTAGTAGGGGTGGTGACAGCAGCAGGTCCCATCCAGGGCCAGCAGGAACTTATAACTGCGGGAAGCCCCAGGAGCAGAAGCAAAGTGCTCCCCACCTGGGAGAAACCCACCTGGCTTCCATGGCCAACATGGGATGTGGCTGTGGGGAGCCATAGGCAGCCCTTTACCAGCCAGAGAGACCAGTTTGAAATTGCGGTTGGTGTGAGGGAGCCAGAGAGTGGCTTTGGGTGCCATTGGGAGAGGCTGGGAACAATGCCCCATGGCAGGGCCGGGAGGAGAGGATCCCAGCAAGGCCTCTCCAGCAGCTCCAGCCTCTGGGTGTGCTCAAAGCCCTTGCGGGGCCCTGGGTTTTCATATTGTATAAGTATTTAGAGCAGCACATCTTGCGTTTTATGTCTGCAATCCGTGCGGCTCTCCCGTCACTGATTGTAAGTGCCCCTGTAAATTTATTCGGGACTTCTAGTTTGCTGGAGTCTATTGAAATATGATTATATGAATTGAAATTAGGCTTAATGCCCATCAAGTAACTGAATTTATTATTTTATGCTGCAGCTGGCACATATTTCTAAATGACAGGTACAGATGTAACTTTCCTTTGTATATTGAACACTATGAAAACTCTTGAAATGCAGGATTCATTCTTTGGCTGAACATCAGGTATAGAAATCTTCTCAGATTGAATTAAGACACACATAGGAGAAAAATGGCTAATGAAGAAAGCAATATTAATTAAATGTTTGTCTGTTTGTTTGTTTTTTGAGATATGTTATCAGCTGCTTGGTGGCTAATATTTATAAATCTAGGGAACAGGCATTTTGTGTTAACACAGCTATGAGGATAACAGCATCTCTCCTGTGTCTTGTACAAGTGACACATTTACCCAGTGAATATAGATGCAGGGTAGCACATCTGTTGTGAGTCTGAGAAATTATTTCTGTAGCAGCTGGATGAAAATTCTCTTTTTCTTTTCTTTCTTTTTTTTAAATAAGACTTTTTTTTAGGAGTTTTGTAATTTCACCCTCCCTGCTGCTTACCAACAGCTGGGATGTGCAACTTTGGTCAACGTTAAATTAGGTCCCAGCCAAAAGCCATTTCATTTTACTTTTCAACTTTCAGTGAAATCAGAAATAGCCTGTGGCTCAATTTCTAGTGTTGAAAAGCTCAGATATGTGTTTCTAAAAAATTACTATCCAGAGAAAGATCTGAGAAATATAAATAATCGTACCTTAGTCTTGCTGCCCTGCAATATAAAGAGGCTGTCCTACATACATCCCTGTGGAAGGGAATTCTGTCTACGCTTGGTCTTTGAAATAAACAAAAACAAAAAAGAGGATCCTTGACAAAACTGCAGCTTCTTTATTTCACCATATGTTGTGATGTCAGGATCACCAATAGGCTTACGTGTAGCATCTGTGCTAAAGCCTGTGGGTTAGCTGGAGAACATAGATAAATAACTGAGCATTTGTGGCACTAAAAAATACATAGTAATGGAGACGGCAAGAAGAATTGCTAAAAGTGTATCCAGAATATGCAGTGGTTTGGGTCAGTATTTCCTCCTGTTAGGCACTGGTATGAGTCATTTCAGCCAATTAAATCAATGTTCCTCCCTTGAACACATACAGAGGCAGACATGCACATTGTTGACCAGTATCTTGCTCCTACTGCCGTCAGCATCCCACTCAGTCTCCAGCTCAGGGCTGTGCTTCTAGTACCACCTTCTCAGGTAAGTGATTAAAGTTAAGCAAGATGAATGGCAATCTTTTTCCACTCAAGTACTATGGGTATACATCTATACACATCTATATGTTTTAAGGATTTTTTTCTTCAAATTGATTTTATTCTGTTTTTTGTTTGTTTGTTTTTAAATTCACTAAGTGTGTTTCTGGAGCATATCTTTTAGTTTACTTTCATTCAGAAGAATCCAGTTTGTGCACTGCAAGCCTTCTCCATCAGCTTAACCTGTCCATTAGTGCAGGTATGCAGGGACATTTGTGAGACTCATTTCAAAAGTGCAGTCATCACTAGGACACTAATGCAGATACACTCATAATGTGGCTGTTTAATGCCCATTCCCTAATACATCCACAGTTCTTCAAGCAGTAGAAGCCAATGCTTCCAAATGATTCTTTAACTTCAACCTCTCTTTGGAATTCTCATCTCCTGTTTTCTCCAGAGCTGTTCTGAATATGACCATTTTGGATTTTTTATGTACAACTTCCCAACACTCATTTACAATTTTGTAATTTTTTTTCTAAAAAAACCCCTTTTTCTCCCCATTTTTTCTCAAAAGCTATGTTTGACTGCAGTATTATTCAGCTGCATGACACTTTGACAGAAAAAAAAAAGCTGTGTCCATGGTTCCTTTATTAAATCATGAGTTATGAGAGGGAGAGGCTGGAGGTTTAGAGGAAGGAGGTAGCACTTAACAGAAGAAGGTACCTATTTATAAATAAGACTTTTTTTTTTTCCTAAGGAGAGGCAAATGGAATTAAACTTGTTTTTGTTAAGTCTGGGAACACAGCATGGTGTTAATTTTAAATCTGGAATGGGAGTTGAACCATATTTCATAAAGCTCTGCCAAATAGATTCTGTGAAAAATATGGGCTCTTTGATAGCAATGTGGCCTCTAATAACAAGCTGAACACCAGCATTATTTCACTTACTCCCTCCCCTTTCAGCAGCCTTGCTAGATTTACTACTCTGTACAGAAGTCATTTTCTTAAAGTTGCACATTAAAAAAAAAATCTTTCATGAAGACTGGCACAATCATTTTTTTTCTTTAATTGCTCTGAAATAAATGACTGATTTTTATAATCAGTATTCACAAAGAACTTTAGATTATGCTCCAAGCAAGATTCGTTCATAGAATCATAGAGTCATAGAATCCTTCAAGTTGAAAGGGACATTTACCGATTATCTAGTCCAAGCCCTCTGCTCACACACGGTCACCTAGAGCACGTGGCAAAGGGTGGCATCCAAGTGGGTTTTTTAAGATCTCCAGAGAAGGAGACACCACAACCTCTATCAGCAACCTGTTCCAGTGCTCCGTCACCTTTACTGCTAAGAAATTTTTCCTTAAGTTCCTGCAGAACTCTTGATGCTTCAGTTTGTGGGCGTTTCCTCTAGTCCTATCGCTGGCCACCACTGAAAAGAGGTCAGTCCCAACCTCCACACTTCCTCCCTTAAGGTACTTATAGACACTGGTCAGGTCCCCTCTCAGCCTTCTCTTCTCCAGGCTGAACAGGCCCAGCTTTCTCAGCCTTTGCTCGTAGGGCAGATGTTCCACGCCCCGGATCATCCTCATAGCCCTGTGCTGGACCCTCTCTAGCAGCTCCACGTCCCTCTTGTATTGAAGGGACCAGAACTGCACACAGTACTCCAGGTATGGCCTCACCAGGGCTGAGTAGAGGGGCAGAATCACCTCCCTCGACCTGCTGGAGACGCTCTGCTTAATGCACCCCAGGATCCCATTGGCCTTCTTGGCCACGAGGGCACTGCTACTTCGTGGCTGACTTGTTGTCCTTCTCTGCAGAGCTGCTCTCCAGATGTTCAGTCCCCAGCCGGTACAGGTGACTCAGGTTATTCCTCCCCAGGTGCAGGACTCTGCACTTGTCCTTGTTGAACTTCATGAGGTTTCTCACTGCCGAGTTGTCCAATCTGTCCAGGTCCCTCTGGATGGCAGTGCAGCCCTCAGGGCTATCAGCTGCTCCTCCCAGTTTCATATCACCAGCAAACTTGCTGAGCGGGTCACTTTGTTCCTTCATCCAGGAATAAATTGAACAGGACCAGACCAAGGACTGAGCCCTGGGAACACCACCAATCACAGGCCTCCAACTAGTCTCTGCACTACTGATCACCACCCTTTGAGCTCTGCCATCCAACCAGTTCTCAATCCACCTCATTATCCATTCTTCTAACCCATACTTCAGGATCTTTCCCAGGAGGATGCTGTGAGGGACGGTGTCAAAAGCCTTGCTGAAGTCCAGATAGATGACACCCACCCACCACTCTCCCCTCATTTATCCAGCTAGCCATTCCAGCATAGAAGGCTATCAGGTTAGTTAAGCACGACTTCCCCTTCGTGAATCCATGCTGACTATTCCTGAGCACCTTCTTGTCCTCCACATGCTTAGAGACAACAGCCAGGATGAGCTGTTCTATCACTTTTCCAGGAATGGAGGTGAGGCCGACTGGCCTGCAGTTGTCTGGGTCCTCCTTCTGGCCTTTTTTGAAAACCAGGGTGACACTGGCTTTCTTCCAGTCCTCCCTGTTCTCCAGGACCTTTCAAAGATGATGGAGAGTGGATTAGCAATAGCATTCACCAGCTCAAGCAGCACTCTGGGGTGCATCCCATCAGGGCCTAAGTTTCCCTAAGCGCTCTCTCACCCAACTTTCCTCTACCCAGGGCAAGTCTTCCTCTCTCCAGGCTTCTCTTGTCTCTGGGGACTGGGATTCCATAGGGACACCCTTGGTAAACACTGAAGCAAAGAAATTCAATAACTCTGCTTTTTCTGTGTCTTTCATAACCAGGGCACACACCCTGTTCAACAGCAGACCAACGTTTTCCTTAATCTTTCTTTTGCCATGGATAAATTTGAAAAAGCTCTTGTTATATTTAACATCCCTTGCCAGATTTAATTCAAAATGTGCCTTAGCTTTCCTTGTTGCATCACTGCACTCCCTGACAACATTCCTCAAATCCTGCTAATGAGCCTCTCCCTTTTTCCATATTTTGTATATTGTCTTCTTCTGTTCAAGTTTTGCCAGGAGTTCCTCGCTCATCCATGCAGGCTTCCTGCCCCGCCCCTACCTGCCTTCTTATTTTGGGGGATGCATTGATCCTGAGCGTGGAGGAAGTGCTGCTTGAAAACTAACCAGTTCTCTTGAGCTCTGCTTCCTTCTAGAGCCCTAGCCCGTGAGATTCAGCCAAGTAGGTCCCTGAAGAGGCCAAAGTTGTCTCTCCTGAAGTCCATGGTTACAAGGCTACTTACAGCCCTGCCTCCTCCTCGTTGGACCCTGACCTCCACCAACTCATGACCACTGCAGCCAAGCCTACCCTCTACCTTCTCCAACAAGTCCCTCTCTATTTGAAAAAAGGCCATCTTCTTTCCAAAAAGAAAGAAATGGCAAAATAGATAAGGCATTTTTCTATACATCCAAAATTGATTATTTGAACCTCACTCTGCCATAAATCATCCTTAAACAATCTAGATACAAATATGTCTCTAGGCATTTGCACTGGGCTTTAAACAAGCCAAGCGCTGTCCCAGTACCATATACTGTTGTGTGTCTACACTGAAGTGTGCCCAAACTTATAGGCTACAGAAGCTGTTGTGTTCTAGCTACATTTGTCCAGTAGTTGAGAAACCTGGACCTAGTCTCTGTCAGTAATAATTTCAGCTTTAATAGTTTAAGTTTAACTTTGGATACAGTGCTTTTACCTTCTGCAAAAGCTGTTCATTTATAGTTCAACTCCAGTCTCTCTTCTGAAAAGGAATCACTCATGACTTTTCTTAACAGCACTTACTACAATGGACAATTTAATGAACTTCAGATTGAAGGCCTTTCTTATTTATACTGCTATAATTATTATTTAAAAAGGAAAATAGAGTTTCTCTAGATTTATACTGAAGAAGATTCTGTTACAGTAACTGCTCTTCCATTAGTGCTCTGAGAGCTTACTAGATGAGTTACGTTTGTGTTTCTGCTCATTGATTAAGTGGTTGTAAATTGTAAAACAGAAAAATAGTGATTTATAAACTTACACAATAAACTTTCTGTTCGTTATTATTCTTGCTGAAATTCATTAAATTTCTTTTTTTTAAACCATGAACATTCTATGCCTTTCCAGATGCCTATGAGATGTCCAAAGACTATGTGATTGCTAAATCTTTTAAAATACTTCATCCACGAAGAAACATTTTCCTATATAATTCAACATACCTAGAGTTGTTGAAAATACTTTTTGTAGATATAAAGTAGTATTATAGATTGAAACTCTGCAATTGATTAATTCTTATATCACATCATGACAACAAAAGCAACAACAAAACTGTTAAAATGCTCCAAGTTGGATGTATATTTATTCCTAGAGCTGAAAAACAGACAAGATTCTCACTGGTTAGCCATGAACTTGGAGGCTTCCCAGAAGGACTCAGTGGAAGATGAAAGAGGAAACCAATTCCTGGTTGTGAGAGATACAGAAGTGTAATCTAATTCCCCTACCTTCCTTCTTCATTTTTCCCAATATGTAAGTGCCTGCAAATCTCATATATGTTACTTGGACTGAAAACATATTTTCTGTTTTATACTCAGCACTTATCCTTTACCCCATGATGTTCTTATACCATAATCACACCTTCTTTTAAGCTTTTCCTCACCATGATCGCAGCAGGGTAATTGCAACATGTTCACAGCAAGTTTGCCCAGAAAATCACTTCGCTTTTAGCAGAGAGCAAATTGCAGAAGGGCATTAATTAATAAAACTCTTATCTCCATCCAGCGTACAGCTTTTACGAGTATACACCTTCATGACAATAGCACTAAGTCTGGCAAGGTGCTCACTGAGAGTTTTCTGCCAGGTTTTCAATAGAACTTTCAGTTCAATTTAGTCTCTTCAATGCAACAAGTATGAGTAAGAATACTGTGAGATGAATGGAGATACAGTCGTTTCAGTCCCCATGAGGTGGCCTAACAATGCCCCTAGAGTTTGTAAGGATATAAAAGAAGAGCCACTCGAATCCTTTTTGAAAGATTTCTGTTCTCTCAAGTGATAGAACTGTCACACCCATCAGCCATTTCCAGGATTCCTGTTTCGCTCCTTAACTACTGGTTTCTTCAAGTTTTATAGAGCGCAGTCAGCAAAGAAATAGAGAAAAAAGGAAACTGGAGACTTCTGCACTGGACTTTGGGACCCATTCTGCCACTCTCCACCTTGTTCTAGCAAATCTCAGACCTGATGAGCCTCACAATGCACTGTGAGACTTTGTTCGGGTTCCCAGGAAAGGAAAGAGATATTTTTGAAAAGATTGTTTCTGGATGGAAAAGTGGAGCTATGGAAACAGAGAGGACGATTTCACCTGTGCTTTGATGATAGATAATAGCACTTTTGCTGGAAAACAGACTCTAGAGTAGATGAAGGTAATTAGGTAACTACAGGTAATTAACAGGACCAAGTTTATCAGTGTTATGGAAGGCTACAACATCCTATTAATGCAATTTAGTACAACAGACAGTCTTGTCCGTGTGCTTCTCACATAGGCCCTGAGTACACTCTATTGACCAAGACTAAAAGAATTAATTTCCTTTCATAGTAGAACTGCTGTCAGTTTTCACATGACTAAGACAGTCAGTCATATGGGTAACGTCAAAACAAGACAAAACTTAGATCTTAACCTTTCTAGTCCTACTTTTTCTATATAAAGGATTTTTTTTCTCAAACTAAGACATTAGTTACAGCAATACTTTCCTTTTCAAAAGGGAAAAAAAAACATTAGCAGTGTAGTAAATGTCGAATAATCCAATGACTGCTTTTAATTGTATTTCATGGACATAAGAAGTTAATAAAGATAATCTTTAAAGTGGAAATTTATGTTTTCAGTCTCTAATCGTACAATGGGGATCTGCCCACACTGAGTTCACTGCAAGACTATGGCTATAGAGAAAATGAGTCAGTTTGGGCTAGGCAGGAATTGATCCCATCAGCACAAATTAACTACAAGTTGTATGCCTCAGTCTTCTAAAGTCTTTTGAAAATCTTAGCCACTATTTTTTTCTGCCAAATGAGTTGATGACAAGCAGCAATCAGAAGTACCCTGGTCTAGTGTTATTAAAATCATTACTAGAGAAATTTAGAAAAAAGGCATCAGCATTCTTTTACTGTATTAAAATATTCTTTTATGAGTAGAGTCATAACAAACTGAGACATATTTACTACTTAGAATATTTTTAAACATTATAAATGGAATAATTGCTCAGAATATTGCTACCACAAACAAGACAATTGACATTTTCAATGTTAATATGAATAAACTCCAGCATAAGTATTGTAACAATGCAAATGACTGTAGTACCTCTTCCATTAATACTGCTCAACCAGGAAATTACTTTAAATTATGGTAGCTGGCAGTTAAATACCCCTTATTTATGACTTCCTGGGATATGCTGCTCAGAGTGCAAAGGCACAGTTTACTACTGCCAGAGTGAAGCTTCCGTATTCTTAGGGTTTGTTTGTTTGTTTTTAAACAGATGAGACACTGCAGCCCTCCAACTGAATTATACCACAAGAGCTGTCAGTAGGCCATATGAATTCTGTTTTCCCAACCTACATGAGAATCTCTCTGGTTTAGATTTATTATTGTCTTCCCTCACAGGCTCCAATGAACAGTAGTCTCTTACTGTTATTAAGGACTAGTAGTTAGGGGATGACTAAAATAGCTCCTTCCAGAGTACTAGAACTATACAGTTCTGTAACTGTAATTTCCAAACATACAGAGAAGGCAGATGTGCTGCTTGGTAGCTTTATGCTTTTTCTTTACCCATTCAAGGCAAGGTAAACTGAAAAAGTGGTATTGCATTTGAATGATAAATTGCTTTTGAATAGCAAGAACAAATAAAATTACAAATGAATAGACAGCTCTCATGTAATGAAACTCACTCCTAGGCAGAGACACGTAAAACCTAGATTAAAGAGCATGTGAGATTATTGTCTTATCGGTTCAAGTAATAAAATTAGCTATACAGAATTATTTAAAATGTGCATGTATCTTTTTTCCACATTGTAATGCTATATTTTTCCATATACCCTTTTTTCAGTTCATTTTTTCCAGTCTTACTGAGAGTAGTCTATTATTTTATCGGTGATCCTATTAAAAACTGTGCAATCAGGCTACTCAGTATCAGTAATAGGGTTAGAGAAGGTATGTTAACCTGAGTTTTCTTCTTTCTCTTTCTTGTACAAATCAATACAAGTTATTTAAAGTGAAAAAGAAACCCTTCTCAATAATGCAAAATAAATTATATTATTTCTACATTTTACAGTCTTAAATGATTTGCAGTTAGGCTCCATGCCAGACTTCTACTTAACTCAATCCTTACTTGCATAATATGGTTAGGTAAGGAATGAGTATATTGAATCCTCAGTGAAGCACAATTGAGCACCCTCCCCCATACCTACACATACATCCACAGGAGTTTTCTAAACATAATATGCAGGGGTTAGTGTAGACCAAGTGAACAGGGAGTACAGGGTGCACAGAAGAATTCTACTTTGTACATTTTCCTCAAGTTTTGCTGACATTTATGGAAGACCAAGCCTCAGCATCCAGTAAATCCAAAAACAATACAGAATTTATGCTTGCTTGGAATAAGAGAAAATTACTGAGTCTAACATAGCTGAATTTGAGACTATGCGTATGGCAAATGTGTTTTCATGGAATGGTCAGTGGTAATTCACAATGGTCCCAGCCAGAAGGATGGGACCTTCTATTCAACAAGTCCAACATGCAGAATGACTAAACTCAGCAACATGCCTAAAAACTTTAAGTACTGCTTCATTCTCATAAAAATGCTTTAGTGTGGACACGAAAGGAACCTGGACCAATACAGAATCAAGGACAAAGCTCTAACTTGGAGGTACAGTCAAAATGTGTGGATTCTACTCAAAAACTATAGAGTTTTGTCCCAGAGCCTGCCTGAATAACCAGAAGTCTCATCAGTGAAGCATTCACGCTGGCTAGTGCGGCATGACACCCCTTCTGGATGATGAATTGTGCTTTTAGTAGAAAGGCTGTGGTAAGATGGCAATGGGTATAAGTACAATTGAGCAGCAGTACCATGCATTTGGGAAAGCACATGAAACAAGCTTGTAGACCTGCCCTGTATTGCCCTTAGAGCTAGTCAAGGTTTGCCATGATTTTAAACGACCATCATGTGCCTATTCTCAGTGTTGGCTGTCACTCTGATCTTGATTACATCCTTTATCACACTGAGAATGAAATCAGCATATTCATCAATAGCTGCCATTTCTAGCAAGAATAAATTGATATAAATGTGGCCAGTCATGCCTTTTGCATCCCCATCTTAATAGGCACCCTCCTTTGCTGCATGTGATTCATCATGGGATGAGGAAAGCTTGCCCCCAGAGCAAAATGTCTTGTCCCATTTGTGTACAACAGTTGTACAGCCACTGTCAGGCATCAACTCAGAGACCTGCTGCCAGGTATCAGAGAGATAAAAATGGAGGCCTGGAAATGGAAACCGTTCTTTTGGTATCAAGATGTAAATGGTGGCCTCCAAATGATTAGATGCTGTTTATGCAAACCGCTGACTGCAGAAACAGAAAATCTCGACCTTCTAGAGAAGTCCCATGCAAACCTCTCCACCAAGTAACAAGGTTGTTTTTCCACAGAGAATAAGCCAGCCTTGTGGCTTTCTCCCAACTTGCCTAAAGAAACCTAAACAACAAGGCAACCTACCCAGGACTCACATAAGCAACAAACAGCTATCACCTACCCATACTATTTCAGTACCGCTGATCTGAAATGTAATTATATATTTAGGCCTGAACTAGCTCAACTCTCTAATGAAAGGTGATCCAGATAGAGATTGATTTGGTATTAATGATCACAGACCAAAGACTCAAGGACACTTGGCTGCCAAGCAACATATTTACTGCCAATAGACATCATCATCATCTGGCTTCAGCTCTGCCAGTAAGTTATTACTTCCACCTGTTCTTCATTGCCTTGACCTTATGCCTGGTCTGACAACATAGCTGTGTGTGAGAGTGCTCCTAATCTATTTCGGTCAAAATGAGGCAATTTAATCTTAAATTTTTTAAATACTACTATTGAGTCTCTCCTAACCCAGGTCACTTTAACTGTAATAGTTTTGGCATGTTCTAAAATGAAAAAAATAAAACTGAGTTACGATTGATTTACGGTGCCACTTACCATCCTACCACCCATGTCAGTCTATTGGTAATGAGTGACAGGAAGACAAGACAAAGTTTGCTAGAAACCTTGGGATATGAAACTTCCACCAAATGTATCACAAGGGTGAGGGTATACATCAGGACTGGTAGGATTCCTGTCAGCAGCTTCCTCCAATTGTGAATCTAATCTCTAGAACGGAGCAGCTCCTTAAAATAAGTAAGCAAATAAATAAATAAAATATGTTTGAGAAATCTCAGCCTGTACCTTCATTCTTCTGCTTTTATCTGTCTAATGACTTTACTCCTCAGAACACAGTTAAGCAGTAGTATAGCATTCTTCACCCTTTCTCAGAAAATGTTGATTCCTTCTACATCTATGATTTCTAATATACAGGTCATCAGGATTTTCATAGCATAGCATTTTTTTTACCAAATCGTGTTCATCACAGGAAAAAAAGAGGCAAATCATTTTTCAGCTTATTTTTTAAAAAAGTAATTCAGATAATGGAAAGAAATATCAAATTGTCTTTTGAGCAAAGAATGGGTTGGGGACAATGCCTTCTCCTGATTCTCCATTATATAACCATTCTTAAGTGCACAAATAAATTAAGAGTAAAATGAAATAAATCAAATAAATTATCTTGCGTGGATTCAGGCTCTACATTATCTTGACCGTAATAATATACATTATCAATAATGGCTTTCACTTTACATGCAGAAAGTCAGATTTGTTATTGGTATAGTCATCTTCGTTCCGTGAACTTTACTATCTGCTTTGCTCACATGAAAGCATTAGTTTGCTGTCATACTTCAAGAAACCATGTAGTAAGGTCAACTATGCATCATGTTAAGTCATCTAAGGCTGTTCTAGCATGTTTGGTTTATGACAAATGCATAAGATCACTGCAATTATCTACAATGATAGTTAGGCTTGATGCTATATACAATTCAAATTTCAATTATGCTAGAAAATGCTAGTGCCAGATGACTAGTAAAACATTTTATTACCATGATTTCAATATCCATTTAACTGAGACGCAACAAAAGACAATTTCAAGTTCTGAAATAAATACCTATACTCTAGAGAAATGTATAAATGAAAAAATACATATTACTGTGTATCTCTCCAATTAAAATAGCTTGCCTGCTTTTCATTCTTGATGTGTTAAGATTTGCAGGATTTGGAGGAGTGATGGAGGCGAGGTTTCATGTAAGATTTCAAAATTGAGAAAATAGTTTTGCTGCTGAACATTTAAACCCCTACAGAGAGAGATCTGTGAGATACTGCAGTATATCAAAGAGATGTGTATTAAGAATATGTTGTTTCTTGTGTTACAGGACCTGACGGGAAAAAAAAAATGCTCTGTTCAGCAGCCATCACCATAAAACGATATAAATGCGACTACATTATCAAGGGACCTCAATTTGCCAACTGAAGAGGGCAACTACATTTTCTGCTTACAGTACATAAAAAAACCTAAGCACTTGCTTGAGTCTCCTCAGTTTTTGAGCTGTAATGGTTATTCCTTACACTGACAATGAAGGATGTTTTTATTCTGTGGTTTTGCTGAGCTTTGTCATATCCTCTTTGACAGCAGTGAAAAGGAAAAAGAACATTTACAGCAGCAGTAGATCAGTGAAAAGCCTCTCTAGAAGCCATCAAGTAACCTGCTGGCGATTTACATAATCAGAATAGGTCCAGTGAAATACAGCTAGTTGATATCTCTGCTTTGCAAGTCAAAGCACACAGTAGCTTCAGCTCTTGCTACTACTTCTAAATAAAATAGGCTGAACGAGCACTTCACCAAGTTTGGTCTGATTCATCAGATTAATTCTACCTTTTAATTAATTGTACTCTCCCTTCTATAATCCATTCTCTAAGACAGTTCCTGTTTCTGTCTCTGTGTCTCAAAATCACACACATTGTGGCATATTGTGGCTGCCACTGGATTGCCAATTACCATCAACAACACAGGCAAAGGTCAGAAACCATTTAGTTAAAAGAATAATTTAAAATTCTTAAAACATGTTGCACAGGGGCTTCCCCTGTTCCCCTTTTCTGATCTTGAACATTGAGGAAGATTAAGTGTAAATGTAATTTACATTCAATGTAAATGGATTGCCTAGCTGTTTATGTTTTATGGCAGCTGCTGCAATCCACCACCAGCAATGACGTTCTAACGCTGCTGGTGCCGTCTGCATCTCACAGGCAGGGAACGCACAGAACTCCTTTCCTGTGCAACTGCAGTGGAAAGAGAAACTCAAACATGCTCGGTTCTCACATCTATGTTATCAGCAAGATCTTGTCAAAGCAGCAAAAGTTCAGAAAAGAGTAGCAATATTAAGAGCTAATTTACTAAGAAAGATTTAAAAGGTGTACTCTGGTTAACAGTGTAATAGAGATAAAGCAGCAGTCTGAGTGTACTGGGTGGATACCCATTATATCTTTTAGGGTGTGCAGGATAAAAATAACAGAGGGAATACATAGAATTAGTATCAGGAAAGGAAACAGTGGAAGATCAGCCCATTGCTGTGCAGACCTTTTAGGAACTGAATCATTGACACATTTACGCCACTCCCAGTAATGGAGCATTCTGCAGGCACGCTGCTACACACCACGGTGGGTCCAAAGGGAGGGAACAATAATATCTACTCTTATTTTTATGTCTGAAAACTTTTCAGTTCTACTACCAGAAGAACTCTTTGTAATGAAAGGTATTATTTATAAAACATAAATTCCGAATAAAAAGTCTAGGTTTCTAATGAAAGAGAAGAGGCAACTATATTCTTGCATAGAAATAATTAATCAAGCCTTCTGAAGTGAGAAGTTTCAGAAACATATAAAAAGGCATTTTTGCAGTAAGTGTAAATTTTCTCAGAAGAAATAGGAATTATTAGACATTTATGAATGTTTACACCTTTGTCATTATTTTGTTTTGTTTTCATAATGATGCCTTATTTTAGGATAGGAAGCTGTTTTTGTTTCTGTACCGCACATTATTTGTGGCTCAACAGCTGAGTTCTCTCTGCTAAACTAGATGAAAAAGTGTTTTTACAACTGTTTTAACTTTTCATTCTCATTCTCTTTCACTTAGAGCTTTTGCTTTTAACCCAGTTCACCAAACATTTCCTTGTAGCTTGTATAAGGTTTGTTAAGATTAAAACAGTAATTTTCCTAGCAAACACGTTTTCTCACCCTAATGTGTACGCTTCTCACTACGTAGTGAATTAGAAAACCAAAATATGATGGGACAGAGATTTTTAAGTGCAGATCTGGATTTCATGTGCTCTCAGTACTTGTGGATCTCATACACCTAAGCTACCTAGAATGATAAATAGGGATCCTGTGTGGATAATAGAGTTAAAAGACAGCTGCAGTCACCTGTGTCAGGTCATAGCAAATCCCACTTGCGTGCAAAGTCTGTGTTTCGTACAGAAGCTGTGCAGCTCCTGAGAAGTGGTTACTATTATAGCTCCAATACTATTATTCTACAATACATGAATGCAGGACCTTTAACATCCCACAGTTTTCTGAGGTATTTGGACAAATACACCATTCAATGCACAAAGATAAGAGTTCACTGGATTAGGAAAGCTAACCAAAATACTCTTGTAACTGTGTTTAAAATGGAATACAATATAAACAGGCAGTTGTACAGTAGTAGCATTATTTATTTATGCCTAGATTCTGACTAAAAGCCAGACTGCATTTTGCAAATACTAAGTACATGCATCTTTACTAGTGATACCAAAAATAGCAAGTAGAAGAGAAGAAGAGGTGCAGACAGGAGAAGCTTGCCTTTATCTGCAGAGTAAAACCAAGATGATGGTATTTCAGGTCAGCACGCTGATTACTAGGTCACCATCTAAAGAATAATTTACTACTACTATATACCTATCTTTTCTTAATATGCCATCTTTAAATGGCATATTTAATAAAAAAAGAACTGTGTAAAGATTTGTTTGCAATTGTGTGCACAAGTACAAAAGCATTGTATTTATTGAAACACTGTGCTCACAAATTAGATTTACATATCGAGACTAAGATATTTCATTCTAAAAATAAGCATATATACTCACTTATTAAAATCCTAGATTGGAAGTTGTTATCAGAGTGTATACCATCATGAGGCACCATACACAGCTCCTCCCAGACCTGAATGGGTATTCTGTGAGCTGAGCACAATGTGAATTTAATGCACACACACTGATACAACTTTGTATTATTTTACCATATAAGCCATAAAAACACATTCTTGCTTTCTTTCCTTGAGGAATACAACAAAAATGCTGCATATGGCAGCCCAGCTCATTTCTATCATAAACAAGCTGAATCAGTCAAAAACTGAAAGACAGTATTTCATGTGTTTCAATTGGCACAATTCAACTGGAGTAAATACAATGTACAAGTCTGGACTAACAACTCTGGTCTCAGCACAGCAGAAGATATGTGCACTCTTCCAGACCATTTAAGCACCATCAGGCTGAATTTTCTCATCCCAGAGCATGTCAATATCCTGAGGGAAACATCTCTTACAGTCCAGTTCCACAATCTGTTTAAGATGGCAAAATCCAGGGCAGTGACTGGAAAGGGCAGTCCCACCCTTCTCCAACAGCCTACGCAGGTCTGTGACACCATGTATCATCTCTCGAGCTGCTGTAAGCGTTTGTACAGCAGCAGCCAAAATTTGTGTCAGCTCAAAAAAACTCAGCACAAGAAAAATAGTAATTTAAAAATTGTTCATTGCACAGCTGCATGGATGTTTGTACTGGCATGAGGGAAGGTCCTCCTCATGGCAGCAGGATCATGAAGCTGCATAGAATGGAACGGTACCGTCCCTTTTGGCGGTTGCACTGTACCTACTGAAACAGATCATACATAGCTTAAACATGTCTTCAGTCTTGCCTCTAAATACAGAGAATTATCTCCAAAAAATTATTATTTGGTTTTCAAATATATTACAGAATATGTTTACTGATCTATTATCCCAAGATTTTTGTTCCTCAGAGAACTCTTTCAATGCACGTTCATGATTCTTTCTAAAGCTTGTTAAGAATTATTTAGCTAAAAATAAAAATTACCCCAAATTTATTTAGATGATAAGGTACTGTCTCCTGATCCCATGGGAAAAGAAGACCCCTTAATTGTATTGCTTTTCAGATTTTGTGATTGCACTTTTTTAGGAAATACTTATAGAAAAAAACCTCATGCTATCTGTTGATCACAGTCCTCTCCATTAACGAGGCAGCTCATCAGCATCTGCAGGATTTCATAAATAGGGTACTTACCCCAAGGTAGACAAAATTTTCACATTTTTTCTGGGTATCTTGCAAAGGCATCTTTGTAACAGTGCACGAAGAGCTCTACCAGTGATAGTTGTAAGATTATTTCATTTTTGGAAATGGAGCAGTTTCTTATACTGATCAAGAGTATACCTTACTTGGGCTTCTGGCCAAAGCGCTTATTTGGGCTGGAAATATAGAAATGTGAACAATGTGGGTTTTATGTAGTAAAAATTCCCATAAAGCACATGGGAAATGACTCTAGCCCCTGGCACTGTCCTGTGCACTGTCCACGTCTCCTGGCTGTCTGCTCCAGGCTCTTCAGCCCTCCAGAGCTCCCAGTCCTTCTGACTCTCAGAGCTGCCCGCTCTCCTTTGCAGGTTCTCCCACCTCCCGGCTATTGGCTGTGGCTCTTCAGAAACTTGGATTGGCTGCTCTTCTCTACAGGTTTTAAGCACATTACAGACCTTCTGCATTTCAACAGGAAGCTGCAGAGGAAACCAGAGTTCTTTAAATCTTTGAGTATTGTAACAAGTTTGTAAAGTCCCATGTTATGTAAGATGACTGGAATAAAGCTTGGAATAGAAATCTTTAATCATAGACATTTGTTACCTTTTGTTGCTGTATATTCAAGAGCCAATTATGATTCTATCAAATATGAGGATCTATATTTGCTCAAATTGCTTTATTCAAGGAGTTGTTTGCAAATATAACTATTTAACCATATTCTTCGCATGAATTTGTTAGAAAAGCTGTTTAGTTTTGTTTCCTCCCAGTTTCTAAAACCAGCATTAGCTGTTTTTCGGTTGAATTGAAATGCCAGTACTTCCAAAACTCTAACATAAAGTTTCCATAAACTGTCAGGCAATTTTTGTATTCTAATTTCCACTAATTTTTGCAAACATAATTCAATTACCAAAAGCATTTCAGAAATGACTATGAAAGGGGAAAAAATATGACCAAAAAATCACTAAAAAGTTTTGGCGCTTATGAAAATTTTTTACTTTATTTTCTGAATTCTAATGGTCAATATCACAAGAATTGTTGATATAATGATTGACCGGTCATTTCTGCATAATGCACCACAGCAAAAGAATGTTTCAGCAATAAGACTACAGGATCAAAATTAAAAATACTTCATTTAGTTGTGATGACAATTCTAGTAATTGGGTAATTTCAAAGGCATGCAACTTTAGCTATTGCTCTTGCTCTGTTTGTAATTAGTAACTTCTCAAAGAAGTCATGGATTCTCTCTGCAGATCCTTTCAACTGACCACTGGTGTCAGCACCATTACAAGATGAGAGAGAAGCTAGTCTGTTGAGAGCAGCCTCTTGTCATATTGGTTAACCCAGTCTACTGCTACTATAAACCAGTCAGTAGTGTGCAACAAAAAGTCCTGAATTTTCACAGCTGGCATCTTTTATAGTAAACAAGCTGCAAGTAGGGTAGCTTTCTGGGAAAAAAGAAGTATTTTCTGAAAATCTCAGAGACAAAGAATACCCTAGAATTATACAGGCCTTGTAACAGATCTGCATCCAGTTTGGTAAGTGTCAAGGTACTGATAACATTTAAATAGTCTTTCACACCACAGTTATAAAAGCAGTCCTATCATCTTGCCACTTTCACTTCCTTTAGATAAACTAAAAGAAGCAGAACACTCGTATTTGCATTAAAATAGTGGTCTATGCAGCTTGGACTTTGATTCCCCCTATCATGTAAATATGATATTCCTAAATTCATCAGCCAGGACAAAATTCCTGGTATCTTCAATGATGAATACAAGACTGGTGTTCTAATGGTAAGTGAAGGATGAACAGAGCCCTTATTTTGTGATTTTTGTACTTTGTATTTACTAATTCTCTCTCCAATGACTGTTTATCATTTGTGATAACTGAAATATTCTTCTTATAATTTAATTTTATTTCCAAGGGAGAATATAAACTACCGAGGAAAAACATATTTAGTTTCTTCCATTTTTAGACAAAGACGAGTAGAGAAATAGCCTAAGTTAAGCAATACCAGTCAGAAACAAGTTATTTTATCACTGCTTGGAATATATGGCCACTCAAAAGGGCACAGTCTGGAATGTTTTCTTGCAATTCCAGCTTGTGCTAGCAAGACAATGTTTGGCAGAGCTCAACTGTCTTCATTACAAAATGTCTCTGCACAAATATTGCTTGTTACAAATTAAAAACAGTAACAGAAAAAGTCACAAGCGAGACAAAGAAAATTCTATTTGGTTTTGAACAAAGTATTAGGGAAGAAAAATATTGTACATACACACCACACACACACACATATAGGATGCTCTCACCCACCGAAAATTAATAAAAATTAATCTAAAAAAAAGCTATTTTGTTTAATCCAGAGGAAAATTACAGCAATTACATACAGAAGAGATAAAAATACTGATGCAGCATCTCATAAATAATAAAAACACTCATATTATGAGCTCATATCAATACACATACGAAAAAAGCTATATAAGCAACAGTTGTATATAGAAGCATATTTCAATTTGTACTCAAAATGAGACATAAGTTATTAAGTACCGGTACTTTATAAAAATTACATGATAAACTGTGCTTCAACAAGTTCTTTCTTTGTTCAGTCAAAATGGCTATATAGATAATTAAAATATATATTAAGGGGTTCCTGTGATTGTCTTTTGATCGTAGGCAAGATTTTTTTTTCAAAATATATCAGTAATTACAGGAAGCTTTTAAAAAATAAGGTTCAATTCTGATTTTTGATATAATTTTGTGAGTTTCTTTTCAATATTTCTCACAAGGATTTGGAAAAAAAAAATTAATATAAATGCATCCTAGAAAATCATTATTCAGTTGTATTATTTAACTCAAAGCTCATTTTTTCACTATTTGTTAATTTCTACCTTTAAAAGCATAGAATGATCGATTAAGAAGCAAAAAGAACATGAAGTAGTAAAAGCTTTACTCTTCTGGCCCACAATTCCAATGCTCCAGCCTTCAGACAAAAACCTCATTCTCTTCAGTGCTATCTATCTGATTCCAACCACAAGCCACACTTCACAATTCTTTTGGAAATATGCAGAATCTCTGCATCAATATCCATGAACTTTTTCTGCTGCTGCTGAGGCCTCAGCCAGAGCCCATTGAAATCTATGACAATCTTTTCTTTAATTTCAAAGAACAACATAGCAACATTTCAATTCGTTTTCTCATTCATCTTTCAAGGATGCTAGATACATAGAAACTATAAGAACTCCTCAAGCCATTGGAAGAATTTCCCCACACAAACACTACTCCAGGGACTCTGTTGTTAATTACCCTCCATCTGGAGCCTCTCTCCCCATCAGCACAACCATTCTGCCAGCCTCAAGGATAAACCTACTGGATTCTCACAATAACTTCAGAGCAAGTCCCTTCGTTTATCAGGCTTTCTGTATTAAGAATTTGTTCTCCTGATTCAGGTCTGTCAATATAGCCTGTTTCTCCAACTACAGCAGAGTATGTACTTATAATGGAAGCTGTTAATTTAATAAATGAAAACTTGCTGGCAACTTTCCACCTACAAGTGTTACTCAAGTTCATGCTCACTCACACAAGCACGAGAATGTAGAATTTCTGGAAGAGGAGCAAAACCAAAGAGGGAGATGGGAATCTAAGAACCTTCTAAAGTACACAAGCTATCTTATCCTGGTATATCTACTTCAATGAAAAAATAAAAATAAAAAAATGAGCAGCACATCTGCTAACAAGGATTTCCTAGATGTTTTAAAGTAAGGAAAAACTTCCAACCTTTTTCATGCCAGATGGGATCAAAGTCACTGAAAAAAAGCAGTGCACTATCTTATGGCAAGTGTTGTCATAGCTCTGCAGAAGATGACAGATTTGAACAGAAAATCACAGAGAAATACATTTCTGTGACATCTGTAGACACCAGATATAAGATTATGAATATGACCAGAAAATGTGCTTTACTTTTAAGGGTTTTACCAGCTATGAAATAAGTTGGAGATTTAGTTTGAACAAAGTACTTTATTTGATTGATTAAATTAGCGATAAAATTTCTAAGCAAATAGGGCAGTCACATCTCCTCCGGCATATAGGACCTAAAAGGGCTGCTCAAGCCATTGAGAGAATTTCCATACACAAACATGGATTTGGCTCCTCCGTGTATTTTGTCCTTCCTAAAATCTGCCGTGAGGCAGAGAGGGAACCTGTGTGAGCAGAGGGGCAGGACCACACAGCATCATGCTCCAGCATCTTGGTGTTAAGCAGTGCCTCCGGCATGTAAAAACTCATGTTTTACAGCCTCACATATGAATATTTGCTCAAAGACATCTCAGATATCTCAAATGTTTCTCACACCTAGCAATATTCCCAAACTGGAAGTAACATGACACCTTTCCCACACACACACTTTCTGTGATAAGCTCCTTTGATTTACACTAAAATATACATCCGCTGGTAGGTGGGGTTTATGTCTTCTGAGCTTTGATGTGTAACAATAAACCTCACTTATCTAAAAATTCTACATTAGAATGTCCTCCTCCCAGGAGGGTAAGACTTTGTTAGCTGTAACCCCACACTATAAAATAACAATTAATTTATCTTCAGGGGAAACTATTTTTAGAATTTATTCCAGACATGTTTAGTCTGCTTGAAATATATTTTCAGTTGTTCTGTCTTGAAGAAACATGGTGTAAATATTTATCACAGATTCCTGATTGTAAGGTTTTTGATCTGATTGCAACTGTGGCATTTTAAATCATGTCTTTACATTTTCTCATATTTAGGAAAAAGGAATGATTACTGTTTCTTGACACAATTATCTGTTTCAGACTGAAATAGTTAGATATATGTTTAGAAATCCTAGACCTTTCTAATTAATGTAATTTATTACAATAGTAATGTATGATATTACTCATATAAATCAAAAAGGAAACCAACATTGGCCGTTCCTATTTCTTTGTTAATTCGCTTCATACAGTCATTGCTTCCTTAATGAGGGTCAATATGTATCTTTGCAATGATTGGCAACATACAAATCATGTTAACAAATAAACAACAAGCAAAAATATCTTCCTGCATCAACCCACTCATGTGGAGTAGCATGTGGACCAATCACATTACACTCACCCTTCCAGCAATTTCTAAGGGATGTTTTACTGTTAGAGCCCTTCTCTTGTCTTTGAAAACATGACAAAATGAATAGTGTATAGCTAGCTGCTATATGTGTGCACACATATCTGCACACATGTACAGCCACTGGCCTCTTGGAGTGTGCTGCTGCAAAAATGGAATACAATATTCCTTGTCTTAGTGCAGGGAATCATAAGAAAGCTGATCAGAAATCTTCCTGTGTGACAGTTCTCTCCCATGCCAATTCAATAAAATAAAAACATTCTTCATATTTCTTGCCGGCTTTCTGCCAGTTCACCCACCTACCTCCTTACTAGTAACTTGGAAAGTTCTTAAATGGCAAAATTTAGCTGGCAAATTGAAAGAACTTGAAAAATTGCAAGCCTTCAACATTCTGGGCTCTGCTCCCAAGCTTTTCATTTGAAGGCCTCCACAATTTATCTTGTGTAAGGCTGAGTCCAGTTTTCATGAGTTCCATAGGACCTTAAACCTCGAAGAACCCAGAGCTTTCCTGCCAAGGCTAGGAAGTTCACAGTTGTTCCATTATGAGGGTGAGGTCTTTTGTTTGTTTGTTTTCTACTAAGGAATGATATTCTTTATTGCTCTAAATATAAAATATATATATGCTTCCTATCATCTGTTATGTCGGATACAGAGTTGCAATGCCTATCCCTACCGGCTACATGAAAAGTTTCTTGAGACTCAGTGATATTGGTGGACTTTGGATCTGATCTGTAACCTGCTGTCATTATTATTTTGTATTCAGTAACAACTAAGACACATATGGAATATGTTAGGTATATTAATACTCAAAGAAACAATATGCAGAGAATGAACATGATAATATTGTGGGAAGCAAGAAAATATAATATTATGGTGGTTATAAGACTAGCAGTTCTCAATAGACCCCTGATTTATTCTCAGGTTTTTCCATAAACATCCATGGTGACATAAAGAACACTGCATTTCATGCTGTCCTCTTCCTCTCGTCCTCATCTTTTGCCCATCAGTTCTATTGGGGTAAGTTCTGTCTCTCACAATGTATGTGTGCTTTGATTTGCACAGAGGAGTTTTTGGGTCTCTGCAAGGAAAAGATGTTAAATGGAATTTTGTATAATTCTCTACACCATTATAAATTTGCCATTTTATTCACAAGCAAGAACACTGTCTGTCACAGCTGTCTTTGCAGCAGTTAGTTAAACCTTTGATTATGAACCACAGTTGCACCTAGTACAGTAACTGCCCTGTAATATCTGCGAACAGTGCACCGTTAAAAAAATGAATAGGTTGCTTAAAAATCCTTGAAAGGGACCAGAAAGATAGCTTCTGTGGCAGAAGTCTTCTGTGTGAAATCTTTATATTAACCAAAGCCCAGTCGGCTCCAGCAAACACTAGCCGACAAGCATTTCCCAGGCCTGAGCTCTGTGGAGCCAAGGTAATTATCTCGTATTCATTCCGTTCTTGCACTCGCTATGACTGCCAACAAGGGGGTCAGTTACTGCGAGATGTTATGGTGGTTTCTGCCGCGCAGACACTTGTCTACGAGAGACAAGCAGTACACTATTGACACGGAGGGAAATGCCAAATTGCCTCAGATTGCCTTTTATAGCCACACCCTTGTGTAAGCACAGTTTAATATTCAGAGCTCCTTAGGTACTGTGGTGCTTGCTGCATGAAACATACTCTGTACTCAGTTCCTTAATAGTGGTTTATTATGGATTAAAGAGTCATTTTTTTTCTTAATAAGAATTAAACATTAAAAAACAGTGCTGCTGCTACTATTATAAAAAAAGAAAAAGGTAATTTAATGCAATGTAAAAGTAACATTTTTCACAAGTATATATAATTGTAATTTAGAGAGTAGCATCTACTTAGTATTTCATTTCTGCTTTAGCTCTTCACCTAAGTTTTTGGGAGTGCCATCAACCTACTATATAATTTACTTCTTTGTTCATTCAACTCAATCATTCTGTTTACTGTCTTGTGGAATTTAATCTTTAAGTATAAAATTTTCCTAAGAAATGTAATTAAAAATAAAATCTGACAAGACTCTTGAAAATTTATAAATGAGACAGTAGTAAATAGAAGTAATAGAAATCATTTCTATAGAGAAATCCACTGTTCTTCCTATACTTACAAGTAGAATAGGAACAGATGAGATAAAGGTTTAGAGCAAAACAGTGGAAGGAACAGATTCTTCCACAGAATCCATGAATATATATGGTGAACAATGTAACTAAACGGATTCATTTATAATGAGTTTAAATCTGCCTTTCTGATTCCACTGGAAATTAATACTTACTTAATACTTAAATACTTAAAATTTAACTTTTTTGAACTTTTTTGAATACATTTTTTTAAAGAACTTATTTGTTAAATAACCCACTCTCATCTTTTATTTTTGTATGTGCGCAGAGGAGAAGACTATGAACTCTCTCAAACTGCACTTATCTGTTTCCAGCCTGAATTCCAATGAAAGACTGAGCATAATCTAGCCCATGTATACAGAGTGACTGTTTATTATATGAGTTAGTTCAAACCTTAAAATATTTTGTGGTCAAAATCTAATTGACAAGCATAAATTCATTATTTGTCCAAGCTCTGTTCCAAAACTGTTCCTGAGTTCAGAGGTGTGTACTGCTCAGATAAGGTACACCTACACTTGCAGATTAATATAGTCAGAAAACTCTAGATGTTTGGGAGAGGGAGATATGAGTCAACAATGTGGGTTAAAATTGTAATACTACTCTTGGGAACCCTAATCCTTCTTTTTACTTTGAGGTGTTTGAAAGGCTTTTTTTTTTTAATGTAATGATATCTGCTATAGCATGAAGACATACAACTCTTCCACTTTTTCTTCTGTCCTTCAGAGTCCCTCAGGTCATCACAGAATTTGCCTTGTGGTGCCCATTTTTTAGTCGCTGGTACTTGCATAAGTAGAATCTGTAATAACATTGTTAGATATAGCAGAGTATAAAATCTTGCTTGGTCACATACCACAAGGAATAAAACATTCAAATTTGGCTTAATGATTTCAAGGAACTATTTTCAAACCCACTGAGAGCAAATAATATCCTTCAATTAAGTTCAGTAAGCTGTGGATTAGGTCTTGGTTGCTTAACAACCCTCACAGCACTTCAGTGTGGTCTTTATGATGCTTACAACATACACAGAAAAACTCTGAGGAACCTGCTCATCTTTAGCCTTGTTTATTCCTAGCTAAATATAATACACACTAATAAATAGCTTGGTCCCTTCTCATGCAAGATTAATCTGAAAACTGCTCTTGTCTGAGTTGGACCAGATGTTAAAGTGAATCATTATCTATATGCACTGTCAAATTTCTCTCCAGTCTTCCTTTTAAACAGTGTGAACTAAAGCCTGTGTGCTGACAAACTACAAAATTTTATCCAGAAACTCACATGTCCTTCATGTTACAGCATTCTCATAATAAATAAGCTTGTCCCTAAGAGTGGGCATTCATTTTTATAGTGGGCTGTCTGTAATGTCAGATTGCTGATGTGGTGCTGCCTGCCAATATTCCTACTTGCAGACACAGAGTCAGCATAAAGTGTAATAGAATCAGCAGTCAATGAAATCTATAGGTACGTGTAAAACAGGGTATGAGAGAAAAAAGACAGTTGTCAGGTTTTGGTGGATTTTTAATGAATCTTTCTGCATATTTTATTCCTTTTTAACTAATATCAGCATGAGTTTTGTGGCCAGCTGCATAGCAATCTCAATACAAACTTCACTTCCAGAAACCACAGGCACCTTCAAATGCTTGGTCTATATTTATGAATCCTGACTCAAAGCATGAGGACGAACATCATAACAAGTCACACAAGCTGCAAGCAAGCTAAGTGGCATTTCTACTCCATGTAAGAGTAACTGCAAATACGAAGAAAGAGATGGTCTGAAAGGTGAGTTTGGTTTGTCACGTGAAAACAGGGAAGATTAGCACACAGATTAGGGATATATAGGTCAACTGAGTGGTATTAAATATTCTCTGATATAAAAAAAAAAGTATTTTTATAATTATTTTTTAAATCATTTCTCAAGCCAGTTTAGAGCAATAAGTACACTGAGACAAAGCAGAAATCACTCCTACCAATTCACCAGTGCCAGTAAACTGACCCAATAGAAATTTATGTGGGCTAAGGTTTGTAGTGTGTTCTTTTGTATTGTATTGCATAGTATCATATCATATTTATTTTTGCATACTAAGAACAACCTTGAAGGTTGTGGGAACATTCCTCAGAGTTCTCCATGGCCTTCTGTGGGATTGCAGGCATACATATTAAGAACAGATCTCTCAATAAATGACCAGCTGTCACATTAGGCATATTGACTTTCCTTCATGCACATTACTCCTCTTGTCTATAATTAATTAGCAATTTAAGGGCCAAACCCTTAAATATAACCCTTATAATCACTTTTGACTTAAGATCTGATCCTGCAAGCATGGAAATCCATGGCAAAACTCTCACTGATTACAATCAATGAAAAATTGAGACTTGGGGGATTTACACCAGCACTGCATTACCATAAGGGGCTTAGATTCATTTCAGTAATTAGTTCTGCTTAGACAGAAGGTTTATAATTTTTGCAATCATCTTTTTGAAAAGACAAAGTAACTATGTATTATTAAGGCAAAACAAGTACTACCACAGGGTAACCAAAAAAATTCCATAACTCAGGAAAATATTCAGGCAGTCATTCTACAAAGCAATAATTATGTAAAGTTCAGGGAGCCAGTGATATGCAGTGTCCAAGTGCCAGAGCAAGGAAAACATTACTCATGCTTAAGTTGTGTTTTAAATACACAAGTAACTGCTTATAATCATGTCATAGATAGTTTCACATTCAAGCCTGCTCATTGGTTCTAGCCATACAGCCAGCTTGGAAATAAATAATGATTACCTACACATCATTTCAGACGTGTGTTCAAGTGAAAACTATTTGTGTTGTCTGAACATACAGTGTCTGAATGCACACTATAACTTGTGTTGAAGGCCTTAGGTCCAGCAATAGCTCAACTGTGAGCGTCTTCCAGCTCACAGTGTGTACTTGGTTATTGTGCTGCTACTGAATAGAGCTGCTGGTTCTCAGAGTTCTCAGATGCCGTGGCCAGTGATAATTGTGAATAAACTATTCTTTTACTTATGTAAATTTCAGATTTTTTCTTCTTTACCCTGGACGTCTTGGAACATTTTTCAGAGGTACCTACTTGTCTTATGCGTACAGGGAGAAAGGGCTTGACATCCCCACACAGCAGGTAGCCTGAACAACTCACTGCTATCTTAAAGATGAAGGTGCTTTGCCTATGCGCTGCAAATGCTGAACATAGTCACAAATGATACACAGAGCTGTGATTTGGGAGGCTCATAGTCCAGTACACCGCCTCCCCAGCACTTAACAAAACGTGCTAATATGTCAGTACTGGGAACCATGCCCTTCCCACACTTACAGCAAGGATCCTTCCAAGGATTATCTCAGCATCAGACTGTTCAAGGTCTTTTTTTTTTCTTTTGCTGAAAAGGTCCATCAGAGTACACATTCTTCTTGCAACCAGTTACTTAAAGCAAGGGTGTTTAGCTGTCAGTGACTTACTATGGTGCACACAGTGAATCTCCAACAGAGCCAAAATAAATGTCACCCATAGTCCTTGCTCAGAGTTCTCTTCTCTGCAAGCTACTTCATGTGGCAAAATGACAAATGTTAAACGTTTTATACCTGATAACGCAATCTTTCAAACACTTTCCTAACTAATTTTGACTGTAAATGCCTACAAAAATTAAGTTTCGAAAAAATTATATTTTTGCAATCCAGAGTAGTGCCTAATTATATTCCAAGAAAGCAGTAAACTCTTCTATCACTGATGAATGGTTGGCAACATCGTTTATTTTAATGGATACATATTACTTTGAACTAAGTCCTTGCCATCTGTTCTGCTCCATAATTAGGAATGTAAAAAGGACATATTTCACAATTACATCACTAAAGTGTATAATGTAAGTGACTTAAATGTGTATGTATGTTCTCAAAACAATGTAGTATGCATCTGCAATGTTTTTCTCATGTTTCAGAAATAAATCAGGATGGATGGAAGCTATTTAGTCATTACACAGCAATTTGCTTGACACTGTCAACTTTGTCCACAAAATTCAGGGCCCTTTAATAGAAAGATTTTATTTTATAGGCACTTGAATCAAAGTAAAAGTGCATGTGTAGAGAAAAATGAGAGTATATCCAATCGAATCATTTTATTTTCAGTGCCCTTAAAAAAATAAACTTATCAAAATATATCCACAATTCTGTAACCATATGTTTTCTGCTGTTTAATGGACAGCATTGGGATTTTACTCTAATCTCTTGGGATTTATCTACACAGAGAAATTGAACTAATGACTAATGTGACATTAGTAATATGTTATATCTTACTGCAGGTAATAAATCTTGGGGAAAAAAAAAGTGTTTGACTCAATAACACACTTATTTTTGTTATAATATTTTCATAGATTCTTACTTTTCTGCCCTGAAAAACAACTTGAAAAAAAAAATCCTTTTCAGTTTTGGTATATCATCAATTGAATTTCTTTTTGTCTATAGCAGAGGATATCAAGCACGAAGCTTCTGCATTACACAAAAGTGACATCAGTTAAACCATATCAAAGAAGTCCTTAGAAATTGTAATAAATTGCTAATTTGGTACGATTTTTCAATGAAAAGACATTTATAAATATTAATTAAGTGGAAACCTTACAAGGATACATGTAGCAGCATAATCTCTTTGCACAGTTGATCACTTCACATGATGATACACTGTCTTGATGCTTCATTTTGGACTTGCAGAAACAAGTGATGATACCTTGCAGACTGCAAAGAATGTAAAACTTACCAAGTTTTAAATGACATATTTAGATCACTGAAAGATAAAGTCAAAGACAACACGAATATTTCTGAAACATATTTACCTAGCTGTCAATTTCCCCTTTCAAGAGGGTAAATTAGAACCAGCAAGTGCTCCATGACGCTGCAACTCTACAGGTTCTTATATCTGAGCTTCCTCATTGATAACTATTTACAATCCACTGCAATTAGTAGTGACTGCCACATGTTCTGAGATACCCTGATAAAATGTCATATTGTTTTCAAGTGTGACACATGGAGAAAATTCATGGAGCTCCAGGATTATCTGTATAAACCTAAGTAAATTATCTGAACAGACCACAAAAAAACCCCTATTTTGACCTATCTGTTTTATTTCCTGTTTTAATTTAAATAGGACTTTGCTGTAAATCCTGTGTCTACTCACTTTGAAGGAGTAGCCCTCCAAGTGCTCAAGAGCTAACTGCAATCCTTTACACATAAAAATTGCAATTCTTTCTGGCCCTTTTACAGAAGGGACGTTACTTGCAGGTTCCCCATGAGCAGTTTATCTAAGCACCATATAAAGGAATATGTTCCATTGCACAAACCTGAGCCCCCTTTGAGTGGTGGTGCACAATTAACGCAATCCAATGCAGTGTTGCTGTTATCCTCCCTGCTCCCCTATATGATACTGGCTTTTCCCAAGGTGATATTTATTCCCATATATCTGGTGGACAACCAGGAATTACTACCAAGGTAATTAGAAGAAACTTTCATAGTGAGGAAAAATAGTAGCATAACCCATACTTTCAAATTTTGAACATTGCACATTA
Source organism: Eudromia elegans (assembly GCA_003342815.1). Lineage (NCBI taxonomy): Eukaryota > Metazoa > Chordata > Aves > Tinamiformes > Tinamidae > Eudromia > Eudromia elegans. The sequence goes on along the minus strand of PTEX01000001.1, from coordinate 12,775,413 downwards.
TCTCTATATAGGAAAGTACCTCTTTCATGTTGTAGCAGAGGATAATTGGATAATTTCAAGAGGAATTCTATCTTATTGTCTTAGCTTGTATTCCCTTAGTGTCTCAAAGGACGCCCCATGGCAGCACCATCTCTGCTCTAGGAATTGCAGGAATTGAGATTATATCACACACTGTGAAGAGGATACAACTTCCCTTTTTTCTGCCTCTGGACTAATCAAGATAAATATAAGTGATAAATAAATAGAACAATTCACTTATGTAAGAATATAAGTGAAATAAATATATGAGGCTGTTTCAAAAAGAGATGATCTAAGATAGCCAAATCAACCTAAAAATGAAGCATTGTTTGAGAATAAACATTTCAATCTCCACTAAACTAGAGAAGGAGAAAAAAAAAGTACAATCCCGGCTTACTGCTCAGTAATTCCTTTAAAATCTATCTATCTGGTTTCTGAAAAAAAAAAAAAAAGAAAAAAAAATCTGCTGCTATTCTAAGTGGCCATATTGGATATATAGATAATTTCTGACTTCAGCGATCACTGTCAGTATGCCCAAGAGAATTACCACCAAATTCAAACTATCCATATGGATAGTTTGGCTAAAATGGGTTTTGGGGGCCAAATAATTTCTGCAAATGGCATATTACTATCCTGAGGGCCTCAGATAAAATCTTAGAGTAGGTCATTTTCATCCTTTTTAAGCACTCCTCAAGCCGTATGCTCTTGACATTTTATAACAGACTGACTGTATTAGTACTAAGGTTGGCAAGGGCTTACCCTTACATTTTCCTCAGTCATTAATAGGTAAGTTGCAATATGTATTGACAGTGCTTAGAAGTATCTATTAACAAGCTATTTCAGCTGCAAAGCTGAAAGAATGGCCTTTGAAAACAGACATGATAAACAGATGATCCAAGACGTCATGGAGAGGATAGTAACTTGGAGGTCAGGAGATCTGGCTTTCCTTTTTAGTCCCAACAGTGGCTTTGTAAAGGTTGATCTGAGGGAATTAATTTAGGCTTTAGCTTTAGCTTCTAGTTCTATTTTTCAGGTGAGGGAACTATATACTTCTCTCTTGGCAAAAGGTACAGTTGAAAAATGTCATGTCTCCTTTAGTTGTGCTGTGTATTAAAATTCATTCTTCTAGTAGAAATGGAGACCCTTGAGGTGGTCCCACAGGGTAAAGACTATTATAATTATCAGCAGAACTACATTTTCAAGGCTACTGGGCGTGCAATTTCCCATGCAGTCTCTGAGGATTATGTTTCTCTGCTGTTAAGCCTCAAACCTGAGTTCCGAGCACTGTAGACCCAGGACAACTTTTCCTTTGAGAGCTTATACAAGCAGTAACAGTCAGCAGCTTCCCAGTGCTAGTTATGGGATCCCCAAAAGTTCCAAACTGTTATTCACACCTTTATAAAAGTCTCAAGAGCCTCACTAACAGTATCGTTGCCATAGGAAGCAGCTTGTCTTGCTCACAGCACCTACATGCAAAGGATAGATTTAATGGCAGTGAGTTAAAGGGTCCTTACTCCAACCTCTCTCTAGCATCACTCAGTGCAGAGCATATTATAAGTCTCATGAGGGAGAAAGTTATGCGGGCAATCAAGAGAGAGAGGCTGCACAGATGCAAATAGCCCTGGATACAGAATAACAGCCAGACTGTCAGATTATAACTAAGACTTAAATCATCCAACCTCTGCTCCTGTTTTTCTAGCACTTTTTAGTTTTTAGGCCTTTTGAATAACCAAACTTGGCTATGACGACAGCTATCTGTTCCAATCCTTCATGGAGTCAGATGAGAGCATCTTTTGTCAGTCTTCTTGACTCCATTAAATATATGTATCAGAGGTTCCCTCATTTGCAACACTCTTACACATTTTTAGCACCTTTTGAGAGCTAAAGAGTCAGTTCCAGATGCAATATTTGTATACTGAGCAAGACCTACTGATTGGTGTTGGTGTCTTCTACTTACATAGCGATAACAGTAAGTGGTTGTTGCAATTGTTAACATGTGCTACTCATAAAGGATTTAATATCAACCACAATTTATCTCTTTACTTTTGAGATTGAAAAGTTACTCCACTTATATTTGATTTGAAACTCTATATTCCATTTTTTTGCTTCTTACTGAGACATTTCCTACAGAACATTGTCAAAGCATATATTTTTAAGTAGAATAAATATGCAGCAATTTATCAAGTCACAGAAATATTATTGCTAAGATCTTACTGTAAATCACATGAACTTCATGTACTTCCCAGAAGGGCACCCTGACAAAGTTCCATGGTTGTTGCTGAAACATAACATTCTAATTTAAGCTCTGAATTTACCAGAGTTTTTTTGTTATTGTTTGCTTTAAGCTATCTTGTTATATTATATAAAAAATGTTGATTAAATGGCAAATATTTAACTTCAGGGCTGACATGAAAATTCTTCCCAACTTGTTCATGATGGTCATCATGATGGTCATGATAAGCTTGTAGAAGGTCTCTCAAAGTTGATGGAAACATCACCAAGCTTTTGATCATTCTGTTTCCAGTAAATGTTTAATTGACTCGATGCACATATCATTGAATATCCTTCCAGTATACGGTTGTGAAAACTTCTACTGCTCTCTAGACTCATCAGTATAGCCCTTTAAATTGTCTATTCAGTTTCTTTTCAAAGAGTTAGCCCAATGATACTCTCAATTTTTAACTGCACAAGCCATATTAAAACTCATACAGGAAACACAGGTGTAAGGCACAAACTCCAGAGAAGCATTTTGTGGTACACGTTTCAATGGAGACATCCAAAAAAGCAACTTCAGTAGTTCTTCCAGTCTATATCCACCCATTTTTACTTGCCCTCCTCATACATGTGTTGTAAAAAACACCAGTGCCATAGTTCCTGTCTTCTCCTTTGAGTTCCATTTCTAATACTACGTCCTCACCTATTCTGTTGTGTCTGAAACTGAAATGTCAGGATAGAGATCAGATTAACTGAAGGAAAAGCTGTGACACAGGAAAAATAATGATAAACAACAAGAAAGTAACAACCGAGACTGCCGTTACACCTTCTGTGGTTCAATCTGAATTTACCGGATCAGTCAAGAGCTAAAAGAAATTGTTTCATTTCTTTAATGAATTTCATGAGTAAAGTCTGGTAAATAGAGACAGCTCAGTCACTGGTGAAGGCTGTAGCAGCCATAAATCCACAAGAACAGAAGTTCTGTCTCTACATGACTTCTATCTTGACTGATAGACAAGACAGTAGAGTGTCACTCAAAAATCAGTAGCAGAGATTTTTAAGAAGCTGAAGAGCTGTTTGGTGAAACCTTGCAGTAGTATTAACTCCCACATCTCATGGGTTTAACAAAAAGGATTTTTTTTCTTATATATATGTTATATTTAAGATATATGCACTGAAGATGACAAAATTTTGAAGAAGGCTGGTGTCAAAGAACACCATGGGATATATTTCATGAACAACTCCATACTCCCATTTCAGTTGTTACCAAAGACATTCTTGAGAAACTAACCAGGTCATATCTGCATGGTTGTGCAATTAATTTGATATTTCTGGCTGTTTGTGCCTATGGGTAAACTCACTGATTTGTAGAGACATAAGTGGATTGTGGTGAGAGTGTGTTGCAGACCATCAGATCAGGCTGAGAAGTGGATGATGTCTTTTGTAAACAACCTGAGGACACTTGTAGCACAGCCATGTGCTCATGGATATTAACCTGTCTGAAGCCTGCTGCAAGGGCTGTATGGTGGGAGAGAAGCAGGGCAGGAGATTTCTGGAGGTTCTCAGGGATAATTTCTTGATGGGATGTTAAACAGCATGGGCCAAATAGGGCCAAGGCACCCTTGGTAATCCAATCTACCATTGAGTTGACCTTGCTTTGAGCAGGAAGCTGGACTACCTCCCAAATCTTGAGTCAGGTTAGATAATACCAACCTGTATAACCTATACCTAACCTCAGTATTGAAACTGTTGATTCTATTGTTTAGTTGTTAATGGATGAAATAAGTGGTTTATGATTACCTTGCCTTTGATGAACATATCAAAAATTTATGATGTAGATGTTCTCAGATATTGATTCACATATCACTGAAAATCTATCCTTGAGAGCACTTTTATCTGTAAATATGAAACATTCATACATTGTTAAGTTTACTACAGATTAATAGACTAATAAAATAACTAAAGAAGACAAAATCTTTTCTGGTTTTCCTCCAAAGCCTTAAACAGATAACTTATAGTACATCTTGCTTTAGCAATTTTAGATATCACTCTCCAAACTCTCTGTTTCACTTCTTTCTCAAGAAAGAGGTCTTACGTCGGTGCAGAAGGCAAAGAAGTGACCAAAAGCAATTGAATAAAAGCCAGCTCCAATAAACAAACAAATTTCTTATCTTAAATCTCCAATAAGCAATTGTGCAATGACTTGACCAATGATGCAGGATAGTATCTTTCAACAGACAACACTCTCTTCTGTTGATTTCTTTCAGCAGGTCAATAATCTTTGGCAGAGAGTCAAATCTCCAGAAAACAATTTAAATCACTACACTAAGATTCAACAGAGGACATCTAGTTGGTCTGAAAATGGTATCAATATAGAGAGGGTGGATGATGCATAACTGAGAGTCTGATTAAAGCAGAAAACCAACCATGGGACCTATGAATATCAAGTTTAAAATGATGCTTCCATATACTCAGGGATAAAGCTCCACTAGCCACTATTTATCAGCATGTAGCATGGGAAAGAAAACTCAACTCACTTTGTTACAGGGTAATTTGGTGGAATTTCGCTGACTCTAACAATAATCTCTGACACGAGGATTACAGTGATCCTTCTAAACGCGGCTATTGTGTTTTGTCTTCAAAATATATACAAGATGTGATACAAATGTAGAGAAACAGATATAGGATCTCTGTCAAGATCTCTGTCCACTATGCTGATTTATTCCAAAGCCTGAATATGCTTTGGATCAAACCACAGGGTGAATTAAGGACAGGCTGTATTCTTGAAATATCCTTGCACCTGTAGGTTTAAGTCAGACTTTTAATCTTAATTGATAACACTTTGTGATAGGCTAAGAGTATGTCTATGTGTATGCATGTAAGAGCGAGTGAGCAAGAGAGCAAGTGAGTTTTTTAAAACAACTGCATGAATCTCTTTGCACAGTTAGAGGGTAAGGAATCTTGCATTAGTTCAGATATTCTACCATAACTCCAAACTACAGCTTAGTTTCCAACTAGATCTCAAATTATTTTTGCAAAGTTAGTTCAAATGCAGGTACAACAAAACAAAACAAAGCCACGGCAATGAGATAAATGAAATGTTCGAAAGTCATTTTAAACACCAGAACATTAATTTTGAATACCAGAACATCAATAGGAATATTTTATGAGCTAGAGGACAGAGTAGCAGGGTATTTGTGCTTTATGTGCACTATCATTTATGTAACCTGTATTACTCCTAGAGCTGAACAGGTGCCAAAAATAGGCAACAAATAAATCCCACTACAGATAAGATTTTAATATTCCAAATTTTCTGCATCTAATCATAGAACATTCCTTCACTCACCGAATTCTAAGATTATCAACACTTTCCAATAGTTTCATGCCTTTTATCATGAAGTAAAGTTACACAAAGATATTTATTAACTTGTTTGACTAGGAACAAAAAAGTACAGGAGTGTTCTGTGTTCTATGGCCTTCAAAATCTCTTATCTAAAGACTAGTCTTTGGTCACCAATACAGTATTTTGTTATCACACATTATATAACACCTCTCTTAAAAATGATCATATTCATTTTAACATGAGTCATTTTTTGCTCTCCCAGAAGACTGCCCCAGAGCATCATTTTCCTACGCAATTGATTTACGGACAACCTAAATTGATTTATGACCAACTTATGCCTTGGGCCATTGGGTCTTTAAGGCAGTTTTTACTCTACTTCACTGAATGATAATCAACCCATTGATAGTCATAAGAGCTATTCTAGTCTCTCTCACACTTTCTTCGGGTAGCCCAAGTTTGACATGCTCTTGCAGTCTTTCTTAAAGAAATTCTCAATTTACTCAATATATCCCAGTAAGTTTTCTTTGAACCTGTTTGTCTTTAAATTCTTCTTTCCTGAGAATGGGTAAGATGGCTATTTGCAAGAATCCAGAATTTATTTAAAGTAATCTACCATTTAGAGAATTAGTATCCAAACAGTTTAGGACCTAAATAAATAAATAAATAAGTCAATCAAGCACAATCACCTGTAGAAAAACTACTTTCTTGAATTTAGGTACACATTAAAATAATTCCTATGATGCAATTTGGTAAGTTGTCTTGATGAAGAAGAATCAGAATGAAGCAGGGACAGTATCTTTAATAGATTTTACCTTCCTGCAAAATTTTCTCTTGCAGGATGATGTTACATAGACTTGTAAGACACAGCAATATTTAATATTAATTCAGCAGCCTAAGTAGGCAAAAATAATGACATGTCAATGCAAAAGACTTTCTTTCTCTTTCAAATACACTGGTGAAGTGCACAATCTTCTTTTCCAGACAGTTTTGGCAGAGCTTCTTTTACTAGCTCTGCTTGTATAAAGGTTAAGATTTTGGTCTAAGGTAGTTAGTTATCTAGACTGCTCCTACAGTCAGTATGCAGATATGCATCTTAACAAGGCAATTCAGTAGGTGTACAAAATATGTGCCCTAGGCTCTCCCTCAACTTAATAGAAGAAAGACACTTCAAGAACTCAGCTTCTTCTACCATCTACCACAGATTAGAGGAATTTCGTTCTCTTTATGCAACAATCTTTCATGATGTATAGAAAACTGGACCAGATCATGATCTGAACAGTAGTGTAAATTAGCAGTTGTTCCAACATAGAAACCAGAGAAGCATGAGTGTAACTCTAACACAATTCAGATCATAATTTGGCCCCCAGTGTTGAGTAACTCCCATACTTTCAAAATGAAACAGTTTGCAAACCACCGAAACTGCAAGCCAAAACCTGCTAGGTTGGCTCATCATCAGAGAAGCTGTTGTGGGAAAGCGCTTAGGGAATATAAATCTGCCAATCTACCCTTTTACTTGTAGTAAATCATATCTCTGCCGGTGGTCCTAATATTAAATTTTGTTGTAGTAATGCAAATGAAAAGGATATTCTTGCATAAAGAACTGAATTCAACTAAAGAGGCTCAATTTTTTTTCTCAGGCTATATATTCACAGGAATCAGTTTCTATTACAAATCTCCAGATCTAGTAAAAGTAATTTTCCCCATTGAGAAATCCTTTCATTGCAGAATAGTAAAGAGTACAGAAATTCTACACAGCATAGTTTGCATATTTCATTTATTATAATTGCACCAAGGGCTTTTAGACAATTCTCCTATAGCTTGTCAGTATACAGACTATGCTCTGTTGCTTTGAGTTTTGCAACACTCCACATTTATTTGGCATGCACCTTACAGTCAGTCTAAAATGTAAGAAGCTTTCATCAAAGTTGGCTTCAATTTCTGTTTTAAGTTATATTTTAAAGAAAAGCTTTACTTCCTTTTTAAAATTTATATGTATATTTGTGCCTTAGGGGATTCTTCATAAGAGCTGATGCTAATGATTAATCTGGGTAATTAGGAAATATGTCTTCATTTTTGGCAAATGACTAAATCCCTCTCTCGTTCTCCCCTTCCATTAAAAGATGAACTGTTTAGAAATGATACATTACAGTATTTACCAAAACAATTAAACTGCTTGTAGTGATCTCAATTAGTACACTTTATAAAAACAGCTTTTACTTTTCTTTGGGTAGCCAACTTGAATTCATTAACATATCTGCTAAAGATAAAATACAGAACATAGCAATGATCCACCAAAATGCTACCTTGTAAAGAAACAAAACAGTCTGTTCCATTTATGAGATGAAGATATTCAAACCACAGTTCCCTAAGCAAAGTTCTCAAATTATAGACTATTTCCTTGCAGGTCATCTTGCAGGTCATCCCAGTGTAATGTTTCTCTCCTTACAGCTCCAAATGCAAAGTGGTAGTAGTATAAACAATAAATCAACCTCTTTTAAATATGAAGCTGTCAGAATCTGTCACATATGGTATAACAGAGTTTTAAGAAAGGAGAAAGAAATATAAAACTATCTTCTAGAGAATCAGTCTGAGGATTTCCATTCACACAGATCAATCACAAAGCAGTTTTTTTTTTTTTTTTTTCTCATCCAAAACCCTTTTGAATATCTTGAAGTCTGAGGACCTGTCGTATTGGTGCAAGGTCCAGACTTAACAATATCTGTAGAGCCCTGGTTCTGGTCTGCATTTTTGAAGACTAGGTGCGAGACTGGAAAACGGAGCAGAGAGAATAGATGCTGCAGGCATCTTATTTAAAATAATATATTATAGGATTGTACAAAAGATTATTTAGATTACAGAAAGGAAAAGGAGCCTAGCTAATTTAAAACTTGAGATCTATGGAAGGAAAGAGCCTATGACAATGTCCCAGAAGGTCCTATCACATATTCTGCTTTAATATTGATAAGAAAATGCGGCTAATATGCAAATACTGAGGAAAAAGTAGAGGTGAAACAGACAGAAAGCTACTCATATTCAAAACCGTCACACTGATAATTATATAAACTCCTAGAAAGTTTGTTCAAACAGCGTTACACAAAGAAAGGAAACTCTCTTTTACTAGAAGGAGAAAAAAAAAAGAGCAACAGCAACAAAATCCCATACTTAAAAATATCACAGGGAGAGGGGCAAAGTGGAAGAGGGAATAGTTCACAAACTCTACGAAACCAAAAGCACAGTTCAAAAGGTTCACAAAACCTCAAGGCAACATAAGGTATGCCCATCCCTTACTATTAGTAATATAAAAGAAATGTTCCTCCCTGACCTCTGACAAATCCTCTCCACTGTGTAATTCCTCCTTTTGCTTTGGGATATTGTGCTCTCTGCAAAGGTGATACACACAATGATTTTGAGGAATCTTTTTTTCCTTGACTTAGTGCATGAATTCTAAATAGTAAAGTAATTGCTAAAAGTCTCTCCCAAAAAAACAATTAGAGCAACCAAACATCTGCAAAAGAACAAGTGGTTTTACTATTCCAGAGAAAACTGAAACTTTTGGATAGAGGACATAGATGACTTACTTCTTGTGTTTTAGTGTGACACAATCAAACACCACTGCAATAGACTCATTTCCATTGGACACTATTTTAGTACCAAGCTTTGCTGTCCAAAAAAAGTACATTTCAGTAGCATGAAGCAAACAAATGGTATTTACTAGGAGGCTGAAAATTTACCCCACTTCCCTTACTCCCTGCTACTCTAGGACTTCTGAGAATCTATTAGAACTGCTACAAGGGCCAAGCAAAACAAATTTATATGAGGTCATGATCCAGAAGTAGCCTACAAGGTCAATTTCCTTTTCACCCACAGTTTTCAAGAACTAAGCCTTGGTTTGCAGCTACTGTTCTACACTGAAGACAGTACTGAGTTGCCTCACCCTGCAGCGGGATGCAGAAGGATAGAAGGAAGCATCTTGCTTCCTGGAGCTCTGCATTTGCATTGGAGACACTGAGACACTGGGTGTGATTTGTGACACTCTTAGCATAAAACAATATTTTCGTCCAAAATAAGTAGCACTTTTGGTAGCCTGTGTGCATGGGAGATGAAGGTCTGGTTGTACGGGCTGCTTCTTTCTGTGAAATACTTTCAGGAGGTCAACCCTGCACATTTTTAAATACACTTGCAGTCCCACAATGTTACAGGCAATAGGAACAGGAATGTGAATGATTATCATTTTCTCCCAAAGTCTTGCTCCTAAAAGTATTAAAAAGCAACCTGATACCAGACTTCATTACTGTTACCTTAGAAAGCCTCTTAAGCAGCATTATATCCCTGCTTAGTAATAATGAGAAAGGGTGGAGTCACATACTATTTGAACAACAAAGCAAACTGTAAGCTATGATAAATAAATGCTTGAAAGAAAACACCCTGACTCCACCTTTGTCTGATTCAAATGAGAAAATACCAGTTTCAACCAAACCACAAATACACACAAACATACACATAAACACTGCAGTTCCAAATTCCACAATTTGATGACTGAGGCATTTTGCATGGGTGAATTGGTGAATCAATAGAAACCCGTCGTTCTGAAGGGAACTCTCCCCAGCGCACCTCTTCTTCGGCGTTTTGACTTGATGACAGGCTTGTCAGGGAGCAGTGCGGTCCGCTGCTGCGCACAGGGAGGGGAGCGAGCGGGGCAGCCACCGTCCTGGAGCCTCGTGGGAGCCCGCCCGCGCGCAGGCATCGCTGCTGCACAGCTGCAGTGCAGCACAGGCCAGCACTGAAGACTCCCTTTCAAAGCACTTCCCAAGAGAAAGGAGGGGAAGACCCCCACTTCCATCTCCCTTCACATCAGCTCACTAGTGATAGAGCTGACCTTGGATTCTGCCAGCTAACCTACCTAACTTAGCTCCCTAAACTATTAGAGGGGGGTCTACTCCAGGCTCTGACAATATTGATCCTCTCTTGTAATATCCTGAGATATTATAGCAGCATAATCTCCCATGTAAACATTTGGTACTGTTTAATTGTATGTTTTGTTATAGTACCTACTGCCTACCTTTCACACATTCTCTTCCTCAGCTCTTGCCTTGAGCTTCTCTGCTTTCTTGCCTTGACATGGCCAGAACACTGAAATGCATCTCCAAGTTGAAAAGCTGCACCAGATTTTTGAAAGGTTTGCACAAGTTGCAGACTGATAGAGTAGCTACTATGTCCCTAGAGCCATATGGAAATAAATCGCCGTATCACATGAAAACCAAGTTTTATCTCAGTATCCAGCTCTAACGATGGCCACTAGCAGATGCCCAGGGCAGAGCATACAAAGAGGGCAAACACAGACTCTTCTTCCTCTCTACATTCTCCCAGCCTCCAGCAGTCTGTGACTCAGAAACTTCCTGCATGATCCTGTCTTCCCTCTCCAAACAGGTAAGCAGGGCCTAGGGAACTGGAAATACAACTCAGGGAATGTGCTGGTAAGTGAAGCACGTCTAACTTGAAACAAGAAAGAAAGTCTATCTATAAAAAAAGGTCAAAATATCAAAAGCAACTCTAAACAAGCTTGTTTTAGGTACCAGAAGTAGTCAGCAGCCTTCAGAAGAGAGGGAATAAGCTTTCTACCTGGCATACGTAGAGGTGATGGATGCTATCAATCCACAACACTGTCACATTAGAAATAAGAACATACATAGTCTGTGCTACCTGAAGGCACAATGAATCCCGGGTATTAATCTTTACGCTGTTGCTAGAGATTTGCAGTTCTGCAAAACAGAGCAATGCAGCAATGGACAGAATGTGTCTTCTGTCAGCCAAGTGGAGCCTCTTTTGCTTTACGAAATGCAAGGTGCCACTAGCAGGACAGGGTTAAAGCTTTTCCCTGACCTTTTCTGTGCTTTTAGAAATTCACCCGAACTAGACCATGTGTGAGTTTCTTCCTCACCTTTTTCAGGCAACACCAGCTAAATGACTTCAAATTGTTAAACCGTTTAAGATAGCTTAGCTGCCAGGAACAAGTACAAAGTGCTCACGGAAAATTCCAGCTGAGTGCCAGGATAGCATAAACTATAACAGAAGACAACAGTTTGTCCCTAAAAGCAACAGGATGGTGTCTTCAACTGCAGCTGTTATATATGGAGATCACATCATGAATATTTGAGCTATACATTGTACTCTGATGCTAATGGCTAAATCAAACTTGCGTGTGGTACTGGTTCTTCCCTGGGCTCATGATTTTACACGTGGTGGAGGAGGCAAGCAGGCACCACCAAGTGCAGGCAAAAATGTATCTGGAAACCTCTCTGAGATGGCTGGAAGGAAGCAGCAAAGGCATTAGCAATGGCTTTTGCTTCAGTTGTATCACTAGGATGGCTGAATCACAACTGTTTGGATGTTTTGTTTAATTTTGAGGGATCTCAAAGAAGGATATTACTGTACTAGGCTTGAAAAAAAAAAAAAAAAAAAGAGTCAAGGGTATTTACCCATTTTGGAATTTTTGCGGTCTCATAGGGCTCTAAATGGCTACAAGTCACCTTGACAGCCTTACCTGTCTGGCCATATGCCAGTTTATACCCTAGAATATCTAGGGTAACCATAGATAATCTATCATGCACCACCTACACCAGATTTTGCTTAAAAATGCTGATTCTGCTGAGTCATTTAGCATTCGATTTGGATAAAAACAATAGTTAGTCTTGAAAAGCAATTTGTCCTGAATGCTGCCTTGAGCTGTACTGTACTGCTTTTAGGAAGACAGAAGTTTTAAACATTCTGCTTGAACTACATCAATTTTTGATCCTTCTTTTTCAACTTCTTGGAGGGGGTAATTGATGGCAATGGTGTTTTTTACCTCACTTGCTTTCATTATATTTTTTACCACACCTAAACAGTACTCTATTTGATTGGCTTGTTGGAACCCGGTAGAGACTTGCAGTTTTCTGAAGATGGATCTTTGCTTGGATATGAAGAAATTATGTCTTTGGACTGCATTCTTCTAGATGGACAGAAACACCAGCTGAGATCCTAAGAGAAGCCCTGCCACTCTGCCCTCACAAAACTTCTGAAACAGCCACATTTAGAAAAAAGAAAAAAGAACACTAACAGACTTTACACTATTTATGAGTCCTAGAATTGTCTAATATCTCACAGATCAGCAGTGGTCCAAGTCCTTGAAGAATACGTCTCCCCAAAAGATTAGGTTTGATGGATGTAAAATGTTTGGAACCACTGGAGGAAGGAATGGAGACGAGATAAATGGGTAAGAAGGAGCTAAAGGAACAGTGGCTGCCCTCACAACTCAATAAGAGATTAAAATATAGGATAAAAGCATGTACCTCTGAGATCATCAGCTGGGTTAGACAAGCATGAGTGCTATCACAGAGGTAAAAATATGCAGCCGACATATTGGGTTGGACTACAGCACCTTTAACTTAAATAATCTCTTGATGTCACTAAATAGCACCTAAAAATGAAGTTATGCAGCAGCCAAAACAAATTCCGCTACTGGCTTTTGCAGCCCTGCCCTTACTTTATGTGCCTGATCAGTACAGGTGCTTGACAGACACTTTGCTGAGTTCTTTAAGTGCAGTAACTTGAGGAATGGGATAAAACAAGTCAGCCATGGCTCTGCTGAGAACCAGTAGGAGCATACAACTGAGAGATGAGGCCTAGAATTAGAGAGAGAAGAGCTCATCCTTCCACAGTAGTGCTCAATTAGAGCTCAGTGAGGCATATGGAAAGATATTAGGAAAACAGGTACAGCTACATGAAAATTGATGGCCCATGTGCAAGGAAAGATCTATAGTTATTTATAGCTGCCAATAGGGTGCTAAGTTTTGAGCAAGCAAAAAATCTCATCCATCTTAGCACTTCATGTCTTCCAGCTCTATGTCCTGTAACAGTGACACTACCAACTCCCAACTCTTCTGACTACCTCAGCATTTAACTCCAGAGGATCCTCACGATTTACCAGGACACTGAACCTCTGCAGTAAATCCATAAACAATCCAGGTATCTTGGAGTGCATTTGGAGAGCGCAGCCAAGATCCTGGAATTCTGCATAGTACTGTGTCTTCAAACCACAACCATTCTCCATGTGCATTGTACTTCTTCAGAAATTCCCCCAAGCCCTCTTTTTACAACATGGTGCCATGGGGTAAACTCACACTTCCAGGAATACGCAGTTTGGAAGGTTTTGGAAGGCCCAACATACTATTTCTCCTTCGTCTTTCCCCTTTCATACAGAGGAAAACAAGTAAGATTACAGTTTTGACAAAGTAACTGAGTCTCAGAACCAAGCCAGAAACTCTGGGAGGAGGCAACCCTTCCACAAGAGGAGACGTTTGCCATCTTGTTTCTGTGAGAAGGAAGTCATAAACAACACTGCCTCCTGTTTCTGCATGCAAAGTAGTAGATATAGCAGTTCAAAATACAAGTGGATCAGACACTGCTTGTAAGATGAGAATCCTACATCCTTTCATAAGAGATGAAAGCTCTTCTGTTCTTGGACCCAGTATAGCATTCATTGTTACTAACATTATTATGGTATTTAGAAGTTTGAATTTAAGAATAGACTCATTACTGTGGCATCTACTCTAAGAGAAAAGCTTTTCTATTCACTTCTAATGAGTGCTATAATTCCTTATCACACTCTTACAACACATCATGAAAGTTCATACGATGCTATGCAGTAGACCTCAATGTGTTATGACATTCTGTTATCTGTAACGTGTACTCCTGAAATCAGAAGAGGCAATGAAAATCCATTTGGTCTTTATATCATCCTTTCACTGATTATTATTTCCATGCAAAATGTAAAGCTTAGCAACATTGATGTTAATGAAATCATACCCAAGAAAAAGTATATGAGCAACACTATAATTTGTGGAATGAATGAAAAATGAAGCTACGTATAATGAAGTTCACTGAAATCATTCAGTGAAATATCATTCATACTTTTTTAAAGTATGAACCTCAAAGCAAGGAACCTTGTTCCTTCTCTTTAATAAAACAAGGAAGAACAAAGGTCCATTTGCTGCATCAAAATGGAGTACATAATGAGAATCATATATAGCAATCATTGCAGTGAGACCACAACTGCATAGATATGTCTGAAATGGCCTGATTTAAATCTCCCTTATGGCAATATAAATCCTTTTGAATTCAGTGGAGAAAATCCAGGACAAGAGAAACTGGGATGGGGCCTGAAATCTTTGCTAAGCGCTGTGGGAACACATGCAAAAGTGTCCACTAACACGACATCAAAAGGCAGTAGGCCATTTGATTAGAGGCCTGCAGAACTGACATTATGGAGATTGCCTAAAACTTTATACCTTGCCTGTTTTGAAATTAGCATAAATTTTAGAAACTGGGCTCCAAGATAAGTATTTCAACTGGAATTATTTCATTGTATGAAGATTTTCAGCTAAAATGATTTTACGCTGAAATCTCTTTACCTTAGTGATGTCACCTGGAAATTGAAGTATGTGCATCAACAAGTGAATCAGACATTTTAGCCCCAAGTGGCTCTCTCTGAGGAAAAGCACAGAACAGAAAGCATTAACAACAGTTAATCTGGAGTCTCAAGTCTATGAATATTCTCAGACAGGTATTTTAAATATACCTAAAAATGGACTTCAAGATCCACATCAGGAACCACAGGAACTATTCTTCTATTGCATCAGGGATTTAATCTACAAGATGATGTGACAAGCAATGGTATGGTAAGCTAAACAACATTGACTCATTCTCTGATTTTTAAGTATAGAAATACTTCATGATGATGAGGATTTAAACTATAGAGGCACTACCTTCAGCCCATATATTGCACATATTTTCAAAATGTAGAAATTTATTATTGATTTTCTCACATTTGTTTTTTTAAAGTATTAATAATATAGATATAACCAATTTCCCTGCAGACAGATGTCAAGGAATATGAATTAAATATGGAATCCAAGAATGTAAAACAGAAGTTAAGAAGATCAGGTAGCAAGGGAAATTAAAAGTATAAGCAGAAATATTCCACGGTTGGTAGCAGGAAGGACAATAAGAGGTTTTTAATAAAAATCAGGAATAAAGAAATCCTAGTTCTTGTGTCTGCTACTGCAAAGTGAAGACAAGAATGTCAATTATGCTGGAAGAGGCAGGTTGCAAAATTGCTAGTTATGCAGGAAAAGGCAGAGGTGTTTGGTATGCATTTCTTTTCTGTATTTGGAACAAAACTAAGCATGTATTTATATTATTATATGTACCATATAATAACGGTGAAACATTTTCTTGTCCAAGATTAGCTAATGATGATGTCAAAGAGCAGCAATCATAAACTGCAAAATACGCAGAGCTGGATAACTTCTAAAATAGCAAACATGCAGAAGTCTGAATCCTCAAGGATTTCAATATATTTTGAAGACTCAGAATTAGCTTTTCTCTTTGTCCTTTGAAATTTTCTTTGCTAATGCTTCAAAGAGAGGAATACGATAATCTAGATGATTAGTCTAATAGTGTAATAATGGAAAAGTTGCAAGAGTAGCACCAATTAAAGGGGTGCTTTTTATTGTATAGTTACCATTCCATCCAATGATCAATTCCATTTTTTATTTATGTGGCCAAAATTTGTAGGAGGGCAGCATACAACTGAGCACATTCAGTTGTCACCCTGGAAACATGGCTGAAACCTCATTGAAGGGTTACAGAAAATGGCTGCATTTAGCTGGAACAATTTATTTTACTAATACACCTTAAACTTAGTATGCCTGCTAAAACAATATTTAAGGACTTCCATATGAAGTGGAAGGAGAATATCTAGAGGGGAGGAGACAGTTTTCCCACATCAGGAGATAGCCCAAACTTGATATAAGATCAATGCTCCCGCTTACTATAGCACCAAATACCTTAGTCAGCACAAACCTTAGCTTAGCTTAGCTTGAACTGACAACATAGGCTTTCTTACACACAGGTTTTGAACTGCTGAATATTGTCAGGCTGGGCACTGCTACCAAGGTCTACAGAAGCAGAACACTGTCAGCTGTCCCTGCTATTTGTGGAAGCACAGGCAGTGGAGCTGAGCATGTGTCCCTCTCAGATGTCATCCTAAAGGAAGTCCTAATCAGCATTCTCTGGCCTAAGCGGTGCTGGACACACTCCCCACTTTTCTACTGACTGCCTAGCTGTCCAAGCCACTCTCATTTTCCAGCTCTGCCAACCGTGCAATTAGCTCTACTTCCTACTTCAGTACCAGCTAAAACACATCTTTAGCTCCATGTTCAACACTGCTACCTGGTCTCCGAGTATCTTTTTCTTCTGTCTGATAGCCACAGACAAATTTGTTCCTGCTCATCTCATGCAAAATGTACATTTTATATCCTAGTATAACACAGAATCACCTAGACACCTAAACGCCTACAGCATGTGGCACAGGGTGACATCCAGGCAGGTTTGGAAGCTCTCCAGAGAAGGAAACTCCACAGCCTCTCTGGGCAGCCTGTTCCAGGGCTCTGCCACCTTCACAGGAAAGTTCTTCCTCACATGGAGATGGAACTGCCTGTGTTTCAACTTGTACCCATTACCACTTGTCCTATCACTGCCTACCACCAAGAAGAGTTTGGCTCCTTTCTCCCTACATTCATCCCTCATACAAAATGTTCTTATACATATCAATCAGATCTCCTCTCAGCCTTCTCTTCTCCAGCCCAAACAGGCCCAGCTCACTAAGAAAGACTAAGTAGTCTTTCCTCATGTTCCAGTCCTTTATTCATCTCTGTCGCTCGACAGAGATGGATCCTCTCTAGAAGTTCCCTGACCCTCTTGTCCTGGGGAGCCCAGAACTGCACCCAATGCTCCAGGTGTGGCCTCATCAGAGCTGAGGAGATGGGCAGGATCCCCTCCCTCGACCTACTGGCAACACTCCTCCTGATGTAACCCAGGATCCCATTGGCCTTTTTGGCCACCAGGGCACATTGCTGACTCATGGGTAATTTCTTGTAAACCAAGACTCCCAAATCCCTCCCTGCGGAGCTGCTTTTGAGCAGGTCAGCCCCTAATCTATCCTGGTGCCTGGGGTTATTCTTGCCCAGATGCAGGACCCCACACTTGTCCTTGTTGAACCTCATGAGGTTCCTCTCAGCCCAGCTCTCCAACCTGTCCACGTCCCTCTGATTGGCAGCACAGCCCTCTGGAGTGTCAGTCACTCCACATAGTTTGGTGTCATCAGCAAACTTGCTCAGGGTGCCCTCTGTTCTTTTGTCCAAGACATTGATGAACAAGTTGAACAGCACTGGGCCCAGCACTGACCCTTGAGGGACACTGCTGGCCACAGGCCTGCAACTAGACTAGGCCCCATTTATCACAACCCTCTGAGCTCTGCCATCCACCCAATTATTAATCACTGTCCACTTGTCCAGTCCACACTTCCAGAGTTTCTTCATGAGGATGTTATGGAAGATTGTGTTGAAAGCCTTGCTGAATGCAAGGTAGACAACATCCATGGCTTTTCCAATATCCAGAGTCACCCCATCACGGAAGGCTATCAGGTTCGTCAAACATGACTTCTCCTTGGTAACATAACCTTCTCCTTGGTCATAACAATGACCTTTTATACAAAAATATAGAAATGACCTCTAGACTGCGGCATACAGTCCAATAATCCTCCTTCATACAAGACTATCCTAAGCAGGAGGGACATTTTCAGTACATGTTAATTGTGATTTCAGGTCAAAGTTAGATTCTTAAAGCTCAAGAATAACTCATGTTGCCTACTCTCAAGAATCATCTAACTAGAATATACCTAAGACCAATAAAAATTATTAGAGGACTCTATCTAATTTTCCAAGGAATTTTGTTCTCTGAAGGATAGACTTGTGTAAGCTAAAAAGCATCCTTACCTCACAAAATAAATGGCAGCAAACTTCAGGCAGTTAACAACAAAGCCTTCCTGGGCGGCTACTATAGCTTTTGCTCTTCTTGATGCTCTAAGTCTAGAACACAAAGCTCCCTAATGTAACCACTAGAGCATTTTAGTACTTTCACCACAAGATGTTTCATTCCAAAGCAGATGTCATTACTCACTGTGAAACCTTGAGTTAAGTTTCACCTTCAGACAATATTGGTCAAACGTGACCTAAATAATTCAAATAATGCATGTTCCTCTGCTCCTATCTCAGGGTAGGCAACCAGGATGAAAGCAGTCTTCGGTTGGTGGTATAGGTCTGTCTCAGACATATCGTTGGTAACAGATAATGAAAATGACATGGAACTCTGAAAAAAAAAATATCTTTGGGACTTGGGAATAAGAAGTCTACCAGCAGAAAAATCCGCTCAGGTATGCAAGATCACACATCTAACTAACACACTACTAACACATTGCAAAAGGGGAAGGGCTGAAATCCGTGAAGTTTCAGGTTAATATAATTCCTAGAAGTTCAGCAGAGCTAACCAGCTATTAGGGCTTGAGTGTAAGGATTTATACTGAACAACTGACGTAAAGAGAGTTGAGAATGACCTCAAATCTGTTCTCACTGTGTAGACAAAACCATGAGTTAGTTAGTAATGATTGTCCTATGTTCCAGATCAACACCAATCTAACTACGTTTATGGTCCACAAAGCATCTGAATCTAGAGTAAACTCAAATTACAAAGAAAATTTTAAGTAAACACAGCTCCTGAAAGCTAAATGGTGTTACTTCCGTTGTTATTCAGGTATCTAAACAGAGGGACCTAATACTTCACATACTGTAGCATATCTAAGGCTCACATATTAGGAAAGGAGATGACAAAGGACCAACATGATACTAGCATCACTGGGGAACAGCCAGAGGAGGCCAGACAGGACACTCTTGCTACCAGAAATGACACTAGACATGTCTTTATATACTTGAATTACTTCCTAATTGTATATAATGGTACTAACACAACACTGAGGCCCCAGCTTCTCAAAATCAGACCTTTGGGAAGGCTTTACATTTATATCCAAAGCTAGTAAGTCTCATGTCTGGTATAAAAAACACATGTACACAGAAAAGCAATAAAAGACAATAGACCTGAAATGAACGAATGGACATATGGACAAACGGACATATGTCAAAAGGGATGTAACTTCTTGTACAACTCAGCTTTTTCTCTCCCACTGTTATCTTGTATCTTTTTTCTGTGTATGCATTTTTAGATTAGATACAAGAGACTTATAAGGACTTATAAGTTTGAAATATGAATAAATTCACCACATCAGAAAGAGGAATAATTAACTAGCAGCATACTTATTCTTAAGTTTTTAACATTTAGGAAGCAACCAAAAAATAAACTGATAAGATATTGATTAACATAAACTACGATAATCTTTGCAAAGTTCATGGAAACAAAACAGAAAAGGCAAAATTATGATCATAAAGTTAGTATACTATTACAGATAAGAGAGACTGAAAAAATCCTTTAATCACACAGTCATCTGTGGTTTATGGTACATACCTTAGTTATCTGTCAATAAAACATTGAACAAGGACAGTCACTAAGTTTCTAATTATAGTACAAAAGTTTGAGTGCACTTGACTGAGCCTTGATCAAAGATCATTTAATGATACTCATTCCTTCTCATGATTTTTTAATTTTAATACTATATTAACAAAACAGGTATCGGCTTTCTGTATTTGATAAATGCAATTGTTCTTCCCATATATTTGATCTGACTTCGAAACAAAAGTGCAGCCTATGCTGACAAGATTAATCACTCTCAGAGAAAAATATACTCAAACACAAGCTTCTTCTCCAGATGAAACTTCTGTTGTGAATTATATGCATTAGCATATTATTGAGGATCTTTTGTACAAAGACATACACACTGATTCAGTTAGCTCACGATACAGTCCGCGGTCGGCACTAGTGAAAGTAGTGGTGACTAGGGAAAATTCGGCAGCAAACGACATGTTAGGTGCACATGCAGGACTAGGATTTCTCTGGTTAATTATTACACTACATTATCTTAGCAAAGATTGGGAGCACTGGCAGTTTGTCAGCCAGAACCCTGGGGCACACCAGTTCAAAGTAATCTGGTTGTTCCTTCTGCATGTGGTTCAAAGGATGGGAATTTTTTTTCCTGCGTTTAGGATACCTCCACTGTAGTTTTCTCATTGCAGAATGTTTCAGAAGCTGAAGTCAAGATGGAGGCAAACAGAAAGTGATCATACTGAAAAGGTAGCACAAAAAAAAAGTATAATTTTTTTTACATAGCTCGATTTTGGCTCATGAAGCCTTAAAACCTTGCACAAGTGTAACAGTGCCTGGAAAGTTAAACAGCTGTTCCATAATGCATCTACCTATTATACTTAAAATGTGAATTTATGTCCATTCATATCCATATCACAACAAGTATATCCTTTTAACAGTTCTTGATCTAACATGTCCACTGCCCACAACACCCCTCTCCTTTTGGTTTATTTTAAATTACTTCTTTCACCTTTAAAATTACAAATATAGCTTCATGGAGAGTGGAAATTAGTAGCATTGGACCAAATAAGATCATAAAAAAGGTTGGCTTTAAATAAAGTCTCAAGATTTGAGGGAGATCAAGTGATTAGCTAACTGTATACCAACGCTTCCCGTATAGAAATTTCTCTTCTTGCAAGACTCTTCAATATTTTTTTGTATTACTCTTCTTGTTGCTGCATAAAGCCAAGTAAATATTTCTTTTTCTTTTTCAGTACAGAAAATCATAGAAGTACCCACATTGACGTCTAGAAATAAATTATGATTAACAAAATACTAAATTATTTTACTGAGAACACAAAAATAGGCTTTTTGGAACAACTCATGGATCCAATGACCTAAATATTATAAGCATTACATCCACAGTTCAGCTAAGACTGCTATATATTTAATTTTCATATTTCAATCTTTTGTGCAAATTTTTCAGAAGGGAAGGTTGAACAGAATCCAGATTGATCTGTATTTTAACATTCTTTAAGACTCAGATACAAGCACAAGGATAATCTTTTTTAACTCTTCATCGCACATAGTAAATAGCCTTCCAGAATTATAATTTTTACAAGGCATTTTAAGGGTCACCTACTCCAGTGTTTCTCAATTTTGAATCGAAGGACTAGGTATGGATCTGCTTCAGCAACTTGTTATGTATCTTCTTTTACCAGCTTTTAAAACAAATAGGATAAATATTGACTGTTCTTTTTTTCACTCACCTTCCTCTCCCAATTTTTTTTTTTGCTTTCATGTGGTCAAGCATAAAACTCACAAACCACTTCATGGTGTTTTACTGATTCCACGGGTACAAAGATGATGGCTTGAGAAATACTCATCTGGTCCTTCACAAGTTCAGTCTTCCGAACAAAAGACCAGCATAAATTTTTCACATATCAGTTGAAGAATAACACCACTGAAACAAGTAAAATTAAACTGGCTAAACACACGGCTTTAGGAATTTCCTTATTAGACAAACTCTTTATTCTAGCACATTGATTCACTCTATACAAAGATCCCAGAAGAGGCAAATTTGGACCAACTGCTCTGTACTCACATTCCTTTTCCACGAATTTGTCAATCTCAGGTCCAACCTGTTCTACTGAATAAAAAGTTGATTTCCACACTGAAACTTGGGAATTATCAGCCCTTCTATTATTTTTATCGTCCTTTTTTTTTATCATCAACTCTTGAGTACTCCTGTTATCCCTAAAAGCACAACATCCTTTTAATCTTACTACATTCTTGGTCTTTGTGACTTGGCAATGAGGTCCACAGTCAAATTACAAGTTTTCTAAGTAGACTTAATTACAAGTTGTACTTTTTATCAGTTTTTAGTATTATCTTTTAATTTTCCTCGATGTTCCAGTGCACATCAGATGACAGAGAACACAGACATCTAAGTTATTGTATCCAGACCATTATTTTATACCATCACCTTTCTTAATCTTCTTTCTACAGTGAAAAAAAAAAGTCTGATCTTATAGAAGAGATTTTTATTTCGTATCTTCAGACATTCTCATTACCCTGCCTTGATCCTTCTTTAGTTCTTCGATACACTTTTTGAAATGGGGTCAGTGTTGAAATTGTGTAGCATCTCTACTGAATGTAACATGCACCTGCATGGCAGTGGAACATGGGCTCTGGATGAACTCAGTTGTGAAGTCCCCACTCTGCAAGTCATAATTATTAATGATAAAGAGACTTTACATCAGATTTCCTTTAAAACTATGTCATGGTATCTAACTCTGCATCAAGTAACTTCTCTGTACACAAAAGCATATCTTTTGGGCTTCCATTTTTAAACATAGTTTCGAGTCTAAGTAAATCTCATTCACGATTTTTCTCTATCACCTCCCTGCATTTTACACTTTTTGTTCAATTATCAGATTGGGGAATTCTTCCTATGTGAGACATAAGTTACCAAATACTAGGGAAAAAATAGAGAAATACTGTCATAAAAGGTATAAACCTTCTCCTGAATAGTCTGATCTGCTAAAGCCTCTAATTTCAAGAGATGGTTTCTGTACCTTGTTTTTCACTTGAGATCTTTCTAGCTATCTAACATTCCTTGGACAATGCTCCAGTTCTGGTATCCCTAGCAGTGTATGAACGGGACCACATTCTTTACTTACTCTTACATCAGCACTCCCCAATGCAGGTTCAGTATTCATGCCCTGAGCTTACACATGGCCTCATCAGACACTTGTACACAGGCAATTTCAACTGATAACACACCCTAGCATAATCTTTTATATGAAACAGACATCCCTCATTTCTATTGTGTTTTATCATATAGCGACTCCATCACATGTCAGATACCTCTCCTACTCTAGAAAAAGAATAAAAATATGGTCTCTAATTCAGAGATATCTTTGGATTGTTCCGCTTTATTCTGTCTCTAGCTTCTAAGCTGAACATGTCTCACCAAGAACAAAGTATAGAATGGGTACATTAATCTTGATGTGAAATACAACCCATTAGGAATATGTTTGTGATTTCACTCACTATCCTCAAGGAATGCTGAAATGCATCATAACAGTTCACTAGTGACAGAAATTTAAGCTATTCTGCAGAAATTCAGCATGTACTAAAATACCTATCTTATGAAATCTCATTAAATTCTACTGCCATAGTCACTATTTACTGATTTTACAGATTTATTATTAAGTGATAAATCCTGATTGTCTCAAAAGAGCATTGCCTCTATTACAATCAAATAATGTGGATGTGGTATCATATACATACATATTACATATATGTATGTAATTGATGACTATGTGATCATGTGATATATAAAAATATATAATAGTTTTGTGTATATATATATATAATGTAATATATGTTATATAATGATTACAGCTCTTGCTCCAAACAGCTAATAAAATAACTGTCAATAATATTTATCCGTATGCATTGCATGCAGTCTCGTCTGAGAAACAGTGATTGCAGTCATATTAAACATTACTTTTTTAGCAAAGTTCCTAATGGGAAATGGCAAATAGCCCATCTCCAACAGTACGTATGTATTATCAGTGACAACGTACAATATCAGTAAAGTTGCCTACCTACATATGTGGAAAAGGACAGCAGGAAGAGATTAAACAATAGATATATACTGCCTAGACATGACACAAGAAAAATACCATTTATCACTGTAGAAACATGATCGAAAGCAGAACTTAGAGCTCTTACTGGTAGGTGTTGTCTTTGGCAGCTATTTCATTGAGCTCACTCATAGTTTTGAGTGAATAAAGGAGAAAAAAAAATAATGGACCACATTTGGAGATCTAAGGTTTACTATTGAAAGAGCTGTTATCATCTTTCTCTAATCATGCATCATTTTAACAAGGTTTTCTTTAAAAGCCAACAAATAAAGAGTGGTTGGCTTTATAAAATGCCGTGGTCAAAAGGGAAGCAGTGAAGTTGCTGAGGAAATACTTTAAACACCTGTCTCCAAGCCCTGGCAGCCGTATCTGTTATCCACATTAAAAGTAGGTATAGCGAGGTCCTGTCTTATCTTAACATGGAATACATGACTGGCCCCAAACACAGCACACACTCTGTATTCCTCCTCATATGACAGGAGAAATACAGAAGCACTGACCAGTCGTGCGGTGGTTAAAATTTGAGTCAAAGCTTGCATGCAGTTAAAAAAACGTGAAGATACAGGCAACAAGGAGATGCAAGGAGCAGCAGGGAAGATTTTTGCAAGTACATTTGCAGCAAATGGCAGAATAAGCAAAACCTGCTGACTAGGGCAAGTGACCTTGTGACAAAAGACAAAGCAATACAACGACTTCTTAATCTTAGACAATCAATGTTCTCTTCAGGCCTCCCAGATCTCCATGCCTAGTAGCAACAGGGATGATTTAAATAAATTGAAATTATATAAATTCATTAGATCGGACAGAGTACATGATAGCAGGGAGACTGCTGGCAGATATCATTGCAAGACCACTTTCTATCATTTGAAAAAGCTGACAGTGATCAGGGAAAGAACCTGATGATTAAAAAATGTTGCATCTCTCTAGGAGAATGGCAAGAAGGATGATTTGGGGAATTACAGACTAGCTAGGTTTACCTCAGTCTCTGGAAAAACTGTGGAGCAGGTACTCATGGAAACCATTTGCTATCATATGATGACAGGAATGCAACTGAGAACAGCCAGCTTAAATTTACCAAGGGCAACTTGTGTTTAATCAAACACAGTTAAGTTACTGGCCCTATGGATTAGGGGAGAACAGTAGATGTTGTTTTCCTTGATGTTAGCAAAGCTTTCTCATAGCATCCTTGCAGCCAAAGAGGTGAAATGCAGCCTGCATAATGGGTAGACTGTAATGGGTGAAGACCCGGCACGATAATTTGGCTCAAAGGATAGAAAACAACATTTTGAAGTCCATTTAGTAGTTGATTACAAGTAGTGCAACCTGGCATCATAACTGGTGACAGTATCACAAAACATTTTCTTCTGTACCTGAATGATGAGACCCTTGCAAGTAAAGGACATCAAATCCAGGGGTTCTTTTGGAAGACAGTGCTGCTATTCAGGGAGACCTCAGCACGCTGAAGGAGTGGAACATGCAAGTTCAAGTTTGAAGTTTAAAAAAGACAAATACAAGGTCCCACACCTGGGACAATTGATTACTGTAGGAGAACAAGCTGGGCCTGGTGAGCTGTTCAACAAGAGAGGTCCTGAGGGGTCCCAGTAAACAAAAGAGTCAGCTGTGTGTCTGCATGACATTGAAGTTGTAGGGCATCCTGGACTGCATTAACAAGACCAGAGCTAGCAAGTCATGGGAAATACTTCTCTGTTCAGCACATAATGTGGCCATCTCTGCAATACGGAGTTCAGTTTGCTCTCCTCCAAAACACAAGTGACACAGAACAGAGTCAAGAGAAGGGTCAGTAGGATGGCTGGGAGCTTTCTGTATATGACATCCAAGAGGAGTCTGAGGAATCAGAGAGCATCAATATTCTCATCAACTTTATTGGGGCTTCACTTCTAGGGCATTCTTGACAGCATTCCTTGTGGTTACATAATGCAAACGGATGCATTTTAGTCCCGTACGCAAGGCCTACGACCATATGCAATGACCACAGGCATATATTTAAGCATATTAATGTCACCACTGCAATATCTGATGATGTGGCAGAGCAAATTTTGAACTGGATTCCCTAGAAACATGAAAAGAGAGCCAGAAGTTGCTACTGTGTCTATGCTGCAAGCAGAAACTCCCATGGAATTTACGTATTTCTTTGCATGACAAACTAATGCTTGCTCAGGGACCCCTGCACAGAAAAACTTTGTACATCAAAGAACAACTTGGCATCCTACCCATGAATGATTTTCCATTTATAGCTGCAAAACCACTGCCAAAGAGGCCAAAACTAGTTTATAAAATATTTCTGCAGTTATAATTGTTTAGGACCACTGAACTGCATGTTCCAAACCAGATCAAAAGGAGCACCACAAACCCATGAAAGGCTTATGTGTAAAGACAGGGTAAATTCCATGTCTGGGATCCATCTGTAATTCTGTCAAACCAAGAGTCCTTGTAGCTGTACACAAATTAAATGTCTGTCTGCCAAAATAAAGTGAACAGAGAACAAATACCTCATTATCACATTTTTACTGTTTCTACCTCATTTTCTTTAACTGCAAATATAAAATATCCTCCATTTTTACATTGCTGTCAAAATATCAATCAAATCAGAAGTTATTACCTCTATTAAAGAACTGAGGGTCTTTTTAGGCTACCATTTTATTGAAAACACAGCAAAAAGGTATGCTATATTCTTTCGAGCTGATGTATTAGAGCTGATACAGCTGAAAAGACACAGCTTAAACTCAACAGGATTTTGAGGAAATTAGGTATTAATTTCTTGAATAAGCTAAAGGCAAATATATCACCGATTTAAAATGCCCTGGCAATACAAAGATAGATTTTACTTGTAATCAAGTAAAGAAATTGACAATGTAGTTGGAATAAATAGCTGTGATGTACTGCATTTACGGACTACTGATACATGCATTACTTGCAGTGTTACTTCCCTAAATAATTTGCATTTGTGCATATTAATATTTAATACTAGTTTTTCTTCTTAAACCAATTGCCATTTCAACAACCAGAAATCTCATCCTCAAAGCAAGGAAAGCTTCCTCTCTCTTGAAAGCACTGCCCAAAACAACCAATGACAAGGATTATAGCAAAAATATTCCTGAGGTGTGACTGTGGGGAGGAGGGGGCGAAACTGTTCTCCATAGTGGCTGGTGATAGGACAAAGGGGCAACCGTTTTAAGCTGAGGCACAGGAGGTTTCATCTCCATGTGAGGAAGAACTTCTTTCCTGTGAAGGTGGCAGAGCCCTGGAACAGGCTGCCCAGAGAGGCTGTGGAGTCTCCTTCCCTGGAGATCTTCCAAACCCGCCTGGATGCCACCCTGTGCCATGTGCTCTAGGGGTCCCTGCTGGAGCAGGGGGGTTGGACTGGATGATCTCTGGAGGTCCCTTCCAACCCTGAAGATTCTGTGATTCTGTGAAAAGGCTGGTACAGCCTTTAAAACAAACCTGGAAGATATAGTTCTGGATCATGAAAGTTTCCTACTGTTTGGCTTTGTTTTAATTTCAACAGCAAAAACAAACAAACAAACAAAAAGAAAACCCTTAACTCTAGCATGCCTACAGCATTATATGGAGAAACTTTCTCAAAATTTCAAAATTCTGACCAGACATAGCCAAAAAGCTGCATTTCTAACAAAAAAAAAAAGAGCTTTGGCCTTCTTACTGCTTTATCTGATATATCCAAATAATTAGTTTTCTTTAAAAATATTTTGTTGATCAGAGACCCTTTGACGACTCAATAAACTGAACAAATTAGTTTGGTTTCTCAGCAAACAGCATGGAAGGTTTGTGGGAGAGAAACTTTTCAAGCCAACCGATCCAGCTTCAAAAAGCACATTCTGGGACACGAAGGGTTGAAATCGTGCCGGAAAACTTGACCTTTGTAGCAGTTGGCCTAATCTAATAAAAGACATTACCTCTCCCTCGCAGCCCTGCTTTGTTTATGGGCATGCTGGGCTGGCATTACAGCACTGCTATTATCAGCAGGGAATGCCAACTGCCAGGCTCTCCCTGCCCGCGCGGCGAGGGCTGCCAGCGCTTGGGGACACCGTCCAAAAATACCCTCGCGGAGGGACGCGGGCCCCGGGCGGCCTCGCGGCGCGGGCCGCAGCTCTGCACCGCCCT